>SCLH01001196.1:0-11611 GCA_004367855.1 Oikopleura vanhoeffeni
TTTCTAGAAATTTATCACTTTTATACATTTCAAAGTTACGAACTACAATATGCAATTGAAAACATAGATGTCAGCACATTGCTGGGGAGAAATAAGCCTTTTTTAAAACTCAAATATATTTTCTGAGAATTAAGTGGACATCTATGTTTTCAATTTCACATTGCAGTTTGTAACCTTGAAATGGATAAGTGATAAATTTCTAGAAAATATTTTAACATGAGCCGTTAAATGCATGAAACCTTATTGCTGGTATTCTCTCCATTGAAGTTTAACTTAATATCCACGTATCCAAAATTACATTATGCCGATATATTTGTCAGAAAAGAATCTTCACATAAAAAGTCTAATAAATTTTTTTTAATTCATCTTAATTTGCAGGGAATTTTTTTGAAAATTCATTGCTATAGTTAAATATAGGCAAAATGTAACATTATTTTACAAAAAAAAAAGTTTAACTCCAAACGGTACATGCGATTTCTTTTCTCTTTTCATAAATCATTCTCGATATCTTAGTAAATTAATACAGGGTGTAAGATTTTCCTCTCTTTTTCCAAATTGCATAATTGCTATCGCCTTATGAGAACGATTAATTTTGCAAAAACCTACGTCTTTTCTCAGATTAAACCAACCAAACGGCGGAATTCAAATTTATGCAATTTGGAAAAAAGAAGGGAAAAACCTTACACCCTGTAGACTAACAAAATTTATATAATTTTTGTCAGATTTCTCGCAATCACTATTTTATGCTGATTTACTGCGCGCCATTACATTGATTATGCTGAAAATTGAAATATTGAAAAAGGAGCAAAAATCTTAACAATTATAATATTGAAATACTTTCATTTAGTGCAACTTTTTTCTGTGATTATGATTCTTCGTAATTTGTAACTATCCTATGTCTAGAATTGTAAATAAATTGATTATTTTTGCAAGCAAATCCGATATTCTAGAATTAGTTAAGTAGTTATTTTTTGACCACGGTCTCAAATTCGATTTATTTTTCTTGTATCCGACCATTGCCAGCCACGAAGAAAAATTGATTGCAAGCAAAAAAAAGTCTATTACTATCGATAACTAAATTCTAGAATATTCGGATTTGCTTGGCCAAAAATAATCAATTTATTTACAATTCTAGACATAGGATTAGTTACAAATTACGAAAGAATAATAAATCACAGAAAAAAAGTTGCACTAAATGAAAGTATTTTCAATATTATAATTGTGTAAGATTTTTGCTCCTTTTTCAATATTTCAATTTTTCAGCAATAATCAATGTAATGGCGCGCAGTAAATCAGCATAAAATAGGGACTTGCGAGAAATCTGACAAAAAATTATATTAAATTTTGTTGTCTAAAACAGGGTGTAAGGTTTTCTCCTTCTTTTCCAAATTGCATAAATTTGAAGATTCCGCCGTTTGGGTTGGTTAATCTGAGAAAAGACGTAGGTTTTTGCCAAATTAATCGTTCTCATAGGCGGATAGCAATTATATGCATTTGGAAAAAAGAGGAATCTACACCCTGTATAATTTTACTAGATATCGAGAATGATTTATGAAAAAAAGAAAAGAAATCGCACTGTACCGTTCGGAGTTAAACTTTTTTTTTTGTAAAATAAGTTACATTTTGCCTATATTTAACTATAGCAATGAATTTTCAAAAAAATTCCCTGCAAATAAGATGAATTAAAAAAAAAATTTATTAGACTTATTGTGAAAGATTCTTTTCTGAAAATAATATCGGCATAAAGTAATTTTTGGATACGTGGATATTAAGTTAAAACTTCATGGAGAGAATTACCAGAATAAGGTTTTCATGCATTTAACGCTCATGTTAAAATATTTTCTTAAGAAGTTTATCACTTTTATCCATTTCAAGGCGTTACAAACTGCAATGTGCATGAAAACATAGATGTCCCATTAATTTCACAAAAAGATATATTTGAGTTTAAAAAAAAGGCTTATTCTCCCAGCACATTGCTGTGAAGCAACCCACAATACCCTTAGGAATGTGGAGTTAAAGGTTAAATGCGGATTAAAAAATATTAACGTTCCAATGTTAACTGAAAATATTCCAAGTATTTTTTCAAAAAAATACGAGGTCACAGGGTATTATAAAGACCGTACTAAGGGGATCAGAGACTGTATATTATATTTAAAAAAAATGTTATTAATATTTCATAAAATTTAGAAAGTGGTTGTAAAAATTAGAAGAAATGACGTTATTGAAATTTCAAATTATCATTTTTTGTTCTTGTTGATTGTATTAAACTCAAGTTAGGGAGCTTTAGCTTAGTCTTGCAAACTTACAGAATTGTCGCCTTTAGAAAAAAGTTTCTTGCGTTCTTCGTATTTTTTAGGGAAATTAATCAATTTTGAAGTGAAATTTTAATTCGAAAAAATGGGGACAACCGATTTTTAAGAGGCACTAGAAATACTGAAATTTTTTAGTTTCCGAATTGGTTTTCATTTTTATATTATAACTTCATATAGATCGGTGTTCGTTTGATTGTGAACCCGAAGTCCTATAGTAAAATTTGCCATTACAAATTTTAAATACAATACATTAGTATGAAACATACTGTATAAATTTCACTTAAAGTTTTTGCTCGAACGCCATTTTTGTTTAATTTTTTTACGCCAATTTCTTATTTTTATAACAATACCGTATTATGTCAATATGTATTTCAAAAAATAGCGAGAGATTGCTCGGATATAGGAAACAACAGTTATATATATCATTTAGTATATTATGTTATGGTTTCAGCATATGAATACAGTATGACCATAGCTAGTAATTTTAATATACAATTTGAATGTTTTTAAATTGACGCTATTATCGGATTATTATACCCCCACGTATTTTAACGTATTCATTTTTCTACTGACAAGTTTTTAAAAAATAAGTTCTCAAAGTCAACTTTTTTTTAAAGAATAGGTATGTATTATAATACCAAACTTCTTAGTATCAAAATCGTATCTACTCGAAATTATTTTTAACTCTTAAACTTTTTCAAATTGTAAGTTTAATTTTCAACCCACGGCTTTTTTGGTATACATTTTTAAGCGAGGCATTTTGTCGCACAAATAGACTTTATGCTGGCAAAAGAGCTCGAATTTTCTTATTAAACTGTACACAAATTCAAAAAATGTCGCGATTGTTGGGTGCAATAGTAAACTATTATTAATAAAATAGAACGACTGTTCAATTCATATAAGATTTCTGCTTGATATTTATTCGGGAAGTTAATTTTTTGTGGCCGAATTCCACTTCTGAATTATTTAATGAGTCTATTATTTTTAAAAAATACGTAATGTTGACATCACGTACAAATTTAAGATTGTTTAAGGGGGTAACAGCTGTTGTCTGGCATGGAAAATAATTTTATATTATTGCGTTCTTTTGGTCAAGGGTGCATGAGAATAAAATTGAATATTTTTAAACTCAGTCTTACTTATACTTCTCATTTTCGGTTTGAAAGCCTAATACGGTCGCCCCCTATGGATAAGGCTTAAACAGAAATGAGAAGTCTCATTTGAATTAATCAGTGATTTACGTTTCAATCAAATGAAATGTTATAAAAAACTCGCACAAGGACGCAATTCTATTTGTTGATTTTATAACGTTTTTTTCGTGTTTGAAGAGCATTTTTAGCGATTTTTGTTCATATGGACAAAAACGATACGTTTTCACATGGAAAACCGAAACAAATTAGATTGTCCTTATAGCCTATAAGTTATAGGCACACTCGACAGTATCTACAGTATGTAATTTGTTGCTTCTGGAAAAACAGGGATATCCCGACCTCGGGATCGGGATTGAAAAAATTATAACACTCGGATCGGGATTGAAAAAAAAAATATATTATCGGGACGGGCGGGATCGGGATTGAAAACTCGTCCGTTTTAGAAACACTGGCCTCGAGATTGAAAAGGAGAGAACAGAGACATTATTAGACAATTCATTTTTAGGCGCGCTTTCTCATTGACTCCTCAATAACTCATGTTGAGACCCTCCCTTTTCCCCGACAACAAAATTACATAACCTGTAGTACAGTGACTGTACTGTATACTTTGCGTTTAAACTGAAATGTCATCAATGAAATTTAAAAATGAATTGACCGAAATAATTAGGTTCTTTTTTTTAATGGGGCCCACCTGACTCAGTCATTTTTCTCGAAGACCCTACCAGATATCAACAAATGGTTTTCTGCTTATGTGTAGCCAAGTAAATTTGTGGCGACCAAAACTTTGTTTTTTCTCTCCTTCAACGGTTGACCGGTAATCAACCTTTGAAATCACCGGTTTTTTCTGAGGCAAATGAGGAGAATTCGAAAATATTTTTTTTTCATAATAATAAATGATTTAAAATGTTGTTCTTTGCACGTTTATGTTAATAAATTACACCTATCAACCGATTATTATCCCAGAATATATACATTTTCCATTGATATAAACAAAAAAAATGGGCTGACTAGATTCGACCCTATGGACCCGGTTAGAAACTCATTTACAGTGAAACCGGTTGACCAGGAAAAAACAAAAAATGTTGGGTCACCACAAAGTTACTTGGCTACACATAGCAGAAAACCGTTTGTTGATATCTGGGTATGGTTTTCGAAGAAAAATGACTGAGTAGGGTGGCCCTAAAGAATACTAGGTTAGTAAAATAATACTTTAGGCCTACTTTTAAGTTCAGGAGCAAACGTTTATTCTAAGGCGTCCGGGTGAAAGTGGTCTTGACTTAAAACTACCTAACGTTATCGCTACACATCTGGTTTATTTTTGATTAAAACGAAACATGACATTTTATAACTTGAAAATCATTTTTTTCCATGTGACAATCATAAATACTTGCACGATGACAGAATACTTAGACTAGTTGATTGGTCATAAATAGAACTTTGTTTGGCCAGTTTTAGGCTATTCATACCTCTGATTCACATGTAAAATATATGCTGTGCTATAATTTTTTCCAGAAATATTGCCAAAAATTAAGCTAAAAGACCATAGAATTGTTTCAAATAGAATCGAGTCCTAGAAAAGAATATGTATTGTAAATTGAAAATGTTTAATTAGCTTGAAAAGTCCCCGTGACATGGCCATGTGGCATTATGAGGTAGCCTTTTTAAAAATGCACTTTTTCAAAAAACCGTAGTTAAGATCAAGAAACTTTTTTGCGATCGAACACCAATCAATTTTAATCAGTTTAAATAAATTTTCCCGAACCATTTTTGTTTAAAAAAGCTTCTTATTTTGAACGGTATTTTGAAAATTTGACCTACACCTGTGTTAAGAATAAATAGTGAAAATTGTTAAATAAAATGAATGAGCCAGAAAATTTTGATTGATTGGCTAAATTCAACCCCAAAATTGAAGCTAAATATCATCTTTCTTTTTGAAGAAAGTGCAACCAATTTTAAGATAACTTTATTCGACTTTTGAATTTATTAGGCCTATCAGAAAAAAATGAGCTTTAATTTATTACGAGAAAAGATTTCAAAGTGATTTTCGGCTTTGCCTTAGCGAATATACAGTAGTTCAATTTCTTGGTGTACAATTGTCATTTATTAAATACACCGGGACACCCTTAAACTAATGAAAAGAAATAAAAAAAAAAAATTGGGTTTATTTTCCATGTGAGTGTTAAATTCAAATATTTAAAAAATTGAAAAAGAGAATTTATTTGAGAGAATTTAACGGTACAATAAAACTTTCTTGTGTAAAGATTTGTTAACTATGAACTTGTTTAGCTAATTTTCTTAGCTGAAGCCTTTGTTTGAATTATTATAAATTGATTTAATTTTAACTGATGATGTATAAACTTTTCAATGAACAGAGAAACTCCAGCCATAGCAAATAAGTATGAAGTAAAACCCTTTCTGCACCTATCACATTTGCAGCGTAAGAGAAAATGTAACGTAATATTTTCTTAAACTCGCAAGTTATCACCATGAATTAATTTTTTTCTTAACGGAATTTCTGGATATATCGAAGATAAACGTGCCGTTATTCTCAACTTGTTTTCGAGATCCACCTATTAGATGGAAATAAAATGTACGGGTATATCTTTTGATATAGATTCTTGCCTTAAAAAACAGCACAAAGATAATCGGAAGGCGGTCATTGGTGAAGAATGATGAATATATATTATGAACGTATGTAAACATTTTTTCACACAGTACTCTCTTTTTAATAGCCATTTCACCACTCAACTGTATGTAGAACATGAAAAAATGATTATTTATCATATCGAAGCATAAATCCTTGGCCAGATTTCTTACCAGCGTTCATAACTGTGACAGCATAAAGATAGTGGCCCATCAAATCACCACGCATTGTCAACCTTATTTTAAATAATGGCTGTAGATTATCATCGATAGTTTTTCATCTCATCAAAGTTTGCTTGGGAAAGAGTTTTTTAATTTTGCGCACTTTTATAATCCAGTAGGGCTAAACATTGCTGATATAAAAAATTACAGGATTGAGTGCTGTCTCTATATAACTGTATATATATTTTTGATTATATCCTGTTACTGTGATTGAAGGAATGAAGCAATATAGCCAATATTTTATTTATGCATATTTGTGTGCAAAGTTGCTGATTATGACGCCCTTTTGATGGAAATCTTCACTATGTAAATCAATTAGGCCGTAATAAAGGTCGACTCCAGAAAGTCTATTTTTTTATCAATCCCACTGTTTTCTGGATAAAAAGTGCTATGTTTTCTCTTTAACTTAGATCTTCGAAAACGGAAATTTTGATAGTCAAAATAAACGCCAATTGGTTTTCTTCGGCTTTAGGGCTTATCGTCATTGAAGAGAAATGATCCTCATTTGCGAATTTTTTGGGGCAGAAATCAACTCTAGAATGCTGTTTTGAGCTTTAAATTTGATTAAAAGAGATTATATCAACATTTTTATTTCATAAACACAGTCTTGTAAGTAGGAAATTTGACGTAACATGGACTGAAAAATGCAAGCGATAAAATTCGGATTATTTATGGTGTCGCGATTTTTCCGCAACCAAACTAACATAATCAATTTACGGGGCCCCCTTGGCATTGTTTGCCAATTTTTTTAGCCAACATTTTATTATATATCGGCTTTTGAAAAACGACTCATCCTATTGAGTTCTTAGATAGCTCAAACTGAGCAACCAAATATTTTAAATATCTTTTTTTTAAAGGAACATTCGGACATTCGGGATCATAGTCATGGAAACTATGATGTATCAAGAAAGCGTTTTTTTGCAACGTTGTATGCCAAATTTTGACATTGGAAATTTTTTGTTTTTTTTATCAGGTCAACGGTTCACCGGTAAAAAATTGACCTTTGAAATTACCATGTTTTTCGGAGGCAAAAATTAGGAATTTTCGAAATTAAATTTTTTCAATAATAATGTTTTCAAGTAAATCACTAAGAAAACTGCATTTCGTTGACCCATTTCTGTTAATCCATTACCAGCATTAAGACCGATTATTATTCATAATTACATACATTCGATAAAATATGAGGAAAAAAAATTGGGCCTACTGAGATTCGAACACTTGAAACTTGTCGGTTAAAACATCCAATTTCGGTAAACCGGTTGCCTTGGAAAAAACAAAAAGTTTCCAATGTCACAATTTAGTTGGGCTACACGATGCAAAAAACCGTTTGTGAAACATCGTTTGGTTTCCTCGCATGATGCAGAATGTCCGATGCTTCCTTTAAAAAAAAAAGATACCGTTTAGAGATAATAAATTAAAAAATGGTCTGAATCAGACCATTGTTTCCAAATTTTTTTGACAAAAACTGTATATTAAAGCAATTTCAGTAATCTTCAAAAAACGACATTATTTTTATTTTTATTATTCACTGATATTTGTGCCGCCCTCAGTTTGAGCTATCTAGGCAACTTAAATCGGATGGACGCGTTTTCAAAAGCCCGCAGTGTACAAAAATTTTGGCTTTCAAAAATAGCAAAAAGTTGCCCAGTGGCCCCCATTATCGATATCGGTTGTGATAATTTGGCAAGCATTTTACCTACAACCCTCTTTATCTCATTTCCTCCGATAATACCATAATTTTTAAAATAAATTATTTTTTTTGTTTTCGTGGCGCTTGGTGCGTTTTTTGTCCAGCCTATTTTTAATAAATTCCATGGTAGTTTTTAATACTGAATAGTTAGCCGACCTTTGATTAAATGCTTTCATTCTATTGAACAAATGTAGCTTTTTATAGAATTATTAAAAAAAATATTTCTTAAGAATTTAGTTTAATAATTGAAAAAACTACCCAAGCAATGTACCAATTGTAGCAAATGATGAACTTTATTAAGAAAACTATTTAGACGTGATCGGGAATGTACCTTGGTATTAAAAGAGATAAAGTTTTTTTGGACCACCGAAAGACCTGCTTGCATTGGTATTTTATTTGTTTCAATTGTTAGTTATAATTTTTATATCACTTTTTTCATTTTCGATAAATTGAAAAATAAATTAATACAATAAAACAGTAAAAATTTTTATCTTGATTATTTAAATGAAAGAAAAATGGTTCTGAAAGCTGGAAACTGGTGGCGTCTTTATTAAAAGCTCTTTATTGTACTATATACTACGTAGAGTGTATTAAAACGAATAGGTTTTTAAGAGTGGATTTAGGTCAAAAAGTCCTGCTAGCGTGCTTTAAAAGATGCAGTTTTGGATGCAAACGTCCGCCCACGGTTAACGGATAATTTGATAGCCCAAATGCCCGTTTAACGCACGCTTGCAGGACTTTTAACCCAAATCCACTCTTAAAGACCTGTCGCGTTAAATACCTCTACTGTAGTATAAGTTTGACTAAGATTTTAGATTTATTACTGATAATTTTCCAAATCTGAAAACTTTTTAAACCGAAAAAAAACTTTAGCAGGTCAACACAAAGTGGTAATTGAGGCCTCTGTGCGACCTGAAACAAACTTCTAGGGCAGAATCTTTCAGACTAAGAAAATTTCGAAAAAAAAAAAATGTACTCTGAGAATTTTCCGTGGATTTCAAGGTTTTAAATGTTTAATCGGAAATTGAGGTGCCCTAGATTAAGGTAGGAAACAGCAAAAATCACCAACTCCCGATTTATTTCTTTTTGGAGCACTTTAGGTTTTGGGCTGAATCTGCACTTCAAAAAAGTTTGGCCAAAATTATGCACCTTTCCAATAGCGTCATTTTTCGAACATTGGAAAAAAAAAATATTTTGAAAATTTTTTTTCCCTGGTTCTCCGACAAAAGAAAAAAAATTTTGAGTCGCTAGAGAATATATGATTCATCACAGAAAAAAAAATTTGGTATCCAAAATCACCCAGCAACATTCTCTAAAAATCAAAAGTATAAAAATTTCCCCTATCAAAAAAAATTGATATTTTTCTTGTCATCATCACATTTACAAATTTGACGGACCACCTGCTTTCAAATTCAATTGGACTTATACTAATTTCCAAATTTGAAGCAATCGTTTTCATTATGATAACTATAACTAAGGCTGTCACTAGTAAGAAGTACTCATTAAAAATACAATGTTTAAGCAGTTCACTTAAGTTCACCTAAAGTAACTTTTAATTTGAGTGACCCCCCTCTTCTGGGGCAAAAACCGTTAGTAGGTATCGAGGCATAAAACGGTTTTTTGCATCCGATAGCCAACTTTTAACCAATGAAAAAAAAATTCGATTTTCAGGGTCTACCGGTTACCGCGTAGTTTCAGCTGAAAACACCGGGTAAATTTGGAGGTTTTAAGAGAACTAATCATAATTCAAACTTAATTAAATACTTTTATGGTGACTTTTCAAGAGAAAATTTTTTGGCATTGTTTATTTTGAAACCTGACACCACCTAGTGGTAATAGGGAGACAATTACCGGTGTTTTCAGCTGACTACCGTAGACCCTGAAAACGATTTTTTTTGATTGGTTAAAGTGGCGGCTATCGATGCAAAAAAACCGTTCTCGGATACCTACTTAGTTTTTGCTCAGAGGGAGGGGGCACCTTTAAATAAAAGTTAATTAAATCTAAAACTCAAAATTATTCTAATTTAAAATAAATCCTTATCATGTCGCTGGCTTGCTCTTGCGTAAGGGTATGAGTAACAGTATGTTCTTTAAAAGTGCGAAAAAAGGTTGATCTTTTTTTTGTGTTTAATTTGCATTATTGATAACGATCATTTTTATTGAAAATCGTCTATAATTTGACAGATAATTTGGAAATTTTCTTGGTACCTTTCCCCAAATTTTCGAATTACTGCTTTTTAGAAAATTTCAAGTTCGAATAAAACTTTCGAATTGACAAAATTATTGAGGAAATTGCTTATTTTTTCTGAAAATTTTTTTCACAGTTTTGGTTTTAAATCCAAAGAAAAAACTGGTTAAAGGGCCACTTGAACTGTCGCGACCATATATTTTTTATATCTTCTATTTAAATTCGGTCGAAACTATTTGTAAATATATCGAAAATTTTCCCTAATTCATGTTCGAAAGATTTAAAAATTAAATATTTCTGGAATCCTTAAGGGGTGGTTAGCAGCGATGTGGCAGATTGGTACATTTTTTTCGGGGATTTTGAAAGAAACAAAAATGTGAAAAATTTTTATATTATTTATTTTTCATCTAAAAGGAAAGTGTGCGAGAGCTTGCAAACGTTTATATGTTTAAACGGTTTTACATCACTTAAGTATCTGTAAAATATCAAAAACGGCACTTTTCATTATGACTCCATTTCACAAGCTTGACCCGATGTGAGTTTTTTTTTAAAGCAATATTTTAAAATTTCAGACATTGTCGGGTGTAATGCAACTAATATAGTGGGAGGATATATTATCTAATGATAGAAATTTCTCTAAATTAACGTAGTTGTTTTTTCCATAAAATGAAAACCAAACAGCTTTTTAGGGAAGAAAAAATTGACCTTCAATGCGATAAATATAAAAGAATCTTGACTTTCGGTAGAAAGTTAAGATAGCCTAGACCCGTATCAACGTTACCTGAAATTTAGTGAGATTGAAATAATTTATAAATTCGCGCCAAATGGCACAGAACACGGTCCTTAAGCAAGTGTTGGTAAAATGTTTCATCAGAAGGTTTCAAAACGATATTCACTTGACCCTTGCTGCAAGGCCGCAATCGGGTTGAAAAGTACGAAAACCAACGATAGATATACCAGAAAATTTCACCAAGTGATTCGGGCACTGTCTTTTTACAGAGATTTTACAAAAAACTACTGAGAATAAAATTTTTGGACTTGACGATAAAATTTTCATATATTTCTAAGAAGTCGACAACAAAGAAAAGACAAAAACACTTTCATGATTTTTCGAACGAGCAGTCAGAAAATAGTGAACATGCATTGAAAGAAGTTTAAAGGTGGCTATATTTTGTTTCGTTTTGTTTTCACGAATTCATAAGAATTTAATCACGAAAAAATTTTGAACGAAAAATGCTTAAAATTTTCAGTAATGCTTGAATTTTTTTCGAAAATTTACGAATTTTAAATAAAGAAGTTTGAACTCAATTTTCCTTAAATAGATAAAAAAATGATTGTTATGAGCTGATACGACATTATTGATGGTTCAGCTAACGATATAAGTAAGCACAAAGAAAATAAACCA
>SCLH01001196.1:14476-52058 GCA_004367855.1 Oikopleura vanhoeffeni
TGGTATTTTTTTTGTGGCTTATTATCGTTAGCTGAACCACAATAAATGTGTTATCAGCTCATTAAATCATTTTTTATCTATTTAAGGAACGATTTGAGTTCAAACTTTTATGTTTATAAATTCGGTAAAATTTTCGAAAAATTCAAAGCCATTATGAAAATTTTAAGCATTTTTCGTCCAAAATTTTTCTGATTAATTTTATGAAATCTGTGAAGAAAAACGAAAAAAATAGCCACTTTAACTTTTTTCATGCATGTTCACATATTTTCTGACTGCTGTTGAAAAATCATGAATGTTTTTTTGTCATTTGTTGTCGACTCTTTAGAAATATTATGAAAATTTTCCGCCAAAATCAATGTCCAAAAATTTTTTTTATTAGTTAGTTTTTAAAATCTCTGTAAAAATCAGGCCGAATCACTTGGTGAACATTTTCTGGTATCTATTGGGTTTCCGTATTTTTCAACCGATGCAAGGCCCTTTGCAGCAAGGGTCAAGTGAATATCTTTTCTGAACTTCTTGATGAAATTTACAACACTTGCTTAAGGAACTGATTTGTGCCATTTTGGCGCGCAATTTATGAAATTTATTTTCCTCAAAAAATCTCAAATTAAATTTATGTTATAGGCGTACTTTTTATTTTGAAAAGTCTAGACATTTTTCCAATATTTAATTCGCAATTGAGGTCAATTTTTTTCCTAAAAAGCTGTTTTTATCCCATTTTTCATGGAAAAAAAACTACCTTATTGAGGAATTTTCTTCATGTGGATAATTATCCTCACTAATTAGTGCATAACACGCCGACAATGTCTAAAGTTTATAAATATTGCTTCAAAAAAAATCTCACATCGGGTCAAGTTGGTAAATTGGAGTCATAATGAAAAGTGCGTTTTTGATGTTTTTACAGATACTTAAGTATGTAAAAAGTTTTAAAAATATAAACGTTTGGCAAGTATGGACACTTTCCTTTTAGATAAAAATAATATAAAAATTTTTCACATGTTTTTCTTTCAAAAATCGCCGAAAAAAATGTACCAATCTGCCACCATCGCCTGCTACCCCTTAAGGATTCCAGAAAATATTTATTTTTTAATCTTTCGAACATGAATTAGGGAAAATTTTCGAGTATATTTACAAATAGTTCGACCGAATTTAAATAGGATATAAAAAAATATATCGCGAAAAGTTCAAGTGCCCTTTAACAGTTTTTTCTTTTGATTTAAAACAAAAAACTGTGAAAAAAATTTCAGAAAAAATAAAGGCAATTTCTCATAATTTGTCAAATTTCGAAAAGTTTTATTCGAACTTGAATTTTCTAAAAAGCAGTAATTTCGAAAATTTGGGAAAGGTTACCAGAAAAAATTTCCAAATTATCTGTTCAAAATTATAGACGATTTTCATAAAAATGATCGTTATCATAATGCAAATTAACACAAAAAAAATCAACGCTTTTCGCACTTTAAGACATACTTACTCATCACCCTTCGCAATGAGCATGCCACGACATGATAAGGATTTATTTTAAAATTAGAATAATTTTGAGTTAGATTTTAATTAACTTTTATTTTAAGGTCCCCCCCCCTCTGGAGCAAAACCTAGTAGGTATCGAGAACGGTTTTTTGCATCCGATAGCCACACACTTTAACCAATCAAAAAAAAATCGATTTTTTCAGGTCTCCGGTAGTCAGCTGAAAACACCGGTAATTGCTGCTCCTATTACCACTAGGTGGTGTCGAGGTGTCAAAATTAAACAATGCCAAAAATTTCTCTTGAAAAGTCACCCATAAAAGTTATATTTATAAGTTTGACTTATGATTGTTCTCAAGTAAACCTCCAATTACCGGTGTTTTAGCTGACTACCGGTTAAACGGTAAGACCCTGGAAAACGAATTTTTTTTCATGGTTAAGTTTGGCTATCGGATGCAAAAAACCGTTTCTCGATACCTACTTACGAGTTTTGCCCCAGGAGAGGGGGTCACCTAAAATAAAATGTACCTTTAGTGTGAACTTAAGTGAAACTGGCTTAAAACATGTGTTATTTTTTATGGTACTTTCTTAACTAGTGACAGCCTTATTATAGTTATCATAATGAAACGATTGCTTCAATTTGAAATTTAGTAATAGTCCAATTGAATTTGAAACAGGTGGTCCGTAATTTTGTAATGTGATGATGAAAACAAGAAAAATATTCATTTTTTTGATTAGGGAAATTTTTATACTTTGATTTTAGAGAATTGTTGCTGCGTGATTTGGATACCAAATTTTTTTCTGTGATGAATCATATATGCTTAGCGGACTTCAAAATTTTTTTTTCTTTTGTCGGAGAAACCAGGAAAAAAAATTTCAAAATATTTTTTTTTCAATGTGCGAAAAATGACTATATTGGAAAAAACGGTGCATAATTTATTGGCCAAAAACTTTTTTTGAGTCAGATTCAGCCCAAAACCTAAAAGTGCTCCAAAAGAAATAAAATCGGAGTTGGTCGATTTTTGCTGTTCCTACCTTATCTAGGCACCTTCAAAATTTCCAGGATTAAACATTAAAACCTTGAATCCACGAAAAATTCTGAAGTAAATTTTTTTTTTCGAAAATTTTCTTAGTCTGAAAATTCTGCCCTTAGAAGTTTTGTTTCACGGTCAGCACAAGGCCTCAATTACCTTTGTGTTGACCTGCTAAAGGTTTTTTCGGTTTAAAAAGTTTCAGATTGAAAATTTCGATAATAAATCTAAATCTTGTCACTTATTACTACGTAGATTTGTATTTAAAACGGACAGGTTTTAGAGTGGATTTGAGCGTTAAAAGTCCTGCAAGCGTGCGTTTAAACGGGCATTTGGGCATTCAAATTATCCGTTAAAACGTGAGCGGACAGTTTGCATCCCAAAACTGCATCGTTAAATGCACGCTAGCAGGACTTTGGACCTAAATCCACTTCTTAAAACCTTATCCGTTTAAATACACTCTACTGTAGTATAGTACAATAAAAGCTTTTAATAAGACGCCAACAGTTCCAGCTTTCAGACCATTTTCTTCATTTAAATAATCAAGATTAAATTTTTACTGTTTTAGGTATAATTGATTTTTCAATTTATCGGAATGAAGAAAATTGATTAAAAAAACTTATAACTAAAATTGAAAACATAATAAATACCAATGCAACAGGCCTTTCGTGGTCCAAATACTTTTTATCTCTTTTTAATATCTTTCAAGGTACATTCCCCTGATCACGTCTATAGTTTCTTAAATAATGAATTTGCATCATTTCCTACATTGTACATTGTTGGGTAGTTATTTTCAATTAAACTAAATTCTTAAGAAATATTTTTTAAATTGCTATAAAAAAGCTCATTTGTTCAATTAGAATTAACATTTAATCAAAGTCGGCTAACTATTTTCAGTATTAAAAACTTACATGGATTTACTTAAAATAAGCTGGACAAAAAAGCACCAAAGGCCAGCGGAAAACAAAAAAATAATTATTTTTTAAATTATGGTATTTATCGAGGAAAATGAGATTAAGAGGGTTGTAGCGTAAAATGCTTGCAAATTATCACACGATATCGATAATGGCCACTGGGCATTTTTTGCTATTTTTAAGCCAAAATTTTGTTACACTGCGGCTTTTTGAAACGCGTCATCCGATAAGTTCCTAGATAGCTCAAAATCTTGAGCACCCAAATATCTAGTGAATAATAAAATAAAAATAATTGGTCCGTTTTTTTGAGATTACTGAAATGTTTAATATAACAGTTTTTGTCAAAAAAATTATGAAACAATGGTCTGATTCAGGACCAATTTTTTAATTTATTTTTCTCTAAGGTATCTTTTTTTTTAAAGGAACATCGGACATTCTGCATTCATAGCGAGGAAACCAAACAGATGTTTCAACAAACGGGTTTTTTGGCATCGTGTAGCCAACTAAATTTTGTGACTTGGAAACTTTGTTTTTTTCCAGGCAACCGGTTTACCGGAAAATTGATGGGTTTAAACCGACAGTTCATTGTGTTCGAATCTCAGTAGGCCCAATTTTTTTTCTCTATTTTTATCGAATTGTATGTATTATTGATAATAATCGTCTCTATGTGTAATGGATTAACAGAAATGGTTCAACGAAAAACAGTTTTCTAGTATTACTTGAAAAAATATATTTTAAAAAAAAAATTTCGAAATTCCTATGTTTTGCCTTCCGAAAACTGGTAATTTCAAAGGTCAATCCGGGAACCGTTGACCTGATAAAAAACAAAAAAATGTCCAATGTCACAAATTTAGTTGGCTACACGTTCCCAAAAAACGTTTCTTGATACATCATAGTTTCCATGCCTATTGATCCCGAATGTCCGATGTTCCTTGAAAAAAAGATATTTAAATATTTTGCTCAGTTTGAGCTATATAAGAAACTTCAATAGGATGAGTCGTTTTCAAAAGCCGAATTATATACAAATGTTGGCTAAAAAATTGGCAAAAAATGCCAAGGGGCCCCGTAATTGATATGTTTAGTTTGGTTCGAAAATCGCGACACCATAAAATAATCCGAATTTTAACTGCGCTTGCATTTTTTCAGGTTCATGTTACGTCAAGAATATTTTGCCTATGTTACAAGACTTGCTGGATTTTAATGAAAATAAAAAAATGTTTGAATATAAATGTCTCTTTAATCAAATTTTTAAAGCTCAAAACATGCATTTCTAGAGTGAATTTTCTGCCAAAAAATTCGCAGGATCATTTTTCAGTTCAATGCACGATAAGCCCCTAAAGCCGAAGAAACCAAGATGCGTTTATTTTGACTATCAAATTTCCGTTTCGAGATGCTAAGTTAAAGAAACATACAACTTTTATCCAGAAAACAGTGAATTGATAAAAAATAGACTTTCTGAGTCGACCTTTATACGGCCCTATTGTTTACATAGTGAATGATTTCCATCAAAGGCGTCATATCAGCAAACTTTTGCCACACAAATATTGCATAAATAAAATATGGCTATATTTGCTTCATTCCTTCCAACTCAACAAACAGGATATAATTCAAAAATTATATATACAGTATATAGAAGACAGGCACTTCATCCTGTATTTTATATCACTGTTTAGCCTACTGGATTATCAAAATGTGCGCAAAATATAAAAACTCTTTTCACCAAGCAAACTTGTGATGAGATTGAAAACATATCGATGATAATCCTACAGCATTATTTTAAAAATAAGTTACAATCGTGTGTATTTGATGGGCCACTATCTTTTATGCCTGTCACAGTTATGACGCTGAGTAAGAAATCTGGCCAAAAGGATTATCTTCGATATGATAAAATAATCATTTTTTTCATGTTTCTACAATACAGTTGATGTAAATGGCTATATAAAAAGAGGTACTCGTGTGAAAACATGTTTACTACGTCATATAATATATTCATATTCATCACCAATGACCGCCTCCGATTATCTTTGTGCGTTTTTTAAGGCAAGAATTATACAAAGATATACCGTACATTTTATTTCCATCTAAATAGGTGTGAATTCTCGAAAACAAGTTGAGAATAACGCACAAGTATTATCTTCTATATATTCCAGAAAATTCCGTTAAGAAAAAACAAATTAATTCATGCGTGATATTGTTCCGAGTTAAGAAATATTACGATTTCCATTTTCTCTTTAACGCTTCAATGTGGAATAGGTGCAGAAAATGGGTTACATTCCATATTAAATGTTGCCTATGCTGGAGTTTTCTGCTGTTTTCATGTTGAAAGTTTATACATCATCAGTTAAAATTAATCAATTAAATAATTTCAACAAAGCCTTTCAGCTAAGAAAAATTAGCTAAAAAGTTCATAGTTAACAAATCTTTACACAAGAAAGTTTTATTGTACCGTTAAAAATTCTCTCAAATAAATTCTCTTTTTTTCACTTTTTTAAATATTTGAATTTACACTCAACATGGAAAAATAAAACCAATTTTTTTTTATTTTCTTTTCATTAGTTAAGGGTGTCCCGGTGTTATTTAATAAATGAAATTGTACCCAAGAAATGAACTACTTGTATATTCGCTAAAGAGCAAAGCGAAAATCACTTTGAAATCTTTTTCGTAATTAAATTAAAAGACCATTTTATTAATGATAGCCTAATAAATTCAAAGTCGTAATAAATTTATCTTAAATTGGTGCACTTTTTCAAAAGAAGATGATAATTTAGTTCAATTATTGGGGTTGAATTAGAGCAATCAAATCAAAATTTCTGGCTCATTATTTATTTACAAGTTTCACTATTTTATCTTAACCACAGGGTGTAGGGTCAAATTTTCTCAAAAACCGTTCAAAAATAAGAGTTTTTAAAAAATGGTTCGGCGAAAATTTTAACTGATTAAAATTGATGGTGTTTCGATCAAAAGTTTCTTGATACTTACTACGGTTTTGAAAAAGTTGCATTTTTAAAAAGCTACCTCATAATGCCACTAGGCCATGTCACTGCGGGACTTTCAGCTGATTTAAACATCTTTCAAATTACATACATATTTCTTTCTAGGACTCGATTTCTATTTTGAAACATTCTATGGTCTTTAGCTTAATTTTTTGGCCAATATTTGGAAAAAAATATCCAGCAATATAATCTTTACATTGTGAATCAGAGGTTGAATGAGCCTAAAACTGCCAAAACAAAGTTTTTATTGACCAATCAACTAGCTTAAGTTATCTGTCATCGCTGCATTATTATTGATTAGTCACATGGGAAAAATGATTTCAGTTATTAAGAATGATCATTTATCGTTTTTAATCAATAAAACCAGATGTTGATAGAGCGGAATAAACACGCTTAAGCCTAAAGGTATTATTTTTTTATAGGGCCCACCCCTACTCCAGTCATTTTTTCTCGAAAACCATACCAGATATCAAACAAACGGTTTTCTGCTATGTGTAGCCAAGTAACTTTGTGGTGACCCAAATTTTTTTGTTTTTTCCTGGTCAAACGGCTTTACTTGGTAAAATGATTCTAAACGGGAGTCCATAGGGTCGAATCTCAGTCAGGCCCATTTTTTTTGTTTATAGTCAATGGAAATGTATAGATTCTGCGATAATAATCGGTGATAGGTTTGTAATTTATTTAACATAAACGGCAAAGAACAACATTAAATCAATTTATTTATGAAAAAAAAAATATTTCGAAAACTTCTCGTATTGCCTTCAGAAAAACGGTGATTTCAGAAGGTTGATTACCGGTCAACCGGTTGAAGGAGAGAAAACAAAAAGTTTTGCGTCGCCACAAATTTACTTGGCTACACATTAGCAGAAACCATTTGTTGATATCTGGTAGGGGTCTTCGAGGAAAAATGCACTGAGATGAGGCGTGGGGCTCCCATTTAAAAAAAAGAACCCTAATTATTTCGGTCAATCATTTTTAAATTCATTTGATGACCATTTCCCCAGTTTAAACGCCCAAAGTAACAGTACAGTCACTGCTTACTACAGTGTGTGTAATTTTGTTGTTGCGGGAAACAGAGGGTCTCAACAATGAGTTATTGAGGAGTCAATGAGAGCGCGCCTAAAAATGAATTGTCCTAATAATGTCTCTGTCTCTTCTCCTTTTCAATCTCGAGGCCATGTTCTAAAACGGGACGAGTTTTCCAATCCCGATCCCGCCCGGTCCCGAGTAATATATTTTTTTTTCATCCCGATCCCGAGTGTTTCATAATTTTTTTCAATCCATCCCGAGGTCGGGATATCCCCTGTTTTTCCAGAGCAACCAAAATTACATACTGTAGATACTGTTCGAGTGTGCCTATAACTTTATTAGCATATGAAGGACAATCTAATCCTGTTTCGGTTTTCCATGTGAAAACGTTCGTTTTGTTCCATATGAACAAAATCGCTAAAAATGCTCTCAAACGAAAAATACCGTTATAAATCAACAAATAGAATTTGCGTCCTTTGTGCGAGTTTTTATAACATGTTCATTTGATTGAACAAGTAAATCACTGAATTAATTCAAATGAGACTTCTCACTTTTTCTGTTTAAGGCCTTATCCATAGGGGGCGAACCGTTATTAGGCTTTCAAACCGAAAATGAAAAAAATTGAGAAGTATAATAGACTAGTTAATATCAATTTTATTCTCATGCACCCTTGACAAAGAAAGAATAATATTAAAATTATTTTTCCCATGCCAGACAAAAGCTGTTACCCCTTAAACAATCTTAAATTTGTACGTTGATGTTCAACATTACGCTATTTTTTAAATAAATAGACTCATTAAATAATTCAGGAGTGAATTTCGGCCACAAAAATTACTTCCCGAAAAATATCAACAGAAAATCTTATATTGAATTGAAACGTCGTCTATTTTTTATTAATAATAGGTTGACATATTGCACAACCAATTCGCGACATTTTTTGATTTGTGTACAGTTTAATAAGAAATCGAGCTCTTTTGCCAGCATAAAGTCTAATTTGTGCTGACAAAAGCCTCGCCTTAAAAAATGTATAACCAAAAAAGCGTGGGTGAAAAATTAAACTTACCATTTTGGAAAAAGTTTAAGAGTTAAAAATTAATTCGATAGATACGATTGATACTAAGAAGTCTTGGTATTATATTTAACATACTATCTTTAAAAAGTTGACTTGAGACTTATTTGTTTAAACTTGTCAGTAGAAAATGAATAACGTTAAATACGTGGGGATAATAATCGATATAGCGTCAATTAAAAACATTCAAAATTGTATATTAAATTACTATGGTCCATAATGTTATCATATGCTGAGAACCATAGTACATAATAATGACTAAATGGATAAGTATAACTGTTTTCCTTATATCGAAGCAATCTCTCGCCTATTTTTGAAAGCCATTTGACATAATACGGTATTGTTATAAAAATAAGAAATGGCGAAAAAATTACAAACAAAAAATGGCGTGCGAGCAAAATTTAAGTGAAATTATTACAGTATGTTTCATACTAATGTAGTTGTATTTAAATTTGTATGCCACATTTTTTACTAGGACTTCTGGGTTCAACCAATCAAACGACACCGATCTATATTTGAAGTTTATATATAAAAAATGAAAACCAATTCGGAAACTTTAAAAAATTTCAGTAATTGTTCTTAGTGCACGTTCCTTAAAAATCGGTATTGTCCCCACTTTTTTTCGAATGACAAATTTCCACTTCAAAATTTTGATTAATTTTCCCTAAAAAAATACGAAGAACGCAAGAAAACTCTTTTCTAAAGGCGACAATTCTGTTAAGTTTTGCAAGACTTTAAGCTAAAGCTCCCTAACTTGAGTTTTAATACAACTCAAACAAAACAAAATGATTAATGTGAAATTCATAACGTCATTTCTTTAATTTTACACACTTTCTAAATTTTTTATGAAAATATTAAATAACATTTTTTTTTTTAAAATATAATATACAGTCTCTGACCCCTTAGTACGGCCCGTCTTTATACCCTGTGACTCGTATTTTTTGGAAAAAATACTTTGGAATATTGCAGTTAACATTTGGAACTATATTTTTTTTAATCCATTTAAACTTAATCCCATTAACTGTTAAGGGGTATTGTGGGTGCTTCCAGCAATGTGCGTGGGGAGAAATAAGTCTTTTTTAAACTCAAATATCTTTTGTGCACGATATAAGTGGACATCTATGTTTTCAATGCACATTGCAGTTTGTTAACCTGAAATGATAAAAGTGATAAACTTCTAGAAAAATATTTTAACATGAGCCCGTTAAATGCATGAAACCTTATTTTTTTTTACTGTATTTCTCTCCATTGAAGTTTAAACTTAATATCCACGTATCCAAAAAATTACATTATGCCGAATATATTTGTCAGAAAAGAATTCTTCACAATAAGTCTAATTAAATTTTTTTTAATTCATCTTAATTTGCAGGGAATTTTTGAAAGTTCATTGCTATAGTTAAATATAGGCAAAATGTACATTATTTACAAAAAAAAGTTTAACTCACAAGGTACATGCGATTTCTTTTCTCTTTTTCATAAATCATTCTCGATTATTCTTAGTGGAAATTATACCAGGCGTAAGATTTTTCCCTTCTTTTTTCCAAATTGCTAAAATTGCTATCCCGCTTATGAGAACGATTAATTTGGCAAAAACTAGTCTTTCTCAGAATTAAACCAACCCAAAACGGCGGAATTCAAATTTATGAATTTGGAAAAAAGAAGGGAAAAACCTACACCCTTTTTTGCATTGTTTTACTATTGCAATATATAATTATGTAAATTTACTTCTTGTCGGTTTTGCAGATTGTTTCATATCTCGAGACAGAAAGTCACTTATTTTAAATAAGTGACTGGAAGTTTAACTGCGGCACTGCACATTAGATGAGTATGCTGAAAATTATGAATATTGAAAAAGAGGCAAAAATCTTAACAATTATAATATTGAAATACTTTCATTCTGCAACTTTTTCTGTGGATTATTATTCTTTCGTAATTTGTAACTATCCTATGTGCGTTAGAATTGTAAATTAAATAAAATTGATTATTTTTGCAAGCAAATCGTTTATTCTAGAATTAGTTATTCGATAGAATAGACTTTTTTTTGCTTGCAATCAATTTTCGTGTGCTGCATGGCGGATACAAGGAAAAAATAATACCGGAATTTGAGACCGTGGTCAAAAATAACTGACTTGCCACCCCACAATCCCCTTAAGCAAGTGGGTTTGTCGCTGATTTAAGCGTTGTTTTCGAAGTGTTTCGATAAGATCAAGTCCAGAAGATAAGCTTCAACACAAATTGTTATTTGATACAATCAAACCTACGCCCACGCACTAAACCTCTAAGAGGCCTCCCAAAAAACCCTAAAAAGCTACTAGAGTATCTCCTCCTACCAATTTTATCAATCTTTTTGTTTTTGTGTTAAGCTCTTGAGGAGCATACCAACAATAAACTAAAGCCTGGTTCTCGAAATTTTGCTTTCGACGGACAATTCTTCCTTTGTATCAAAGTTTCGTTGAAAATTTTTCCGTTAGAAACAAAATTTCAAAAAACTGGCCTAGTTTATTTTATTTGCTTTCATGGGAGTATGACATTTTGAAAAAATAGAAAAAAGTGATAACATTCGTAGGAGTATTTAACGCTTTGGTCGTGTTTTTGGGGGGAGGGCTTATTCAAGGGTCATGTGTAGGGCGTAGGTTGTTATTGTATGCCGATTATATTAGTGTTTTTGAAATAATGTGGTTATCCTTTTCTTCAAGTTCATGCTAGTTTGGTTTATAACAACCTAGCCAGATAAGCAGAGAAACCGCGTCGAAAAACTACAAAAAAACAGCCTAATCAGCACACCCCACTCTCTTGAAACGCCACATTTTTATTAATTTTCGCTTTTAAGGTGTCATGGACTGCTATGTACAACTAGCTCTTATGACCATAATAAGCAAGCGTGGGAACCATTACCGAGTAAAAATCGGCAATCAAACAGAACCTGGAAATGATTTATATTTTTTAGGACAAAAATATAACTGTGGAAGTTTCCCAAAACTGCTAATCTACTGTGATCAACAGTTTTACATCGGGTCAAAATTTATATTGACAGCACTACTTTTGGAAAATTTAAACTTGTTTTAATCAAAAGGTAAAAAAAAGCTTTTTGACAAAAAATAAGAAATTGAAGGGTAAAGATAGACCAATGATTATTCTAAATTTTCGAATAACAGTCAGCTAGATAGAAATAGCCTGAGAGGGAATAGAACGGTGTTTTTTTTTTTGTTAAATGAACTAAATTTCGATTTTCTTTTAAACTTATTCTGGTGAGAATTCATATAATTTGTCTCAGCACATTAATCTGATTATAGATTCGGATTGAAGAAATCTTATTTATGTCTATTTTTAGCAATGATAAAACACCATTTTTTCTAGATAATATTTCATCCGGGGAGCCAAGCTCACTCCGGACAAGACATTTTACAACTCATGCAATATTGATCGATATTTTTGAAATATATTTTGCGTGATGATGTAGCGAGGTTAACACTCCTTCCTTTGTGGACAGGATCTGATTTTGCACTAAAAGTTATAATTATAGTGTGGGTTTTCGTAGTTTACAGCTCAGTTTGCCATGGTTGTCCTATGGTTTTGGTGTCATATTGTCCCTATTTTTCAATATGCTTTTAAAAAAAATTAGTTTATCATTTTTTTTAAATTGCTTGAATTGTTTGCATTTTTTTTTTGTTGAAAAATAAGCGTTGATTTTCTGCTGAACCGGTACAGCTTGAAAACTGAAGAAAAAGTACAGTAGTATGGCTTTAATACGGCGACCCGGGCCTCCAATGCAGTTCCTATTAAGTCATTGGCGAAGGTTCAAGCCTCTAAGGCCGTCCTGTCTACTTTAAATACGTTTTTTTACAATTTTTAAACCATAGAATTATTAAAAAATGACTATAGGGCATATAGCCTATAAGCGCATCTTTTTTAGGACGAAACAATAATTTTAAACATTTTGTTTGCTACCTGTAATCATTTTAAACCGTTAGACCAGTTTTAAATTTTCCGTAACATGTCGATTTGACAATTCTTCTTGCTTGCGGCCTAAATCCCATTTTTGATATCCGAGTGAAAATAAACGTCGGCCAGACCATGGAACAATCCCATTTGCTTTATAACCAGCACCACCAGCGTTTATTATTCTAAATAAAAAGTAAATATTTACATCGAAATATAACAGTAGTTTTATACTATATAAATTATAGGCCTATAAATTATGGGTCTTTTGTGTATGGTGACGTAAAGAAGCTTTTTTACAACGGGAAATTATACGTTTATCCCCACTGGCCTGTATTCTTAAGATGGCTTAAGGCTTGTATAGGGCTGGAAGGGGGTTTTTCGAAGGCTCATAGCTTTTTATTTCCTTTCATAAACAATCTTTATTAAAAATCTCAGGAATTAGTAGTTCGTAATCTCTGACACATTTACTTCTGACTTTTTCATAGCATGTTCGAGCCACCGGTAAATTGAGTTAACCGCGAGCAAAATTTGGTTTTTTTTTGAAAGTCCTTTTTTTTCGCCCTTATTTCAAAACAACGTCATTTTCGGAATTGTAACCAAGCCCAAGAGGTGGTGAGCAAGATGTTGCAAGTACTTCTTTCGAATTTGGCTGTAAATCGAGCAAAAAGTTGCGCGAAATCGACAATTTTGAATATGAAAGTGAGGAAATTAGAAAGTTTAAATGCAACCTAACATTCCTTGGGGTACGGTTTGCTGGAAAACGATTATTAGCAAACTATGGTCTTGATTTTGACACAGCGCCGATTCTAGAAAAATTTAAACTTTTTCATTCAAAATTATTTTTTGATCTCTAGCACCGTTTCTGCTTCCAAAATCAGATCATAGTTGCCTAATATCGTTTCCAGCAAACGTACCCAAGGAATAGTTGTTGACATTTAAACTTTCTAATTCTCACTTTCATATTCAAAATTGTCGATTTCGCGCACTATTTTGTCGATTTACAGCCAAATTCGAAAAAGTATTTGCACACAGGCTTTTGCTCAACCACCTCTTGGGCTTTTATATTTCCGAAATGGACGTTTGTTTTGAAATTTAAGAACGAAAAAAAATGACTTTCAAAAAAAATTTGCTCGCGGTTAACTCATTTACCGGTTGGTCGAACATGCTATGGAAAAAGTCAGAAGTAAAATGTGTTCCAGAGATTACGAACTACTAATCCTTGAGATTTTTATAAGATTGTTATGAAGGAATAAACAATTATGAGCCTTCGAAAAAGCCTTTCCAGCCCTATATAACCCCCTTAAGGGGGTGGGCGGGAAAGCGAGCCTTTTTAAGGCAGTATACAAATAACAAATCGAAAATAAAATATTTTCCGACTAAGTGACGACGAGAAATTCAATGGTCTTAAACCAGAAATCCGTATCTGCTCCTAGAAATGGTTTTCAAAGTCACCGCATTTTTAGCTTGGTGTTGCTAACAGCTGCAAAAAACAAAATTAACATGTTTTCTTAGTTAATCAACTACGAGGAATTTGATGGCAACACGAGAAGTTTCTATCTGCTCTAGAAATTTTCCGAAAAAATTTCGAAAAAAATTTTTAGAGTAAATTGAATTTTACTTCTAAGATTCTATTTTCGAATTCATTTGCGAATCTAATCGAAATATAAATTATATTTTTTTTAAAAATTGCTGAACTCAAAAATTGCTCCCATAAAACACTTCAAACTTCATAATACTAACATATATCGAAGATCCTGCCTAGTGTAATTTTTATGTCAATAACAACATAAAAACATAGACGATTTGACATAAAAAATACACTAAGGCAGGATTCTTCGATATTCATGTTTTGGAAATGATAGGCTTGTTCTTCCGGTGTTTTTTTTGCGTCTCTACATTTTTTTAGCTCGTCTCTCGCAAATTCATAGAGGCTCTTTTTCTGGTTTTTGGGTGGTTACACGCGTATTATTCGCAATTTCAGTCGCCAAAATTATTTAAATCTCCTTTTTACCATTTTTGCCGATTATTAAAAATTAAACAGGTTTATATTAAAATGTACAAACATCTTCCATCGTGTGACAAAATTTGTCAAATTCAATTTTATTTCATTTAGGCAGCATCTGTTTTATGCTAATCAATGATATTCCGAAAATGCTTACCGTAAATATTCAATTCGGTAACGCCAAAAACTTTGATGGGCGTGATCAAAAAAATCAACGCGGCCTCTCATTAATATGGTGACCAAAATAAATTACAAATAATATGTCGGTTAATGTTATTTGCGAGAAAATTAAGTAACAAAGGAACATGGTGCGAAGAAACGTGGCGTGATTATTTGCTCAATTTTTCGAGAGCCGAGTTACATCGCATTTATAGGACTAACTAAAAGTTAATTCGAAATTTTATCTTTGAGAAGTTTTTTATATAGCAATTCTCGCTTGACTGAGCAAAAATATCAGAAAAATTTTATGTACC
This sequence comes from Oikopleura vanhoeffeni, assembly GCA_004367855.1. Lineage (NCBI taxonomy): Eukaryota > Metazoa > Chordata > Appendicularia > Copelata > Oikopleuridae > Oikopleura > Oikopleura vanhoeffeni. The sequence goes on from SCLH01001196.1 coordinate 29,394, forward strand.
ATGAATGAAGATCATTTATGTAAGTGCAAGTGGTTGATTTTTGCGTTTTTTGAACATCTGCGGACGAATTTTAAAATTTATCTTGAGAGTCTTTAGATAATGAAAATACAAGATTATTGAAAAAAAAATAATGAGAATCGGTTAATAGACGGAAGCCAAACATAACTTTTTAAGGATGATTTGCGCACTTTTCTAGTGCCCGCTAGAGCTCGTTTGTGCGGTCAAAATTTTTTTTGTTTTTTTTCAGAGTGAGTACCAATTGAACACTTTTCTCCGGATCTAGTGTAAAATGAAACAATTTCACATTCTTGTTTGTTCAGGGGAGAGCCGTTGAAAAAAATATCTATTTGCTTTCCCACCCCCTTAAGGGTTATCCCGGTCCCTAATTTGACATATTCTCGATAAAATATTAGCCAAACACGGCTTCAAGGATATTATTCAGATAACCAGTTTGTAGACTAGCCTTCATCCTTGCGTTAAACACCTGTGTCAAAACTTTTTTGCATGCATACACTCCTCAGACACATAAGCGAGACAGTGAGACCTAAGCCAAAAACGGAAAATCTAAAATCTCCTATTGAGGTTTTATTTTGAAATAAACATAAATTTTAACATAGCCTGGTATAATTAGTATTTAAAACTTCTGAGGAGCGCTTTTTGACGGTAAATGATCTGTAAGGTCATTGCTGCAAGAAATATCAGCCTTGTCATTGTGCCAAGAAATGTCGCCCTAGGCGACATTTCTTGCACAATTGGACAAGCTGATATTTCTTGCACAATGACTTAGATCATTTAAACATTATTGACTTTTTTAAGGATTAATCACAATGCAACTTACGTCATTTCTCACCACAAAAATTGACCTGTTTTTTCAAGGCCATTTCTACACAAATGACCTTTTTTTCAAAAAACATTAATGACTTTTTTTTCAAAAAATAATGACCTTTTTTTCCGAAATATAATGACCTGTTTTTCAAAAAATTTTTAATGACCTGTTTTTTCAAAAGTTAATGACCTTTTTTTCAAAATATAATGGACCTTTTTTCAAAAATATTATAATGACCTTTTTTCAAAAATATAATGACCTTTTTCTAAAAAATTATTATGACCCTTTTATCAAAAATATAATTGACCCTTTTTTTCAAAAAATTCTAATGGCCTTTTTTTCAAAAGTTAAATGACCTTTTTTTTAAATATAATGACCTTTTTTCAAAAAGTATTATAATGGCTCTTTTCAAAATATAATGACCTTTTTTCTAAAAAATTATAATGACCTTTTTTTCAGAATAAAATGACCTTTTTTTCTAAAAAAATTGTAATGACACCTTTTTTCCAAATTCAATGAATTTTTTCAAAGAAATATAATGTCCTATTTGAAAATAAATTGTCTTATTATTAGGGTTAGGCCACTGGGATCGAAATTTCTTCGAAACTTTCGATCCACGGTAAATCAACCTCTGAGAAAATGATTTTTGGTGCCATCTAGTCGGTGAAAATTTTCCATTCATGATCAAAATAATTGCTTGAAAATTTGCTCAAAAAAGTTCTTATGCAAATTGTTCATTTAGATGTGCTATTTGAGCTGTTGATAACTGTTTTTTAATTTAGGCGCCCAAAATAATCATAAATATTACGAACATAATTAAAATAGGGCCAATTAGTTATACAGGATGTATTTTAGGCTTTGGAAAGCCTTTGGCGAGGGAAACTCATCGTATGGCAATATTTGGGATGAGGTTTGCGTGAGGGTGCGCCCTTCCTGATTACGTGGAGATGGGCTACCAATCAGAGCGCCTCCTGAATACGTGGGATATGGGCTTACCATCGTCTATTTCCCTCGCCAAAGGCTTTCCAAAGCTAAAAATACATCCTGTATATGAGGCAAATTTTAGTAAGTTACAATTGCTTCTTGGTTTAGCGGACATAGCTCAAACTCTGGCAGAAATTCATCTGTTCGAGTCCCAGGTTATTATATTTTTTTTTCTAGATTTGGAACATCTCTTGCAAATCCCACGGAATCCCACAAAAATTTATATACTTTTCAGTTAATTTTTCATTTCGCGTCTGGTATTTCAAATTAATGAAGTATTTCAATGGATGATAGCTTTGACATGGAGGTGGTTCTAATGGCCATCCAAATACTCCAGAAGATAATGAACAATGACTCAAATTGTCTTGAAACTCATCGAGTCATAAACCGAAAGTGGTTTATTACAAAGTCCATGATATCTTCGGAAATTGAATTGTGGGAAAACGCTTAGATGAGAAACAATGGACATGCATTTAACAAAAGAAAACTTTCTCGGACATATATTAAAAAGGCGCTTCAGCGAAGATAAAATAGTCAAAGACTTAAAATATATTCTCTATGTCGCGGAAAACTACGAGAATCACAGCTTTCACTTTGAAGCAATGAAAATAATTATTTTTTTAGTAATTTATCTTTCTTGAAATGTTGATAATAAATGTAACAACAAGTTATTATTATTTTTCGAAAAAAGGTCATTATTGATTTTTTTTGGTGAAAAAAAGGTCATTTAAAATTTTTTTGAAAAAATATGTCATTATGATTTTTTTTTGCGGAAAAAAAAAGTTCATTAAAATTTTTTGTACAATAGGTCATTATATGTTTTTGAAAAAAGCGTCACTATAAAATTTTTTTGAAAATTACCGTCTTATAAGTTTTTTGAAAAATAGTGTCATATAAATTTTTGAAAAAAAAGGTCATTTTAAATTTTTTGAAAAAAAGGTCATTATTAAATTGTTTGAAAAATAGGTCATTCTAAATTTTGTGAAAATGGTCATTATAAAGTTTTTGAAAAAAAAGGTCATTTAAATTTTTGAAAAAAGGTCATTTATTAAATTTTTTTAAAAAAAGGTCATTATTAATTTTTTGAAAAAAGGTCATTGTGTGAGAAATGTGTCTTGAAAAAGGTCATGTGTGAGAAATGTGTCTTGAAAAAAGGTCATTTGTGTTGAGAAAATGGCCTTGAAAAAAACAGGTCATTGTGTGAGAAATGACGAAGTTGTCATTGCTGCTAATCCATAAAAAAAGTTCATTAATGTCGATAAGTGCCTACATTTTTTCTAAAGAATATGCGATAAACACCGTTTTTTGGACTTTGTTCATCGAAAAATCCTATCTCCTCTAGGTTAAATTGCGAAATTCACTCAATTTTTAAGCAAACGGTAGCTTCGAAAACGAAATAGAAACTTCTTGAGGAGCCATTTTTTTGCAATTTTGACCCGAAACTCAAAATTTGGCATTTTTCAAAGTCACGTGGAAAAATTTCCGAAAAAAAATCTGCTTCGATTTTTTCGAAAGTATGCTCAAAAAAAAGCTGGGGAACACTGAAGGAGAAAGTTGGCTTACGTCAACCCGATATTTTGACGTTTAGTGGTCAAATTGACACCAAACGTTATGTTTTAACAAAATTTTGAGAAAAATACTTAGAAAATCGAAAAAACGGCAAAAATTTTCGAAAATTTTTTGTTGGCATTTGGGTTGTTTTATGCGTTCAAAAACATAAACAATTGATTTGGGGCATTTTTATGACATAATAACTGCCAGAAAAATGTAGGACCCCGGGATACCTTAATGGCCTTTTTCATACAAGTTTTGATTCTTTTCTACGTCCGGTAGCATAGCCCGATTTTTGATTCTGTCACCTAAATAATCAGTTTCACGAAAACGACTCTTCCGATTTTCACGACATCCGGTCCGAAAAAAAATGTCAAAAATGAAATCTGACTTCATTGAAGTAATTACTGCCACATAAAAGGCCATAAAAGATATCGACAAATGGTTTCTTGTATCATATGTCAAGTAAATGTGTTCACAGTATTTTTTGTCTTTTTCTAGGCCAACCGGTAATTGAGGGTCCAAACCGGTTAAATCGGTGTCCTACATAATCAATCACAGAGAACTTCTGAAAATATACATTCTAGTAATATTTTTTAAGCAATAACATTTTTGACACCACATATGGGGTCAAATTACACTTTTTGAATCTTTATAACAAATATGGGTTTTTATACGGCAATATAATTCCTCAATAATTTTCAAGATAAATTTTTTGGCAACAATCTTGATACTTGACACTAGCTTGGGGAGTAATAGTATTTTTCATCTTTACGAAAAATATTGGTTTTGATATGGCAATATCGATTAAGATGCCCGAATTCATAAATTTTTTTTTATTCTGGTGAAGAACCATTTCGAACAAAAAAAGCGTGATGATCACGTAATTTCCTGCTACATCAAATTTCTATCCTGATTCATCTGTATTTTTATGGGCCCGATTAAGTGTGTCGGTACTGAGTTAGTGAGTGTATTGTGGCTGTATTCAATTTTATCAACGGTTACGTAATCATCAAGCGATTCATGCCTCGAAATGGTTTTTCACCACAATATCAACCAAAGAAATATTTTATATGAACTCGGGAATCGATATACTTTCGATCATATTTTTGGAAGAGAAATTTTCTGGGAATAATACAGGGGGGGGGACAATATCGCCGAAAGTTTTTTGCCAAAAAAATTTGACGATATTGGGAACCCCCTTTGTACTGGGCGCCTATATCGCAGGAAGTTTTTTGCCAAATTGCGTAGGTTTTCGGCAAAAAATTTCGACGATATTGCCTCCCCCCCCTATATTTTGGATATTTGAAACCACTTAATCTAAAGCCTCATTTTGAGCCATCTACAAGACCCTTGTGATTTTATGGAAAATTTAAACTTTCTGGTAAAGAACATACACCCGGTTTATAGCTATATCAAAAGTAATAATTAAAAAAACCTTTGCATCTTTGAAAAGACTGTTAGTCTGCGATTCTGCGCTTCCCGTGTGTGACCTTGACATAATAATAGAGTTATCTGGTGACTTTTCAGATTGGTCCAAAACATTATTTCCATGTCCTACCCAACCCCAAATCGTTTCGTCCGAGAAAGGATAATGAATAACTCCAGCCACAGACTCACCATCGATTGCGATACCGACCATTGTGGTAACATATTCGGTCAAGCCTTAAAATTATTGATTCAGAAAAGGACCTCCTGGTGTAATATTCTAAATATTTTTTTCATTTCAATTTTAAAATTGTATTTTTTGACATGTTTCGCTTGATGCGTCTTCAGATGGAGAACCAATCGAGTTTTTACATTTTTGGATGAACAGGAATAGTTTTTTGGGTCGAAAAATAAGATGATTAATCGAACGTTAGTTCGGCTTAATGAAAAAATCATGAATATGTCTCGAACAACCACAAAAATAATATTCTTAAAATCCAATTCAAGGATGAGATACGTAAGGTAGCTTTTTTTAAAGGAACCCACCCTTGTCAGCCTTATAACTCGAAGGCCATAAGAGATATCAACAAACAGTTTTTTGTATCATGTACACAAGTGAATTTGTGACATGGAAAACTTTTTGTTTTTTTTTCGAGTCAACCGGTTCTCCGGTAATTGATTTTTAAACCGAAAGTTTAGGAGTTCNAAAAATTTAGGCTCAAATGAAAAGTTGACATGGCCCCAAGCGACGCCGAATCAAAATTTCAAAAAAAACTCTCTAATGCATTGTAAAACAAGTCCTGTGCTTCCAGATGCAGTATGAGTCGAAACTATATCTCTCAAACTGGTGGAGGAGATACCTTTTGCCTGATAAAATTTTTGTAAATAAAATTAATCTTTCACAAATTGGTTGTAGACGATCTCGTTTATCAAAATTTTAAAAATCAAGTTGGTTTTGGCCAAATTTGAGCCGTTTTATTCTTATACAAACACCACAGTATATACCTTCTGTGTATTCTTTTGTGGCATCTAACGGATCGATCCAAATCGTTATATCTTCAATCGGGATCAATTCATCTGATACCAAAATTCTGTTCAACTTCTTGTTTACCAGACTAAATTCTGGTAGTTTCACCATTTGACTCGATTTCACATCGTCTCCCTCTTCAGAAATTACATTTAATTTTGGAAAAGTGGCTTTCATTCCGTGATACATAACATCGTGACTAGCGTGGTCTCCCGCTGTGACCAAATCATTTTTTCCCGTCTTTTCTTTTGTGTTCATACTGCCACTGTTTCGAACTCGACAAAGTTCGACTCCGCCAGCTTCGGCTAACGAGATCGAAACGGCCAGAAGCTCACGCATTGAAATAGTCTCATCCGTGCTGAAAATCGTTTTAACGATTCAAATAAGAGTTTTAATTAAAATTAAAGAAAAAAAATTCAAGGCAGAATTTAAAAACAAAATTATTATAATAAATTTATATAATTTACACAATAAATTTGCATATGTAAAAAATGAGAGAATTATGCGGAGATTTTTAGATTTTAATGTTAAAATTTCCATATCTGAAATTATACTTGCTGGTCTTGTAGAACTTTGACGTCAGAGACACGTCTTAGACCTGTTTTGATTGTTCAATGATTCTGTTTTGATAGGTATTAACCAATGAAATCACGCGATTCTTTAGGTCTCTGACGTCAAAGTTCTACGAGACCAGCAAGTACAATTTTAGATATATTCATAGAGCTTGAGAGGGTTCTGGGTGCTAACACAGCAATTTGCTAGGTATTTTTTACTACTTTTGAACGGTCTATATTTTTTCTTTGGAATACTAGAAGTACTAGAACATAATAATGAAAAAAAAATATTGTTTCACGAAACCATTGCATAATTATAATTTTTGTGAAATTATTTCTGAAGATAAAAAGTAAAACTAAATCGAGAAGAAATTTAACGTCGAATAATTGTATATTTACGTATACGTTTTTCGTAAAACTCAAAAAAACTTATCGTAGTTTAAAAACTCGCTAACTTTATTTCAGAAAAAAAATTTTCGTCGGAAAAGATTAAACGCAATCAACAACAAAGTTATCGTTGAAAATTTTTATTTCTTTGATCACAAATTACCGCGTGCGCTGTGACGTTATACAATAAAAGCATATGTCCATATCATAGACAGAGACAATAAAAAGCCTATATTTATTGTTAAATAATGAGTGGAAGACGTTCGTTTAAGCATCTTTTCTGGTCAGTTTCAACGGAGAATTCACTTTCCAGGTAGCTTTTTGTAATAGAACCCCACGCTACTGGTCATCTTGTCTCGATAGAACTATTAACCGGAAAATATTGAACAGCGGTTTTTCTGTTATGTGTAGCCAAAGTAATTTGGGTGGCGGCTAAAAATTTTTTTTTTAAGTTATGTTCACCGTCGGTAATTGATGTTCAAAACGGTTAACATTTTTTCGAGATAATCAAGGCATATTTTATATGGGAAGATACCATTAGCGGGTAGTTTTCAAAAGAAAATTTTTGGCCATTATTTATTATGTGATATATGACACTCAAAAGGTGTCAATTACACTTTTAGGTATAGATCTGAAAACAGAAAATGTTTTATGTGAAAGTAAATACATTTGGGTCGTTTTCAAGAGTAAAATTTTTGGGCATCCATATATATATGACTGACTGTCAAAAGGTTGTCAAATTACACTTTTTAGGTATCGCTGAAAACAGAAAATGTTTATGTGAGATAATAAATTTTGGGGTAGTTTTCAAGAGGAAGAATTGTTGGCATTATTATTTTTGACATGTGACACCTCGGAGGGTGTCAATACTTACAGCTCTTATCTGCTCCAGTCAGGAATAAGCATAAGATGTTTATGTGATCAGTATATAGCATTACGGGGCCAGTTTTTCAAAGAAGAAATTATTGTTGGCATATTTATTTTGATATATGAACACCTCAATGGGTGTCAAATCACACTTTTTAGGTATCGACTGAAAAACATTCGATCTTGAAATCCCTAGATCGGCTGCCAGAGCACGCTGTTCAATATGTTCCAAATTTCATTCGGTCAAATTCGTCGGAACTTGGTCAGGATCTGCCATACCCATCATTTTGTACTGACGAATAAACAACCTTTCCTCAGATGTGTGGTTTAGCGCGTTAAATTCCTTTTTGCAAAAAACATCATTGTTTTATTAAAAATTCTTGTATAACTTTTGAGCGTTCAATCAAATTCTTCAACTAAAGAATCAAATTCAAAAAACCAATGAACTTGAGCAAAAAAATAGAATAAATGATGTCAGTTTTCGCGTTGATATTAAAATGATCGAAAATTTGCAAATTATCACATAACCATAATGTTTTTCAGCCGATTCTAAAAAAAAGTGTAATTGGACACCCTTTGACACACATGACAAAATGTTTGATGCCAAAAATTTTCTCTTGAAAAACTACCCCAAAATGTATTATCTCACATAAACATTTCCGTTTTTCAGTCTATACCTAAAAAGTGTAATTTGACACCCTTTCAGGTGTCACATGTTAAAATAATTGATGCCAAAAATTTTCTTTTGAAAAACTACCCGCTAATGTATCTTCCCATATAAATATTGCTTGATTATTTCGAAAAAAATGTTAACCGGTTTTGGAACATCAATTACCGGTGAACCGGTTAACCATAATAGAAACAAAACATTTTTAGCGCCACAAATTTACTTGGCTACACAAAACAGAAAACCGTTTGTTCATATCTGGTATGGTCTTCGAGAAAAATGACTGAGTAGGGTGGGTTCTATTAAAAAAAAGCTACCTTAGCTATTCAAATTTCATTTTAATTTTAATGAGTTATGCGAATTTTGATTAAACGTTAAGAATGTACTTTAAAGACGAATTAGCAATTGGTCGCATTTTATTTATCAGGGTCTACAGTATGTGTTTTTTTACTCCAGAAATGGCAAACGGCTTTGAAGCCAATTGTCGTCAATAAAATATGGTAACTAGGTGGAGTATATTTTGAAAGCCGAGTTTTCGTCGATAGCGAGGGTTTAAAAAAATAATGGGCCCAGTTTTTACTTTCAATCGGCTTCAAAGCCGTTTGCCATTTCCGGAGTAAAAAAACACATACTGTATTTACCTGGAAATTGCATTTGTTTGCTTAATCTATCTAACAAAAACATATAATATTTACATACTATCTTAGTACAATCCAGCACCCAGAACTCTCTTAATTTCGGTTTGATCGTAAAATGAGTTCACTAGGACCAGAAGGGAAAAAATATGTAACAGAACTGGCAAAATATTTTGCTGTTTCAAACTTTTAAAAACACTTTTTTTCTCTAATTTTTGTTTTCTTTTTTTAGAATTCTACATTTGTAATAATACACGAATGAATAATTCCATGTATAATGAATTCTTTTTTAATGTGAGATACGAATTAAATCTCAAATTTTGAAACCTAGTTTCTGACCAATAAATAGCTCAAAAAAATTTTCCATCCCTGATTTACCCAGGGAGTGTAATCGCATATTATTTTAGTTTTTACTTTGGCTTGTGGTTCTCCCGGTCCGAACGTTACGTATATTATATATCCCCTATTCACACTTTTGTAAATATCCCGGCCCTACTACTTAAAAACANAGGGACACATGAGTTGTTGTTTTGCACAAAAATAACTTATAATCATATATATTTTTGCAAGAAATTACCTTTTTCGAGAGAAAATCGAAAAAAATTTGATGTGTGTAAATCAAAAATAAAGAAAAAATTTTGATTTTATGAATATTTTATTTTCATTTTTTGACACATAAAATAAATCCTAAAATCACGGTGGCAAAGTTCATAAAATCTATTTTTTTTTTCAAGTTCAAATCTCATTTGAATTTTTTCAGGGCCCCGATTCCGGGTCGACAACAATGCTTTATCTCAAGAACTGCAAAAGATAGAGAAAGGATAAATAAACCAAAAGATAGAGAATTTCAAAAACACCGATCATTTTAAATATAAATGTTTTCAGAAAAAGTTAACTGATTAAAAATAGAGATCGCAAGTCACTTTGGCCAGATATGGCCAGCGCTGAGTATGTGGGTTAAGGATAGACTTAAACTTTGATAGTATGTAATTCACATTTTGACTTTATTAAACCTGTAGAAAAGTGACATTTACAAATTGTGTTTAAACCTACGCAATTCTATTGTGAGTAAATGGGAGACCTCAGAACAAAAATTTATTAGGGAAAAGATTAAGAATAAAATTTTCTAAAAAGTGACTTCCTCAGAAATAACCTGCAATTTTCGGTCTTTAATGTACAGGTGTTTTCCGAACAAAAAACTTAACCTACGCAATTTATCGAAATCACTTTTAAAGAAATGAAAATTTACACAGAGCCGTCAGGACAAAAGTTGAAAATGCAGCAGTTTCAGAAAAATTTTTCCTAAAAAATGAATCATTCAGAAGCAACCTGCAATTTCTGGTCTGTAATTTACAGGTGTTTTTGAAAATAGCTCCATGCCTCGGAGGGTTAAATTAGTACCGTAGTTGACAAATTTTACGCTAACCGGAAGTTAAAAGTTAATGAAGACGACCCACCGCCCGCTTTGAAGATTTATTTTCAACCAAACTATTTGTTCACAAGACCCAAAATATATTTTTAGAACAAGTTTTGTTTATCAATTTCCTCCTCTTCAACTGACCGCAGTAAACATAAATATTTCTGATTAAATTGTTCGAATTCAATTGTTTATAAAAGTTAGAAAATCGGATTTAATTTCAACTAAAAAACAAACAATTTTTGTATAAATATTTGACCTGAAGTGTTAATATTTGGTCGGAATGCTAGTTATTGCTTAGTTGTATTAATAATCAAGGTACTTCCAAAGATATCCCTTGGTTTGGATTATAATTTTTGCCAAAAATGTCAAGAAAATTCCGATTTGTGGCCAAAAACGCCTAGTTTTCGTGAAAAGAGCAATAACAGACAATTCTAAAAATTAAACTTCAAATCTGAAAAGGTACGTCAGAATCTATTTTTACACAAGATGAGCCATTATCCGGACACTAAAAGTCTTCGAAAATCGTTCGAATAAGAAGAGCACCAAAAATTCAAAATGTATACATATTTGCAAATATTTATGATTAAGAAAAAAACAAATTCATTTTCGAAATTTCACCAACTTGGAGCATTTTCAAAATGTCTTTAATTTTAACTTATTTTTTTTGCAATTTTTTCTGCGTAGGTTACGCAGGTCGTCAACAGAAGTCACAAAAATGCAATTCTGTGTGAAAACTTTTTTCGGTCACTTGGCAATTACCTCGTGACTGATTTCAAATACTACTGAATTGTACTTTGAAATCTTGAATAAACGTTTAAAAATTATCAAAAAAAAATAGTTACAGTGTATATCCCTTTATCACACTTTTGTAAATATTGTTCATTGTGTTTTGAGATATACTTTGTGTGATCTTTTTGAAAAAGTAGAATTTTTTACGATATAATAAAACTTTTATTAAAAGATTTGTTGTTTAAACAGAATTGTACATTTAAACGGAAGCATGATTATGCTACCCTCATTTTATCACGAGGAAACATTGTTTTACAGGCCTAGTTCAAAGCACATATTCATGTGTTTTAGCTTGCAAAATTGGTCTGTTGGGGGTCACGCAGTCACACAGAAAATGTCGTAAGCTTGCAGTGCGATTTAATGACCCCCAATTTTGCTGAGCTAAAAAATCACAAAAAACACCTTGGTCGAGTCAGAATAGTGGGGTTTTAATTAGCCAATTTCGAGCCCCACTATTGCCAAATTACTCAGATGCAGATCTTGCGAAAAANTTGTTTCGAAAATGATTGTAATAAATCGAAAGCTCAACAATATATATTAGTTTTACTAAAAAACCGTTTTGTAAATATCCCGGCCCTGATTACCAAACGTAGTGTATTTTTAAGTAGTAGTAGGGCCGGGATATTTACAAAACTTATATCATATAAGTTATAATAATAAGTCATATAAGTTATATCATATAACTTTGTAATTCTTAAAAAATTTGAGGGAGTTTTAAAATTTCATCGCGGCATTTTAGAGACCTTTGACCGCAACTCAATTTTCCCTACTGTCCGTTAAACGCACTTTTTATACCAATAAAGGCCGTCCTTTTAAGCGGACTCTACTGTAATCAAATTAGCTTGAGTGCCATAATGATAATTGGAATGATTACGTTTAGAAAACGTTTTTTAAAATCTTTGCAAAATGCAACCTAATCGTGAAAGTCGAATTTGTTAAATTTAAGAGAAATTATGTGATAAATTAACCCCAAATGAGACAAGGACATGGTCATTTAACCAAGCCCTTATTAAAAAGCTTTATATTGTTCTAAAAAATCAATGTTCAATTATTCTTATTATAATAATTTCAATTCTACCGAGAAGATTAATTTATCGCTTTTGACATTAATCAATTCTATTTGAGGAAACTGCAAATTTAACGAAACTTTGCTGGCAATCTACCCTTGATTCTAGCCAATTTTGGCAGACATATTCATGATTTGTATATTATGTAAAATGTATGTACTGTGAAGCGGACAGAATCAAAAATCCCATTTTATCCGCTTGACTAAAAATATCTCAAAAAATTTAAAAATTGGCGCACTTTTTCAAAAATTTTGGTAGTAATCAGTTAACTTCGTCAATTTTTTAACGAAAAATAGACTGCTGTATTTTCTTAATACTGGTCTCGGTCTAAGCGGACAGGAGTTAGAATGCCCATTTTGTCCACTTAGACCAAGTTATGCTCAAAATCTAAAAATGGCAGAAGGAGCTTAAAATGCAAGCTAAATTTACAGACCATTTAGGCAAAACTTTGAATTTTTTGTTTAACCCTTGGAAGCTCCGATTAATCGGCTTCAAATATTTTAAGCTCTCTCAAAATGGGAGAAATAAAGCTTCAAACAAATAGTGAGCAAAACCAAACATAGAGTTTTTGCCAAGGAATTCAAAAAATTAACTTAAAATTTTTTTTGACGATTGGTTCAAACTTTATTTTATCTTACTTTTTTTCCCAATTTCGCCGAAAAAAGTCTAAATCGCTGATCCTATAATCCTGTTAAGCTTTAGAAATTTTCTGATGATATCAGTTTTTAGGAAAGTAAGTGTTATCCGAACTTTTTTTATTTTTTTGTGAGTGATATCTGGAATAACTGAAAAATAAGAGAAAATTCTAGGCTTTGACAAAAATACTTTAAAAAAAATATCTCATTTGATTTTTTATTCAGGGAGAAAACTTTTAAAGGTTGGCATAATGAGATTAAAAATAATTACGTCCGGTTTGACAACAAAATATACCGTAGGTGACCAATAGGCTGTCAAGTTTTAAATCATGGAGAACAAAGTTCAAAATTAAGAATTTTAGTATTCGTATCGTGTTTCTTACATAATTCAGAGCAGAAAATTGGCTTATGGCATTGAGAATTTTAACTCCATGGCGTCTAAAATGGACAAAATGTTCAAAATACCAATCAGTCTATCAAATAACCGACCCTTATTAGGCAATACCAGCTAATATTTTTTCACATGCTCTGAAGAGAGATTATTATACACAGTGTGTATTACACACATCTCAAATACAAGATCTTCGTCGAGATTATCGTCGAGATTATCGTCGAAGTCAGAATTTAAGCTCTCTATTATCTCTTCATTATCTTGATAAAACAGAAATCCTCAAGGTCAGCTTCTGTAAAATCAGCTATTTTTCATAATTTTGATTTAATGTTTTTAATGTGTTTCAAATATCAAAAATCAAATATGAATACATCTGAATTCAACGCCCCGATTGTATTTCAATCATAAAAATGATCAGCTTAGTATGGCAGACGCTTGATTATCTTGATATCCCGCCGAGTATTCATGCTCACAGGCGTTTTTTGTTTACCCAGGTTTTTGATTCGATGTCCGACAGCTTTAATCAATCATTCGATAATATTTTTTTTATTTTTTAAAAATTATTATTTTTCAAAGATTTCAGCCGCGTATCAAGGTGTGAAAAGTTGAGCTAAGAGAAAACGGGAAGAGATATTTGCAATTGGAAAGCAGGAATAGAAAGCCAAGGTTTGCATTAGTTAGTTCAGGTTAAAAAAATTTTATGAAAGTTTTCTGGTTTTTCATGGTAAATATAACTAAAAACGTCTTTTTTGGCGCTGAATTTCCTTACTTTTTAGTCAAAAACTTTCAAATTTATTAAATTATTACAACAATTTGGGCTTTCGGCTTGAACTTGAGTCTAATAGGAGATAATTCGGATGTGTAGTTATCCCAATATAAGCGCTCAAAGTCGGACCGAAAAATCGGCTTTGGAGCCTCCACCGATTTATTCGATTCGGAGCTTCCAAGGGTTAACATAAATAATACTACAGTGAGTTTCGTCCAAGGAGATAGACCTCGAAATCTCGTTTTGTCTGCTAAGGCGTATTCAGCTCTGAACCACCAGAGGGCACTAGAAAGCTAAAAATTCAAGCTAAATTCTATATAGACACTGATGAAAAAATATTCGAAAAAAGCAATGCCGTCATCAAATTTTAATTTTCATATGAACTATGATATATTATATATAATGAGCTGCTGTATGTATTTTTTATGTTTTAGAAGAAAAACACTACAGAAGTTCAATTGTAAAATATTCGGTATTTTACCATTTAACTTTTTTTTATTTCACTCTTGGAACTTTCATATTTATTACTTCAGAACTTATTTCAAACAGTGAAGAATTGTTGATTCAATATTATTATAACCTATCTTTTGCTATTTTCCATGTGCTATACTTCGCTTTTTAACTTAATTTTAGTTAAAATATTCATTGACAATAATTCTTGTAATAATAACTTGCAAGCATACGGCATTTTTATACTGATTTTCGGTTTATAAATTTTCAAAAAAAAATGAAGACCTGAAATATATTCGAGGGGTATTAGAGGGTGTATGTTTTCTTTGAGTTTCAAGTTCCAAATATCGATTAAGAAGGCTTTATATGGTATATAAATTATATCCTTTTCCCAACAAAATGCCTCTTTCGGCCTTTGGAAACGACTCATCCGATCGAGTTAATAGATAGCTAAAAATGACCAAACATTTTTATAAAAAAAATTGTCTGAATCGAACCATGCCTTTTTATTCAAAAAATATTTGAGAATTATTTTAAAATTGAAAAAGTGGCAAAAATGGTCCGATTCGATTTCGGTTGGGAAAACATATCGTGACTTCTTTCGGTTTTATTGGCTAACAACCGTCAAATTTTGGATATTTGAAATGTGAAGCCGATCGAATTAATTATGTCAGAATTACTTTAGTTTTTGCATGTGACTTTCTTTCAAGCTATTCTCTATACCAGCAAACGGTTCACTAGCTAAAATATTATAGTCACTTAAGCCGGGTTAAGTTTCAAGGTATAACAGCCTAATTCAAACAATTGATTGTTTCCGACCAAAAATTTTTATTCGAAAGTTCAAAAATTATATAACTTTTACTTAAATTTTTCCCTAAAAATCGGTCACTGTTTTAAATTGAAAGGGATTATGCAAAATATTATATAAACCGCGTAGCTAGCAATATCTTCACCAGATCGACAATAGCGACACCACCCAGAATATCCTTGAAGACCACACTTCCCACAAACTTCAACCTGTCGGAAATATAAAAATTAAATCAAAATAGAACTCGAGAACATTATATTCAAAATTATTCCAAAAAATATGACAACAAAGATTGGAGCGCATTTTTCATGCCAAAAGGCTATCCAGATTTTGGAACTGATCTTATGTTTTCACGTTGAGCTTTCTGATTTACACGATTTTATCTTTAGGTGGGTTAACATCTTCATTTGAGCTCGCAATATGAAAATTAGTTAAATTCTGTTTGGGTCATTTTTCCTCAAAATTTTTATTCAATTTTGAGAAAATTTTGCAAAATATCTGCAACGCTGTGAGAAAGTAGAAGTAAAAATCACAAAAAAACAGCAGGCCGATTTGTTCACCTAACATTTGGCTTCAATAAAATGTATGTTTTATCCGTATTGTTTGAACGGTTTATGAGGAGTACTGTTTTCCCAAGGGTCCCTAAATGACGCTTTTTTTCGATTTTGTTGAATTTAACCTCCTCACACCCAGAAACCAGAACTTCGCCTCACACTCAAAAGCCTATATTTAGACGCGACTTTGAGCGCTTATTACGGGAAAAAGGGGATAGATTTAAGTAAATAAAACATAACATTTTTACATTTTGAAGTCTGTAAACCCGATAACTGCGAGCGAAAATAGAGGTTCACTCGCCTCGTATTTCTCGGAAAACCATACGTTTTTTAAAATGCCATATAAGTTACAAGTGAAATCCTGGCTATTTAACACTGGTCTCAGATTTGAAATATGATATCTTGATCGCCTACAAAAGATTTATTCATATCCCCGCGCGTCAAAATATACGCAGCAAAATGTATTTCTAATCCGCTGGTAAGTCAAAATCAGTACCACCTTATAGTCCATACTTGCTTGATTTGTCTTTGTTGGCCTTATTTGAGTTTAGCTGCCGTTCAATTCTTTCAGAAAATAATTTTTTGAAAGATATTTTTTTTTATTATTTTGAGTTTCAGAAAAATCACTTGTGAAAAAATAAAATTTCGGATTGAAACTGCAGAACAAATAGACTTACATCAAAATAATTCTCAAATACTTTCCTAAAAATTGGCTTCCTCAGAATTTGTTATCATGTATAGTTTTCAGACAATAAATTTTCTAAGAAATTTTGGCAAAAAACCTTAAAAAAAGTAGGAAAATATATCTTTTGAACGGCTTATCGTATGAAATTTTTAACATTATTTTTGATAATAAAATTGCAGACTTTATGACACATTTAAATTGTAGGTATGTGAGGATGTTGTTTCTGCGCCGTTTTGACCGGTTGAAATTTTTTCTGCCTATATATCCATTATGATTGCCCGGTGTAACACTAAAAACTTATTCCCTATTCTTTTAACAGGCAAATAAGTTTTTAGTGGCATCATAATGTATATAGGCAAAGGGTGTGAGGAGGTTAAAGCAGAATTTCAAAGAAATCCTTCGTATTTTAAAGCCGCCAAAAATTACACATGATAAAAAATCTTATTTATAAACTTATTTAAAGAAATTTTAATAATTCCAATGTGGAGGCGCAAGTTCAATGTCAGAATATAAGCAGCCTCTTTGGCATGAAATATGCATTCAAATAATTTATTGACATAATTTAGAATAAATTTGAATAAATGTTCCCATGTTTTTTCAGACTTTTATCATTTAAAATATGTCAAATTTTACCTGGTATCTATCTGAAGAGTAAAAAAATCTTTCGTTCAGTAAATTTGAAGCACCATACGCTAAGAGCGCATCTCGTTCCATTTCACCCAGCCGAAGTCCGCCATCTTTTGCACGACCCTATAATGTGAAAATGAGTATAGAACAGATCTCTTGAATTTACAATTTCGAATCATAACTTTGGAATTCTTGAAAGCTATTTGACATAAATTTATTTCTTGATAAATTGTTGGTTTGCCCGATTTTAAATTTTATCAAAAGAAGTAGGTACCCGAAAGAGAATCATTTGATCAGTCGGATATCCGGTATACCGGTTTAATTGTCGGTTTTCGGTCACTGGATATAAAATGAGTATGGTTTTTGTTATCCTTCCGCTTACATTTTTCTCGGCAATATATTCGGGGTCAACTTCGGTAATATGACACCTTCTTGTCAATAAAATTTATTGGTGTCATTATAAGGTAGGAACGGCCAAACTTTTTTTGCCCGACAAAATAACTTTATAGTTTATTGTAGAGAAAAAATGAATAACTCTGGAAATAACTTTTTTTTAAAGTCACTTGCAACCTTGTCAAAAATGAAAAACCGTTTCGGACAAATACTCAAAATTTTCATCGAAACCTGAAATTTTATTCTCGTGATGGCTCACCATCAGTTGAAGTTTCGCTTACACATCAGCATTATTACCTTCATTTAAGAAGAAAATAAAGAGAGTAAGGCATGGAGATAAAATTTAAACAAAAATAATGTCCGAATCGGACCACTTTTCTGATTTATTTTGCAAAAACATTAAGATCAAATTTTAAATTATTTTAGGAATTAAATGTCCGATTACGGCAAATTTTTTTTATTGATTTTGTTCGGAATGTCTGTACATTCCGAGCAATAAAAAAACTCTCTTTTTATGAAAATATGGACAATTACAAGCATTTGGGTACTCGCTTTTTATACATGAGCAGGAAAGATTGCTTGATAGTTTCAAAAATATTTCGTATGAAATAAGTTGAAATTTCTTGATTTTTGAAAATTTAAAACACGATTTATCGAAAAACTAATTTGGAAAAACTCTCCTTAGTGATATGTACAAACTCTTCAGCTAAACATTCATGTGGGAATACATTCTGATTGAGACCCCTAAAATATGGTCAAAATACTGTTTTTTTATGATTCTGAAGCCAAATCTAAGATTTTTTATAACGATTCTAGGTGAGCTGCTCAAGTTATGTACGGTTATTTTAAGTCATAATTAAGTCATAATTCATTGTTATACCATGAAAACTCAAGGAGATACATTTTAAAATATAATAACGTCATTTTTGCAAGCTCGTTTTTAATTGGACGAGCTATCCGTCAGATTCGGATTATTCATAGGATACAAGCCCGACTTTGCTATTATAATTGGAACTCATTAAGGTGCTCGGTGCTTAGAGACAGATTTGCATTTTTTTTTCTTGATGGTTAACTTTTTGCGGCTTCGGAATTTTCAAATAAAAGTTTTTTCAAACGAAAAGTTTCGCCTTTGAGCTAACTTCGTTTAATCTGATTTTTCAGATCCATAATTTTTAATGTTTAAATCGCATTTTGAAAAGACCCTGAAAAAACGGTAGATTGCTATCGAAGGTGTCTAAATTGAAGTAAAATGATTTTTTTACCGCAGAAAACGGTCCAATCTACCTAATTAAATTTATTCAATTTGTTTTTATAAGATTGCTACGTTAAAATCGAGACTCTAACATTTTCAAAAAATTCGAAAAAAAACGAAATTTTAGCACATCGAATAAATATTTTCATTAATCAGATGAATGCAATAAATTGAATTCGGTGGATTGGACGGCTTCACAATTTGACAAGTTTTGGTGAAATAATTTGTTTTTAATTTTTGATCAAAAAGGACTTTGATGAATTTATACTTAACCGTATTTTCACAAATTATGATTCAGAGTATGAACAAGAGCGCTGAAACAAAACAAGGACATCTTTGAATAAAGTTATAGCAGGCATTCGCAATTTTTAGCCGGTGATATCAGTAAAATTAGTTCTTAAAATTTTGAACAAGAAGTGAGGAAAAATTTCAAAATACTTCCAAATATTTTTGACCAAAAATCCAAAAAAATGTCATCTGATTTTTCTACGCGAAAAGTAAAAATGGTCATTATTAGTATTTTTTTCGTTGATTCGAAACAAATAATTACACAAAAAAAAATTTCAACAAAAAATAAGACAAATTTTCCTATTTTTTGGAACTTTTTTGAAAATTTGAAAAATTCGAAAAGTTAAATACGAACTTAAATCTTCTAAAAAAGTAATAATACGGAAATTCAAAAGTTACAAAAATTGCTTAAATTATGAAACATTACTTTGACGGTATACCGCGGTATATTCTTATACATATATGTATATTATACATATATGTATAGGGGAAAGTTTTTCATCAAGAGCCCACATCCGGATCTGTCTCTTAGCACCGACCTAAGTGACCGACGGGTGCTACACCTTGTGTATAACTGGAGAACTCACTGGTAGAAACTTAATTTTTGCTGCATCAACAATTTTGTTACCGGTTTGCTTTCGGAAAAAAATCTGATTCTATTAAAAAAATTTTCCAAAAATTCGGATTTTACCAATTATTTTTATCAGTATTTATGCTGTACCTTTTGAACGCCTTGATCGGGGACCTGTCATTTTACTCGAATCAGTTTAAAAAAACATATCCCTTTAACATATTAATGATGACCTAGAAATGTGCGGGTTAAGGGGGTGGTTGAAGCAAATTACATATTTTTGAATCGGCTCTCCTGAACAAACTGAGAATGAGAAAAAGTTCATTTTGCGATTGATTTCGAGAAAAGAGTTCAGTGGGTCATTCTAAGAAAATCAAAAAAAAATTTTGATCGCACAAATGAGCTCTACAGGCACTAGAAAAGTGCCAAAATCAATTCTTAAAAAGTTATGTTTGGCTTCGTCTATTAACCGATTTTTATTATTTTTTTTCAATAATCTTTTATTTTCATTATCTTGAGACTCTCAAGGGCGAATTTGAAATTTCCAGATAAATCTCGAAATATGATTTTTTTGGTCATTTTCCAAAAAAAAAGTGCTTTAATTTTTTCGAAATTAGGCTATAAAGAAAGCCAGTGAACCACAGACGAGAAAGTTGGCTTACGTCAAGACGATACATTTTGATTGAAGCACTTTTTTCGNTTTTTTCGAAAATGAATAAAAAATCATATTTCGAGTTTTAGCTGGAAATTTCAAATTCGCCCTTGAGAGTCTTTAGATAATGAAAATAAAAGATTATTGGAAAAAAAATCATAAAAATCGGTTATTAGACGAAGCCAAACATATTTTTTTAAGAATTGATTTTGACACTTTTCTAGAGCTCATTTGTGCAATCGATTTTTTTTTCTCAGAATGACCCACTAAACTCGTTTCTCGAAATCAATCGCAAAATGAACCTTTCCCATTTTCAGTTTGTAAGGAGAGCCGATTCAAACATATCTAATTTGCTTTCCCCACCCCCTTCAGGGAGTCGGTGCATTTTGGCAGATTTGCACTACTTCAATTTTTTGCTTGGTGGGAAACTTTTAGCAACTTCAAAAATTTTTCATAAAACCAATTTCTACCGTAGGTTGGAACTTCTGAGCTCACTTTTTTTAATCAGATTTTTGTGAGATCGATTAATTTTACTTTATAAATCGTCTTTTGAAAAAACACTCAAAAAACGCGCGTTTGCTATTAGTGATTAAATTTATTTTAACATTTATTTCCTAATCGCCACCGAAAAAGACGATTCCGAGCAAAATTTTTGGGCCATCTAGTGGTCAGAAAGTGAGTTTAAAAACCCTCATTTTCAGCACTAATTTCGTTTTTGGGCAAATTCAGCTCAATTTTTTAGTTTTTTTGTGCAAGGATCCATCAAAGTGATTATTCCTAATCCCAGCAACTTTTGAAACCAGCGAATTTTTGCATTATTTTACTGTAATTTAGACACCTTCGATAGCAAACGCGCATTTTTTGAGTGTTTTTTCAAAAGACGATTTATAAAGTAAAAATAATCAATCTGAAGAAATTCAGATTAGACAAAGTAAGCTGACAAGTGGCAACTTGTGTAAGAATTTTTTTTTCATGTGATGAATTAACATATCGATTACGCAACTTCCTGGTCGTTATTTGCTAGATTTTTGGCCAACTTTTTTAAATAATTTGGCTTTTGAAAACATCTCATCCGATTATATTCTTAGATAGCTCAAACTGAGCAAAAATATCTTGGTAATAATAACATAAAAAATTGGTTTATCGAATCAATTTATTTTATCATTTTTTCTGAGATTTCTGAAATTTTTTATTAATTAGTTTTTCTTAGAAAAATTGGAAGCAATGGTCGAATTTGGACCAATTTTTCTATTTTATCATTCACAAGATATTTTAGCTCAGACTGAATACTCTAACAATGTAATCGGATGAGTTGTTTTGGCCAAAAATCTAGCAAATAACGACCAGGAAGTCGCGTAATCGATATATTTTTTACTTGTTGTAATATTAAGGGGGTGGTGATAGTCATTTTTGGAATTTCGAATGCTTCGTACGGTTAGACAAATGGAGTCTGGGCAGTCCTTGGAAATTTTATAAATGGTCCACCTAAAAATTAAAATTTCCAGTGACCCCAGACAATCCATTTTTCCCAAAATATTAAAAAATATATTTTGCAGGGTTCGAGTTTTTACGCTTTGAAAAATTGAAAAGGTGCAAATCTGTCAAAATGCATCGAGGCCCTTAAGTATTGCCACTAAATTTTAAAATAGTTATGTTTTACCTTCTTTATTTCAAGTCGTCTTCTTGTTTTTTTTTCTTTCTCTTTAAAACTGAAATTTTAAATAATCCTCTGAGTCGAGTCGTCCGATCATATTTCTCTCATTTCTCTCTCTCCCTCTGAAACGGCATTTGATTGGCCGCCACTCTTAAACGGCATTTTGATTGGCCAGTCAGTNCCTATTTTTGTGAGATTTTTTAATTAATTTAAATGGTCAGCTTTACTTATTTAAAAGCTTAATTGGATGCGTAGTTTCCGAAATGTAGACAGTGTGCAACCCCTATCAACTACTGAGATGCTTTGATTGCAAAAAAAGATAGTCTTCCAGTTTTCAAACATTCTGCATCCACATTTCATTTAAATGTATATCAAAATTGTAAAAATCATTTCAAAATTTTGATTTTAGAGGAAGATTGTACATTACCAACTTGTTCAACTGGAACTTGTGGTGGAGAGCAAATTTCATGCACAAGAACTTGCACTAATGGTGTATTCGGAACCGAGCCTGCTGATTGTGCTGCTTATCGAGAAACAAAAACCGACACTTGTGCACTTCTTGCTTGCGGTGAGTTTGAAATACACAAAAAAACAATATTATGGATAAATTTTTTATCACAAAGTGTTAACTCATTTCCTGACTTGGAAGACCATTTTTCAAAAGTAGGCTTTTGAACAAATTTATTAATAAAAAAATTAACTTGGAAATCTGTAACTTAGAATTTCCGCCAAAACAA
>SCLH01001196.1:59670-97181 GCA_004367855.1 Oikopleura vanhoeffeni
AAAATCAGTAAAACCCGTCGGTTACCCCCTTAAGCCTGGTTATATTTCCCAACGACTCATGTTCACAAACTGTGTTTTATTGTTTATATATTATTGTATATATATAAGAAGAACGGCCGGGATATTAACAAAAGTGTGAATAAGGGATATTCGCGTGAAAAAGTCCACTTATTGATAAAAACGCTCCAAGAAAGGTTGTCTTGAAAAAGTAACTGTGTGACTAATTGCGTATATATTTAAAAAAATGTTTTGACACATTCTTTCGCAGACTAAAGACTTGCTACACGAATGCGTTTATTCGAATTGAATTCTGAAAGCCCTGTTAAGCTATATTTTTAAATAAATTTCATTTGAAAAAAAATAGATAATTATTACATGAGATGGCACCCAAAATTTCATTTAATTTTCTTGTAGAAATAAGATTTTATTGAGTTTTGTGCCAAATGACACTAAACTGTTTTTCAACCAAGTCTTGTGAATTTCAGGATAAGACTCAAATAAATGAGAAAANAGGAACCGGGATACCCTTAAATCACTTTTAAAATATTTTAATATTTCGGACAAAATTGGGGGATTATCTAAATTAAAAAAAATGATCCTGGAATAATACGCCAGAATTTAAGTAATGTGGGATTTTTATAAAAATCGCCCGAAGTGTACTCCTTAAGATGTTTCATTAAATTGCGAAGTATATGAACGCTACATAACGTCACAGGTGTTTCGGGGAAAATTTTAATCAGACTTTTTATTGCCGCAAATTCACAATCGATATGAAACATCTGCGGTTTTAAAGTTACCGGAAATTTTTCTTCAAAAGTATTTTGCATAAAATTTAATAAATCAGAATAAGTCACCGATTTTTTGTTGCGCATCAAAATGAACAGAATAGGGTTACTTAAAGTCCGATTATCGTTTTCAAATAAATAAGAAAAAATATAAACTTGACTGAAATCCGTGGATCTAGTCAGACTAAAAGTACCGTCTAAAAATAGCTCAGAGGCCCATAGGTGCATTTCACTTTCAAGGAAACATGGCATGAGATCATCAGTTCCCAATTCTGTGTGAATAAACCGCTCCTTTTTTCTTTGAATTTTGCGGCCAACTCGATGCCCATGCTGCATGGGCCATGCATTATATTTAAAGAAGCCTCCGGAATACCATCGTCAAGCATTTTTCTCTGGTGGTACAGAGCTGATCTTTTTTCGTTTTCTCTAAAATATAAGGTTATTTGCNAACTTTAAAATTTTTCCAAATTGTTTTTAAAATTTTCTTGGATAATTACTTTAGACTTTTCTCTGTGGGCAATAGGCAACACCCTTAAAATTTTGATAACTTTTAAAGTTGATTAAGTTACCTGTCGATAATCATGTCGATACTATCAGCCGCATTCATTACAGTTGCCTGAGTCATGGTTTCATCTTTATTTGAAATCATACTTTGTCTAGTATGACCAAAATGGAATTCTTTTCGAAAAGCTGTTTCTTCATCAAAGTCAGTATATTTGTATTTTTTCTCTTTTCTTATCAATTGTTTATCACGAGAATTTAGAATGTCGAAATCATAAACTCTATATTCCAAAGGAACTTGATTAACGCAAAAATTTNACTCGAATAATTAGTTGGTTAATTTCTCATTGTGCTTGTATCGTCTTAGCTGAACCAAAATAATGTGTGTATTAGCTCATTAAATGTTTTTTTTTTATCTATTTTAGGAAAGATTTGAGTTAAAGCTATTTTAATTTCTGATTCGTAAAAGTTTTCAAAAAAATTCAACCATATCAAATATTTCACGCCATGTTCACCAATTATTTTTTTACGTCAATGTGAATTAATAAAACAAAAAAAGCCACTTTACTCTTTTCATGCCATGTTAATAGTCTTACTGACGCTGATTTTAAAAATCATAACATGTTATTTGTCATTTTTTTCGACTATTTTTTAGAAATATTATGACAAATTTTCGCAAATCATACGTCCAAAATTTTTTATTTATGCTGTTTTAAATTTCTTGAAAATCAGACAATCAGTTGTGTTATTCTTCTGGTATCCCTATTTGATTTCCGTTGCATGTTTCAACCGATGGAAGGGTTCATACGAATATCGTTTCTGAACTTGCTGATGAAATTCAAAAACAACTTGCCTTGTGACACCACGTATTGTGCCATTTTGGCACGCATTTATAAGAATTTATCATTTTCAAACAAGCTCAAGTAAATTTCGGGTGTTATCAGGCTACTTTTTTTCAAAGTCAGGAAATTTTTAAATATTTTGAAGGGTCAATTTTTCCTAAAGCTGTTTTTTCGTTTTTTCATTGAAAAAACGAAAACTTTTCATAAAACTGTCTTAAGAATTTTTCATAATGGCCATATGTATGGTCCATATACGTTCCTCCATGAGATATGAATAATGATTCTTACACTAATTGCATAACACCGAAAATGCTGAAATGTAATAAATATCCCTTCAAAAAAAATCTCACATTCGGGTCAGTTGGAAATGGAAGTTACTAAACGAAAAGTTGTTTTTGATATTTTATAGATACTTAAGGTATGTCTTGAGGAACTAAAAATATAAAACTTGTTTGCAAGAATGAACACTTTATTGAAGGTAAAAAAATTCACCATTTTTTTCTGTTTCATAATCACTTCGAAAAATAAGTGTACCATTCGCCACATTTGGCTGGCTACCTCCTTACAATGGAGTAAGTGGCTACGCATTTTAAGCAAAGTGTAATAAAAGGATATGAAATATATCTCATATCCTTTTATGCACTTTTTTGGTTAAAATGCGTGAGTTCTACTATTTCTCTTTTAACGTGTATTGTAACGTTGTGGTACGCATGTTCTAACCAAAAAGTGATAAAGGGAATGATTTACTGATCTCGTGCAAAAATTTATTTCACGGATAAGTAGCCTGATCAAAGATTACTGATTCGGCATTTGTTTTAGAATGAATTAAATACTGAAAATACGAAAAATCGCACATATTTTGATTCACGTGACGATCACCATTTTTTTCATTTTTTTCATTTTTACCATGATATTATTTGCAGCCCAAGAAGTTTCAACGAACATCACCAGTTATTCTATAAGTCGATATTAATTGTAGACACGCTTGCATAACCTTTTTCTTCGAATAAGGGAGCCTTTTTTGAGCTGACATAGGTATTGTTCGGCATTTCTTAAAAAATCATTATTTTGAGACTATTGAAAACGCAAACGATAAGGTCGTTTCAAATGCCAAAATGTAAACGGTTCGGCACACCCTAGTTACTATACGAGAGAGCCATTTGGGTTAGAATATTCATGCAATATGTTTAACATATAATTTACACATATAGAAGCAAATGTCCATCCAATATGCTGAATCAATTTATAGCTATTTAAATTATAGATCGATATCGCTTTGGTTCTTTAATATTATTATTTGTTTTATTCGGAATTGTTTAAGTAGGGCAGTCAGCGAAATTATTCTTAACTATCAAATTGTGGAATTAATTCTTTCTTGCAAAAAAAATATTGAAAACTTTTTATGTTACAATATCATATCCGTTTACCGAGGAACGTAGATATTGTTCTATATGTGGTCTAGTACATTATGTACTTTTGGAGAGTACTTATTACTGACCACCAAAATCAGTGCGTGGCCACAAACCGTTTAAAATCACACGGGGTTAAAATGAGTGTTTTTTGGGTTTGGTTTGAGACATTAATTATAATTATGTTTTATTTTAATTTTTTTTTATTGACATGTTTTTGCGTCTTCAGAATGGAGAATAAAATTGCAGAATTTTTAACAGAAAAGTTTTTTGGTCGAAAAGCAATTTGACGAATCGGGCCTTAGTTTCGCTAAATAAGTAGTGGCTACGCATTCTAACCAAAGTGTAATAAAAAGATTTAGTCTATATGACTCGAATAAACTGTCCAAAAACTAAAAAAAACTTTGTTTTTATGATTTTATTTGTTGTATATTTTGTGAGCAACTCGAATCAATTTGGAAGATATTAAAAATCGCATAAAACAATATAAAACCAGATATAAAACCAGCGACAAGTACCCTCTTGAGATAAAGAAACTATTGTCTTATTAGAGAAACATCGAATAAATCCAACAAAAAATCATTTTTTTTAACTTAGATTGTGTTTTATCGAACATTTTCTGATGACATACTGTTTTTAAATTGATTTTCTCTGGAATTATCCGAAAATTCGTACAAAAAATTCTACGAACAAACCATACAAAGTATCCTCTTTAACTTCTGTACATTTTGAAATCTGACATAAATAGCGAGTGCCACATTCACTGGCGATCTGACAGTTTTCTGACATTATTAATTTTTTCTATTTATTATTTAGTCACAGACAAAAAGCATTTTGGGGTTATTTGTTATAATTTATTTGAAAAACTGAAAATACCAAACGATAAGATACATTTAGTGCCAGTGAACAAGATGAATATTTGTATGTTTTATGGTACGTTATGTTTATCGTTTTTCATTTGTGCCGTTCTGTGAGGATTTAAATATGACAAACAAATCTTAATACAACAACTTAAGAGGGTGGTGACTCACCACTGGTGAGGGTTAACAATGAAAAAGTCGAACAAACTATTTTTCATTTTTTCGAATCCTACTACTACCGAACCTTACTACTACAGAACACACTGCGTTCACTACACAGGGTCAAAACCTTAAGCAAAGTGTAAAAGAGGGAAAACAAACAGAATTTCATCCAAATTTTGAGGATTTGCCAAAAAAAATAAAAACCAAAGGCAATTATTTCTACAAACTGGGGTATTATTCCAAAACATCACATTTCACAATATATTTGTTTGATCTTATTTAAATCTGAATCGGCTGAGTTATAAAAAAAATTTCCCGGTTTTGTTAAATGTCACCAGTGAGTCAGCCTTGACCATAATCGAGAAATTTTACATGCAGTTACAAAAAAACATCTACTTGGTATCAAACTTTTCTTAGCGAGCAATTCAACTAGCCATTCCAACATTGTGCACCCACAACCCCCTAAAAGCATAGGAAATATGTAACAAATCTGATTACCAAATTTCACACAAAAAATTCTCTGTAAAAATTTAAAACCTCTTTAAACAGACTTTTTCGACAATAATTTTATATGACTGCATGGAGAAACCGGATATTGTTATCAATACACGTAGAGTTTACAATAATATGGTGAAGATGAAGGAACTTTTAAGGCAATCGCTGAAAACAAACGCTGAGTTCCAACAGACAGAACAGATAATGTATATGTTTCAAAATGCCAGTAATGATAATCATGAATAATAAAAAATACATATTAAAAATTCCTTTTATTTTTTCCTTTTTAATTTCATGTATGCCCCGCAAAACTTATTTTTACTTTCGGTAGCTGATTTTAGATATATCCCCTATTCACACTTTTGTGAATATCCCTGCCCTGATTAGGAAACGTAGTGTGTTTTTAAATAGTAGGGCCGGGATATTCACAAAAGTGTGAATAGGGGATATTGTAGAAAATCATAAATTAATATACTCTTCGCAAAAAAAATTTAAAATCTAACAGGAAAGTATCAGGAAACGCAAATCTGTTTTTTTTAGAAATTGCCTGTGGTTTATGCTTAAAATTATTGTTGAGTATATTTATTATTGATAAAATTCATCGCCAAATAATAGACAAATTCAGATACGGTTTTAAGTTTCTGAACACTTTCCTGTTGACATTTTGATAAAATTTTAGCATTGATTATTTCATTCATAATTTCCTAAAACATTTATAAAATCAGCAACCGTAGACAAAAAAAAGTTTTGTTGGGGCTACAATGTAGCCGCTACACTACTATATTTATAAATTAAAAGAGATTAATAGATATCGATAGAAGAAAATATCAAACTCTTATGTAACTGACCATGTTCATATATTGACATAACATTCATTGTGCTTGAAAATCTTATTAGGCAGAGAAAAATCGACGAATAGACGAAAAAACATTCAAAACGGGTAAGAGTAAGAGTCAATCACCAAATTGATGAATATTTATCATCTTCGAATCTTCCTATAGCTAGGGTGAAACACAGGGGCCCTTGGTTCGACATCAAAAATTCAGGTCAGTAGTTTCCGGTAAAAGTAGACTGAAAATTTCATTTGATATTTAAAAAGCTTATGAACATGATTGATAGTGGTCCTTCACCAATTGATTCTCTTGCCAGAGGGCGTCAAACTGAAACATTTGAGTGATAATCATTTATACAGGGATCTTATTTTGAAAAAAAATTAATTAATTTATCCTTTTGCCAACCTAAGTCCATCTTTTAATGTTTTGTCATCTTTATAGCGTTTATTCGAATCTCACTAATGTTGTCTTAGTTATTGTCTTGAGTACAATTATAAGCAAGGGGGCTTAATATTGGGACCGCCAAAGTTGATCGGTATGTAATCACTCAATCAATCACTTAGACAATCAATAAGACAACATTAGTGGGATTCGAACACGCGCTATAGAGATAGCAAGCATTGTTAAGAAAAACTTAGGTTGGGAAAAGGATATATCAAACTATAATCTTTTAGGATTATCTTCAA
This sequence comes from Oikopleura vanhoeffeni, assembly GCA_004367855.1. Taxonomy (NCBI): domain Eukaryota; kingdom Metazoa; phylum Chordata; class Appendicularia; order Copelata; family Oikopleuridae; genus Oikopleura; species Oikopleura vanhoeffeni. The sequence goes on from SCLH01001196.1 coordinate 66,244, forward strand.
TTTTGTCTGATTGAAATTTTCTGGATAGAATACAGAACATACCCGCTCTCTTATTATGTAATACAATCCAAATAGCATGCAAGCGCTTTAAAACAATAATCCAAAAATTCGCTTTTAACACCTTTATAATGACGGTTTTATAAAAATTATTGATAAATACTCGAACAAGGTGCTACAGAAGTGAATTTAAATTTCTATATTTTGAAAAAATTAAAACACAATTTATGGAAAAACAAGATCAAAATTCCGCCAGAACTCTTCTACTGTATATGATTTGCACGAACTATTCCGCTACACATTCATGTGCGTTTAGAATTTTTAACTTTGAAGGGGGTGGCTTTCTTCTACTTTGATAGATAAAAACAGTTTGTCTTTTTTCGCGGGAAAATTTGAGGAAGGACGTGGAAAATTCTCTCAAATTCGAAGACGTTTCCCCCAAACAATTCCTAAATTTTCGCACGAAAAAAAGAAATACTGTATTATTTCCTTAAAACGATTGTCTAAGATTTTCGATTTTCATTCTAGAACTCTAGAAACTTTACTTTTAGTGAGCCGGAAATAAAAATTCGAGAAAAAGGTCATACTGATGAAATCTTACTGGAAAATCTGCTCACGGCTGATCAAAATTGTGAACCAATTCGCATCAAATTAAAAAATGAGGTTGAACATTTTTGCTAAAATATATTTACATTTCTAACATTCGATTTGGGCATTTCCGAAAAATTTTAATTTTTGCATCGTTTTTGATAATGATATGGGGCTGAATTACCATTTTCTTGCAAGATAAAGCAAAAAATATTTGAATTCTGAGAATTCTTGATGTTCTTCTGGATTGTTTTGAAAAAAATGGTTGCCAGGATAAAATAACTTGAGTCATAATTGTTAATATATCATAAATTATTACCATAAAGGCCTCAAAAAATTACGACACCCACCTTCTTAAATGCAGGGAGTTGGAACATTTGGATTCAGACCCTTTAAAGGGGTGGTCATGTCCAATTTGCAATTTTGCAGAGCTATTTCAGGAAAATCTGAATCTATCCTTATCAGTGATAAGTTATCACCCCTTATCAATTTGGAGCATTTTTATGCCTCTAAGGCCTTTATTAAATCAGACATGACCACCCCCTTAATACGGTAAAAATACTGTTTTTTGATGACTTTGAAACAAAATCCAAGAATTTTTCAAAAACTCTTCCACTATTGAGGAGCGGCTCACGTTTTGTTCAAATAATTTAAATTATAAATTTTCATTATACTGTAAAAACTCAGGGAGGAGATATTTTATTCCGTCAGTTTTGTTTTTCTTATTCGACAAGCCACTTATCACATTCGATTTATTAGGATGCAAGATTCTTGTTCAAAGATATTGTTCAAAGGGAAATAATATTTAACGAACAATTTGTATTTTTCGGCAATAGGTCACTGAAAACTTCCATTTTTAGTTTTGAGCGATGATCATCCCCGTAAGGAGGTAATTTTCGAAATAATTTCCAATTTTTAACAATATTATGTTTCTTTCTGAGGGTTAACTTTGTTTGAGACAAGTATTTTTTCTCAGATTCAATGCCGGTCACAAACTTGGGCACCATTTGCCTGCTCAATGTTATACGTTGAGCAAAAAACACTTTTGAAAATAATCGAACTTTGAACTTGCTATTTTCCAAAATCAATATCTTGATAATCCAAATTTTAATAATAAATTATTGATGACTTTGAGGTTTTCTAGCACAACATCCTTCGAATGTGAAAACTCAAAAACTATTTATCTCTTCGTTTATTATTCATAGCGCACTTATTCGATTATAACAGCGAACTTTTTCGTTGTTTGGGACCTCATTTTTATATGTCAAAAAATATTAACATGAAAAATAAGGAACCTGCAATGAAAGTGGAAACGCAAATGAATATTTGTATGTTTTATGGTACGTTGAGTCTATCATTTTTGATCTGTGGACTTTTGTCAGGAGTTTTCAAAAAGTCACAAGAATTTTGGTAGCGGAATAAGGCGCAGATATTAAGCTGTTTTGTTAAAAATAAGAAGTTAACCCTCCGAAGCATATAGCCTTTTGAAAGGCTGAAGTCACTTTAAATCAGCCAAAAATGATGAAAAAAATAATCGCAGAAACTTCTCGGTCTGATTTATTTGAGAATTTAACAATGTGAATCTACAAATATTTTCTAAAAATTTTTCGGATACTAGCTTCAGATTTTATGACGAGTTGATTGAAAGGCGATTTTTCGCTTAAGTTTTCCTTCCGAAAAAATACTTTTTGATCGAAATTTGGAATTAAAATTTCAAATAAGCCAGTTTTTAGGAAAGTGTTTTGAGTACAATTTGCAAGGAATAATAGCCTTCTGGACATATCTGGAGCAGAAAATTTTTTTTTGGAGTGAAATTTCAAAATATCTTATTTTGATAATAGTATGGATAACATGATATGTTTTGAAAAAATATATAACTTCTGAAAATTATGCCAGAGTGGTACTATTATACTATATTTGCCTTAATATTGTTATAATCAAATAATTTCATTAAATCGAGAAAATTAACAATTTTTTTCTAAAAAACCTGATTTTTTCATGAATATTTTGAACTTATTTATAATTTTTTTTTGATTCCCAACAGATATACTCAATAAGACAACAGAATAGAGTAGAACAGAGCACTGCGCAGTTATTTAGATAAACATAAATTTCCTGAAGCCTACCATGAGGTTGTATCACGTGGTTTAATTAACCTTGCTGTTCAAACGTTTTCTTCTAGAATTAAACATAGAATTTCTAGAATATGAAATATTTTTTTCGAAAATTGAACTCTTCAACTTGATCATTAAGGAAAAATTGAAGGTTGATCTCATAAGAGTTTTCTGTAAACAATGCTCAAAGTATAGTCTCCTGAAAGGCCATTATGCCTCGGCGGAACTTTTCATATATATCCTGTATATATATCCTGTATGGAATTAATATGTTAAATTTCGGGACAGGTAAAATCTTACTTGGGTGTGCTTCGGATAGCTCCGGAATAAATGCTTCGGAGGGTTAATTAATTTTCTGTAAAATGGATCATTTACATTTGAAATAATTTTCTTGGTTTAGGCCCTGTCTCTTCTAAAAAAATTTTTAGAACTTTGATGTTTTAATTGAAAATTGAGGAGGGGATATATGATATATATATATCATATATCTTATTCCGGGAAGGGCATCCGAGACGGGCCACCGAACGGTTTTCCATAATTTTTCTGCACACCAATTTTCTCATTTTTTAAAATGTGTGGTCATTTTGAGTTATATCTATTACGGTACTTTCTGGGCCTTTTTACCCACTTTTCAGATTTTCGTACTTGATGTTATATTCGGTTTATTTTCTGCGACAAAGAAAAACCAATAACTCAAATCTAGAAAGTGTCTCAAAAACCCCAGCAAGTACCGTAATAGAAATAAAAAATGAGATGAGTCGTTACCGAAAGCCGAAATATGAACGGTTCGTAGTCCAGAGTCTGAACTCCTTACTGTGGACACGCTATTCACTACTGATAAGCTCTTTGGTTGGGAAAAAGTATGATTCAAGGAGGCCTCCGGGGACTTTTTGAACGTAGAAATATTGCAAAAGGGGGTGGTCAACGCAAAATTGGCCATGAAAGTAGTTTTGTAGTCGGTTTCACGCTGAATGTAGAAACAAGAAAGATATAAAATATTTGAGTCAATAGGCGTAGAGTCAGGGTCAAAGTTGATTGCACAGATAGTCACTTCCGCCGGAAATGACGTTTGAAAATTTTTTATTTGAAAAATTTAAAATGTAACTGAGCCCGGAGTTTAAAAGGTATGGTTCATACCGTATGGACTTGATTTATTTTTTTAAATAACAGAATTAATAATATCTACAAAACTTAACTCAAAGAATTTTCGAAAAAATTCATTGGTTTTCAAATCGTAACTATTTTGAAAAAATTTGAAAATTCCTTTTTTCGATAATAATTTCCGCATAGGTTGAACAATCGTCCATAAAACTTGAATCAAAGAATTTTCGTCTGAGTTGTCTCGTCTGAGTTGTCCTCCAGAGTGGTCGTAGTCACATGTCAAAATTAAATTTTTGTCGAAAAAAAATATGTTTTTTTAAATTTGAATTTAAAATTAAATTTTAAGATCCCATCTGACGCAGAATTCAATGCAGTTACAGAAAATATAATTTTGCAATGAAAATCAAGCTTTGAAAGCCAAAATTGAACTGCCAACAAAAAAGACTACTTTCTAGAATAATACTTTCGAGGGTATTAAGGACTCTAAAAATATCACTTATCGAGTTCAAATACAGAATTTATAAAGTTTTGAACGTTCTAGGTTGAATAAGCTCATTACACATTTTGTCCAGATTTGCGTTGACCTCGTCGCATTTTAAAAGTACAAATCGTTGGACCAACGTTTACCTCTTTTTGATATATTTTAAAAACAAATCTTGCATCCTAAAAAAAAATCGAAAGTGACGGATGGCTCGTCCAATCAGAAACGTGCTAACAAAAGTGACGGAATCATTTTTTCAAAATGTATCTACTCCCTGAGTTTTTAGGTTCAACAATGATACATGATTTTAATTAACCGGACAGGACGTGAGCAGACCGCTGAGCAGAGTTTTTTAGAAAAAATCTTGAATTTGGCTTCAGAATCACCAAAAAACAGTATTTTGCACTAGTTGACATAGGGTCAAAATAATGTTTTTGAGGATTCTAAAACCAAATCAAGGATCTTTTCAAAAAACTCTGCTCAGCGGTCTACGCAAGTTCTGTCCGGTTAATTTAAACCATGAGGCATTGTTGTACCTTAAAAACTCAGGGAGGAGATACATTTTGACAAAAAAACTAATTTTAAAAGTGTATCTCCTCCCTTAGTTTACAAGCTATAACAATGATTCATGACTTATATTAACCGGACAGAACGTAAGCAGACCGCAGAGCAGAGTTTTTGTGAAAAAATTTGAATTTGGCTTCAGAATCACCAAAAAAAAGTATTTTGCACTAGTTGACATAGGGTCAAAATAATGTTTCCCCAAAAACATTATTTTGACCCTATGTTAACTAGTGCAAAATACTGTTTTTCGGTGATTCTGAAGCTAAATCCAAGAATTTTTCCGAAAACTCTGCTCACGTTCTGTCCGGTTAATTTAAATTATGTATCATTGTTGAACCTTGGAAACTGAGGGAGAAGATACAATTTGAAACAATGATTCCATTACTTTTGTAAGCACGTTTCTGATTGGACGAGCTATCCGTCACTTTTTTTAATGGTGCAAGATTTTTTTTTAATATCTCAAAGAGAGGTAAAAGTTGGTCCAACGATTTGTACTTTTGCGACAATTCGCTATTGAAAACCCCTTAAAATACGACGACCACCCCCTCAATAACATAATAATCTATTTTGAACACTCATATAAGCTATTTCTTCATTAAAAAAAGTTAATTTTATATAAAAAAAACACAGTGTTAAAATGTCATGACATGTCAGGACGTTTGAGAAACTTTCAGGACGTTTGAGAAACTTTCAGGACGTTTGAGAAACTGCCAGGACGTTTGTTGTCAGGACTTTTGAGAAGGTAGTGTATGCTGTTTTTACATAAAGTGCGCTTTAGTTCATCTGGTGATTGTCAAAAAAACATTAAGTGTTCATCGTTGATGTGACAGTGTTTGATCTTCGATAATTTTATGTTTTTTGTCATTCTTTCACTATGTTGACTGGAAGTCAAAATATGTTAAAAATATCGCCCTACCCATCCTCTTCACCAAAACATGCGTTAAAAGCTAAAAAATATATTTAAAAACTCTTGGCAACAGTATTTTACGTCCCACTAACTTTTAAATCTCCAATAAGACTCTTTTGACAATTTATTATTTTGATTGCCTTGAAACTCGCATAGAAGAACCACAGTTAGTGATCAATACTTGGAAAGTCGTCAGTAACATGGTGAAAATGCAAGAAATGTTGAAACAAAAAAAAACGCAATTAAAAGAAGACCGAGAATTTTTATCTTTATTTGATGCTAAAGAAAATCAAAATAACTAAGAATTGAACTAATTTGAGTAAAATTATTAAGAAAATATTTTTTCAGTCAAAGCATTATGCTTTAAGCATATCTCAAAAATTACGTGATTATTATTGTTTCTTCAAAAAGTACTCAAATCTCGTTAATATATTTATGTCGCAAAGAAAGAAACATAAAAGTATTCTCTTACGATCGTCACGTGACCTTAAATTCAGAAAACAAGTTTTTGTACAAAAAAATATGATTTTCACGATAATCAAATAATCTCAAATCGAAGACGTTTAGGCTGAAATTTGCGTCTCTAATAAATCAAGTGATCTAGCAAAAAGCAACAATAAAGTTTGGAATCTAAAAACACAATGCAAACTAGCACAAGAATCTTTATTTGATTTTGGAGAAAATCAGATCAATACGAAAGAGATTATTTGATTATATATGTTATTTTAATGCTGTTAGTTTAAACTTTCAACGCCTTGCAGGATTGATTTATGACTCTGTCGACGTCATTCAAAAAAATTAAGAAATCTATAACATAATTTATCCACGTTTTCTAAAAAACTATGAGCATTTTCTGAGTCAATCTGAAAAAATTTTCAAAACTTATTTATTTTTCAAATGCTTGAGCTTACAACTCTTTATCCGATTTCACTGTTTGAAAATGATCATAATTCGCAAATTTGGTTAGAATTATCACAAAAAAACTGTTGAGCGTCATATTTGAAAATTTTCGAGACTTTTTTCGTCACAGCCTTGACCAAAATATATCACGTGACCGAATAATCAGAAAATAACGTTTGGAAAAAGCAAACCAATAAAACACAAGAAAAGATAAGTTTATTTGCTGCTACAGAGGATCAAAATTATTCAAAATAAACTATTTGATTATATGTTATTTTAAATTTTCAATGCCTTGCAGAATTGATTCATGACTCTGTCGACGTCATCCAAAGAATTAGATGAGTCTTTAATAGAGAATTTATTAACTTTTTTAAAGAAACTATCTAAATTTTCAGAGGTTAATCTTAGGTGTTCTGCAGAACTACTTGATTTATCACAGGCTTCAGTTTCATCATTTGTCGAAAATATATCCTTTGTTTCTGCAGGTTCTTTTTTGTTTTCCACTTTTAATTTACTGTTAAACGACTTAAAAAACTGCTCCATATCTTCTGGGGTAATAATGTCTGTTATAAAGTCCGTTTCTTTTGTTTCACCAGGACTAATCTCTCCAGAAAATTCAGGATCTTTGACTTTGCGAAAAAAACATTCGAGATCTTCTGGCCGGAATCTATGGGATTTATCACCCATTTTTGATTTGATATTCTCAAAATAAACAATATTCCAAAAAATTAATTTTCTGCTCTCAATTATATTATGTTTTTACGCTAGATACAGTTTCAGAATATTTTAGACATCAAAACAACTTCAGATCAATACAAAGCTAGGTGGTTTTTTATTGACCTGAGGTTTTTTGGTCATATGATGTGATAAGTTTCGTAAATCACGAGACCAAGTGACTTGATGTGACACTTGACCAAGATACTAAATATGGTTATTTCTTGACAATTATGAATTGGTTTTTATTACCACAGATATAAATTTTCCAAGGGTAATTTTGGCCGTAAATTGCTCGACAGGTTGGTTTGAAATATTAGGTTCTAACCAAAAAATATTTTTTTTCGTATCCGCAAACAAACATTATTCCAAGTTAGGGATGTTGGCGACCATATGAATCAACGGACCTCAGAGTACCAATCCTAACTATTTGAAGATACAAACAACGCAAGATATTAGCACTCAAATCAAAACCGTTGATTGCGGAATAGGCCGATTTCATTGGTCAGATTAGGAAAGGATCAACCAATCAAATGCTCAGATTTCGCATTTTGCAAATAGTTAGGATTTGTACTCTGAGGTCCGTTGATCCATATCCCTTTATTGCCTTTTTGTGAATATTTGCCTGCGTAGGTGCCCAAGTTTTATTGTCTACTAAAAACTTGTATTTCTTATTTTTTTCCGAAATCGAATACAATTTCACTTCTTATTAAAAAGCAATATTCCATAATTTTTAATTTTACAGATCAATCTGTTGTTGAGCAAGTTCCTCAATAAAATTACTGAATATACAATAATTTGCAGTTACTTTTATAATACAGTTACTGTATTATACTTCAATTTGCAGCCATTCATTAGAGGCAGGCTGAGTTCGAGACTCTGAGCTGATTTACTTTAGGCTGAAATACTCTTAGACGCCCCCTCACCGTCACCGAAGCAGAGAGTTTATCGGCCACACAGGCTGTGTGACACAGCCTGTGTGACAGGGTGGTCCCCACAGTGGATCCCAAGTTCAAATTTTTTTGAGACAGTCTTAGGCCTAAGATACTTAGGCTAAGACTCTTAGGAGAAACATTGTAAAATACTTACCATCGACCTGACCGCCTACGCGAGTAAAAATTAACAAAAAGGCAATAAAGGGATATAATGTTTTTGAGCCACCTAGTGGTCAGAAATAAAGAATGAAAAAACAGCTTTTTGGGTTTTGTAAGGCACTTTAAGGTATATAATATACCGTATATTAAATTTCTTAATTTATTTTTTATATAAAATGATCGCGTTTATAAAAAGTTAAGCTATTTATTACAAACAAATTGTATGAGAAATGTTGAAAAAAAAATCGTGGAATTCGAAAAAAATTCATGGTCATTTTGATGAAAAAAGGTGCTAGCAAAAAAGCTCATAAGTTATCAGTGATAACCCAATAAACTGTAAGCTGCAGAGGTTAGCACAAACAATTTAACATCTTAATCGATGCAGAATTTTCAAAGCTTTCAGTGAGGCATAATAAGTCACTTGTGCTGGACTTTTTTCAGTTAAAAAATTTTCTCTTAAAATTCTGCCAGGGTATTTTTTCATGCATTGATAGCTGTCTTAGTTTAGAAGACGATTTTATCCTTGGTTATGACCCTGCTCAAATATTTATTTTCAGTCCAAATTATTTTGGGAACACTGCCCCTTTTTTAAAATCCCTTCATCATCTTGACTCAAGATCTTATAATATAAGATTCTTGAGTCAAAAAGCTTTTATTGGAGAATCCGTACCAGATTATGACATAATATTTTCAGAATCTTCAAACTACTGTATTCTCGAAAATTTCCATGCCATCAAATTCTAGTTAACCTCGGTTTAAATCTGAGTGTTGAATTAAGATTCCGTTCGTCAATCTGCTACTTTTAAAATTTGGAATTTATGGATTCCTTATTCTGCATGAGTCGCTCCTTTATCAAAACCGACTTTGTATACATTAAATTAAACCGAGCTGCGAATTTTGTCTTCATTCTGAGTTTTTTTTTTCAAAAAATTATCAAAACAAAATTAAACGTAGAGCTACCTATACGTTAACCACAGGATTGTATGCCATTGATTATATAATAATGCAGCAACGCGTTATTTAAGTGGTCACGGATTAAACTGGAGATATTTTTCGATGGAAATGACCATTTATTAACTTTGAACGAAAAATAAAAGAGTCTAGTCTGAATAGAGATGCAGCTACAAGAATTGGGGAATTCAGAGAAGAAAGCGCCTAGAAAAAAGGAACCTTGATCTTAATTTGCACGAAATATGCACAGGTTGTATTTTAATCAACGTTGAGAAATGCGTTGTGATCGACATCTCAAATTGAGATTTTCAACCCGAAAGCAAAAATGTGGACACGAAGTCTTCCTTAAAAAAACTGCAGTTTTTTGAAAGATTTATTTAATTGCATGCATGTTTTGGTAAATTTATATCAACGGAACTTGTGTTCGACAATAAATATCAATCATTCCAATTTTAATGGATTTTTGCATTTTTATTTTTTCTTATTAACGTTCGCGTTTTCCCCGCATTTTTTGAGCTTCTGAAAAGCTTAATGCATGAAGTGTGACAAAAACAAGATTCAAAAGTTTAAGATTTATTTGACCACTAAAATGATAAGGTTTGACAGGATTTTCGTATCTGTGATTTTTCGGCGTCGAATATTGAAAATATGTAATTGTATATGTAATTGCCTGCTAAGATGTTTTTGTTCATTTGCGCATATCAGGAGCTATTTGTTCTTACTGCAATTTTCACATTAAGTTACATTTGTGTGGTTATTTGAATGAATGTTAGCATATAGTTATTGTCAAAAAATCCATTTACTTTTCAACCAAAAATAGACTTTAAAATGTTATGAATAGTTCCGCTCACAATAATTGTTCACAATAATACAGTGTTTCACAAATATAAAAAGGATAATTGAGAGTCTTTTTTTAACTATTTCTATTTATTTTAAAAGTCAAATTAATATGTCGAATGTTACTTTTTGGTCATATATTCACGTGAATAACAACCCACATTATAAAGATTTCTCTTTAAAAATAAGTCTGAAATTTTATTATTCGTAAAAATTTGATATTAAATTTAAAATCAGAGCTGATATTTTTTATGTAAAAATCAGACTAAAAATCTTCGAAAGATGCAAAAACAGTATACAGAGGAGGCTCTATCGCCGTCACAATATCGCCAAAAAAACCTTCGCAATTTCCCGTTTTATACCGGATTTACATTCAGTGCCCATATCGCCCAATTGCGTGGGTGCTTGAGGTTTTTACAAGAAATTACTTATAGTGGGTCATAAATGATGTAATTTTCTCAAGACTGTTTTTTCGGATTGTTGTTTATTTTTGTTTGGTACTAAATTCTACGCATTATGGTAGTTAATCACCATTACAACCAATTGTGAAACTTAAAACGTCATTTCGAACTCCTACGGTTTTCCATATTTTTAACTAATAACTTTATTTCTGTCCCTATGTCGCCAAAAGTGCCAATATCGTCATGTAACACTTAATTATTTATCAAAACATAAGAAAAAAATCTTTGTTTGAATTGGGTGTAGCCACTTTATATCAAGTCCAAAGTCAAAACCAAAGCCTATCCAGCACGATAAAAATTTCAATGATATTTTAACAAAAAAGACTTGTTTATCACCGTGGAAATGGAAGAAACCGCCGTCGAATGAGTATTACGACAGTAGTTCAGATGAAGATGAATTACTTCTAAACGAAGAGAAAGGAAAAATTTTATCAAAAGTTTATTTGGTCCTAAAATATTATTTAAAAGAAAAGATCCGAGAAGAAAAATTGAATTAATAAATTGTAGGCGAAAAGTTTTTACCCAATATTTGTAACACAATTTTTTAACATCATACAGTATGACCCCCTTTTCGAGTAGATACTGTATCGAAAACCAGTCTGGAAAAACATAAGATTTTTAGACTCGCTTCTTTAATTGCCGAGATTCAATTTCGAATTATTTCGTTATAATCACCTCAAGAATTAATGAAATTCGATTCTAAGCCAATCAAAAGCATGCTGTGAAAATTTCACTTTTTCCCAATCGGTTTCTAAATTTTTGCGCAAGTTTAACCAGACTTTTGAATGTTTTTCTTCGACAAAATTTTTGCGTTGAAACCGGTGGATAATAACGTCGACCAAAAATGTATATTTTCTCATTCACTCCATGAAAATTTGTTGAAATTTATTACAGAATACAGCGATGACCGTTTACCGGCGTTTTTGACTGGAATTCAAACCGGTTCAATAAATCTTGGTGGCCGTACAAATAGTAATGATTCTGGAATTTCCGTGAGTTCAAATTATTCAATCTCAAAAACCGAAGACGTTTCATTCACAATTTTGCAAAAGAAAAAAGTAAATTTCGAGTCGACCCCTAGTCCAATCCATTATACCACTTCTCAGTTTGTAGACGATACCAAGCCGGATCGGTTCCGATCCTCGCAAAATAACCGTAAGATTATCTCCAGTTGCTTTCGTGCTTTCAAATTTTGAATTTAGTTCTGAGCTTGTGTCAGGGGGCACCAATCAGGGAGGTCTTTTCGCAGATTTCTTTTCAGCTTTATAATCCGTGTCAAACGTAATTTTGGTGGGTCGACTTGATAAAAACAAACGACTTTGAATGAAGGCCGTCCCACAAAAATTTCCTACAATCACTTTATATCAATTATCTGTATCAGATCTTTTAAACATTACTTTTTTTGGTTTAATTGCACTGCTTTCTCGTACATTTTTCCTGTTTAATCTGCAATTCAGTAAATGGAAAAACTACTGCTGCAAGCTAAAAATCTATATTTTTGTATCCAACAATAAAATGGCGAAATTCTCAGATCTTTTTATTAAGCCCGAAAATAGTACATAAAATATACTACAGTTACTGTAGTACAGTAGTATTAAATATTGTACATATAATATTTCGATTATACAGCAGAGTGCAGCGTATAGTTATACGCGTATAGTTAGATTCTACGCAAAAACCTACGTTAGCCTCCGCAAAAACCTACGCATTTATAAAAATTAAATTTATTTGTTCCTGGCGTGCGGCGTATAGTTATAGGCAAAGAAGGGCTTTTTTTTCAAACGTTTCCTAGGCAAAAGATAGGCGTTTTAAAGCAGATTTCCAGACCAAGATTCTTTCGGTCGGCGCGACCAATGAAAAATAAACTTTTTAAAAACATGTTCGAGATGACCAATGAAGTGTCGGTATTTCAAGGAGTTTAAAAAATATGTTTTTCAAGTCTCGCAGACAATGTCGGCTAGCTTAAAAATGGGCCAATAGTTATTCAGATAAATATTTAGGGTTTTTCTGGTTTTCTGAGAGTAATTTACTGTGAGCCTATTTTTTCATAATTTCATTGTTTCCTTGACATTTTAACGATTTTCGGATAAAAACTTTTTCGATTCATCCTTATTTAAAATTAACTTATATCATTTTTTTATTTTTTCGATAAAACATATTGTATACATCCTAGAAGATTTGTAACGAAAAAATTAACCTTTCCAAGATCACCAAAAATTCTGACTCTTACATATTTAACGCCATTTTAAACTCTAGATATTGTCCAGAATTGACCAATCAGAGAACATTTTCTCAAAAGTACGCGTATAGTTAGAAAGTACGCGTATAGTTAGAATTACGCGTAAAGTTAAGGTTTTTTGGCGACAAACCTTCTAACTATACGCCGCGGCGCGCCGCACCCTGCTGTAATAAAAATTCTAGAATTTATCGAAAATATTTTTTACTGAAAACCTTGATGAAAAAATTTCACCGGTTTATACAAAAAAAGAAATAAAATTTTAGATGTGTGAAGCAAGAGCAGCAATCTTTGGAAAATAAAATCGAATCGTTTGGAATCAAAACTTTGGATAGCAAAAAAATAAAAAAACAGGTTAACACAAAGAACGTTTTCCATAGAAACTTTGTATACTACACACTGTGTACACTGTTGTACACAGAATGTATTTTTAGCTAAAAGATTCTAGCATGTAACTGACCATACGCATGCTTATTGGCTCCTTATCAAATAAAGTGCGTTGATGTCGTTCAATCTCTTTTGTAGGAAAACAAAATTCAAACTGGGTGAATTTTAAACTTTTGAATTTAACTATGATCAAAATTCTAAAGTTAAAATTAAAAACAAAAAAATTATTGGTAATTGTTTTTCATTAATTGAAAATTTTGTGAAATTTGAGACTGGATAAATAGAACAACATATCCCTTAAGGGACTACTGGTCGCATTTTAAGGTCAAAAAACAGGGTTTTCAGCGTCGCCTCAATGAAATACTAGAATCAGCACGAACAAATGTATTTCAGTTTAACCCCCTCACACCCAAACGCCATTCGGGGACGCGATTTTTTAAATCCTTAAAACGAGATAGAATAAATACCGCAGACTTTTAATTCAAATGTGTCATTAGAGTTCGCAATTCTGTTTCTAGTGATGATTTTAAAATTCGATACGATTGGTAGTTCAAAAGATATTTTTTCCTACTTTTTTTTAGGATTTTAACCTGATTTTCGTAAAAAAAATGTCTAGCGTAAATCGACAATAAATCAAAATTCTGAGAGACTCAGATTAGGAAATTACTTGAGGCTGCTCTGGTACTATGATTTTTTCTCTGGTCTTTATTGAGAGTTTTATTTTTTCCAAGTGATTTCTCTATAAACTCAAAAAATAGAAAACACATTATTGCGCGATAATTATTTTAAAATGAATCGTTTGATTTTTATTAGAATTCGATGCAAAGCGACAAAGAGCACAGCTGAAGTATCGTGTCGAGTAATCAAGCTTAAAGCTGACCCCAATAATCAGTTGTCCTTTTTTAAGTGGCTGAACACTTGAGCTCATAACTTAATTTTTATTCTCAAACGAGTTGCTACAATTTTTCGAAATGTATTTTTTCGCGCACGAAAAAAAATTATCAGTTCTAGACTAATGAAGAGAGATATTTGAAATCAGAGAACAGATTCAGGAAAGCCAAGTTTGAGTTATTGATATACAATTTGCGTATCACTATGGTTCATAGTCTATGGAGAAATTGTTTTGGGAAAAAATAAAAGTTCATTTTTATGGCGATTCATCAAAGATAATTATATTTTGGAACTTTTTCATATATTCTCCAATTCACCGTATGACCGTCAAATTCAAGTCAAAACTATTTTTTATTCAATTTGTTTCTGATTTAGTGCGGCATTTGCGTCGGAAGGATACGAAAACTTGCTTTTCACGACGATTAGATGAGCTATTTAAAATTCGAGATTATTTTAATAGCCAGTGTGCTATTTAATCTTTGTAATTCTAATGTGATTTTGAAAAATGTATGTTTTTCGATGAAGTACTTGAAACTAAACCTCTATTTTCTCTTGCATTATCGAGCAAACAGAAAAATTTTGAAAAAATTATGTGCTCCAATTAAATCTCTCTTGATCTCGGGTCTATAAAAATTATGAATATTTATTCGCATTTAATATCTCCGCAAAACCGCTCAAAGTGGCGTCCCGAATGGCGTTTGGGTGCTGAGGGGAATCATGGTTTTGGTGTGAGGGTTAAGGATAATTGAACATTATCTTGCTTCACAAAACACATCGGAGCCTCTGATAAGCCGACCAATCAGGAACGACCTTTCAAAAGTGGCACTATTTTCACTTCAAAAGCCTACTCCTCCCTGAGTTTTGAAGATAGAGAATACTTTTATAGCTTTTATTGACCACAGAGAACGTGGGCAGAGCCCTAGTTGAGTTTTACTCAAAAAAATTTCATCCGGCGCTTAAATGAGCAAAAAAAACTTTTTTTTTTTTGGCCAAGGTCGTTCCTGATTGGTCGGCTTATCAGAGGCCTCCGATGTGTTTTGTGGAAGCAAGATCAATGTTCAATTATCCTAAACTGAAATCCAAATGTTCGTGTTTCTTAGTATTTCATTGAGGCGACGCTGAAAACCTGTTTGATTGAGCCTTAAAATGCGACCAGTACTCCCTTAAGGGATTCCTTTTATCACATTTTTGTTAATATCTCGTCCCTCCTACTTAAAAACACACTACGTTTGCTGATCCAGGACGAGATACTAACAAAAGTGTGATAAAGAAAATATTCCTTGAAATTCTCTTCAAAATATTGGTCGGTTTCAAAGTCAAAATTAGTCATTTTTTTTAGATTTCTTTACGGTGATACTGTATAGACTATACTTTAAATTGGTCAACTTTTTTTCACATTTATTTACGATGAAGCAAATTTTACTTGGGGTAACCTCCTGATAACTTTATAAACAATTTTTTAAAATATTTGATTCGAAAAATAAAGACCGAAAACTCTCATTTGGAAACTTTATTTCTGAGCACTAGGTGGTTTAAAAAAATGTCGTTATGTGGAAAATTATTTTTAGCACTGATTCCCACCTGAACTTTCCTTGTCCGAAGCCTACATTTGAGGTTTATTCTTGAAAAACTTAAAAAAAATAAATTATTTCTAATGGAATTTGATGATTTTATTAGTCAAGAAATCAGATGTTAAATTATATTCTAGCCTGCTGGAATTTTTGAAGAAATCACTTTTTCTCTTCACACCACTTGAAACTCAGCCTTATTCATCTTTTTATATGCTTCAGAAGCTAAAGAGACGACACAAACAATATATATTAGTTTTTATTTATTCAGTCAGGTAAAAACTTATGCTTTAACCCAGACGTTCTTCATAGAAGTGTTGGATTCGTGGTGAGTGATTTCTTCGATTAATTGGTCTCCGACGATTTTGGCGTGGGCGGTGGCCCATCCAGAAGTAGCCTTGAGGGTGAAATCTCCATCCTTTCCGGTGACTGAGCACTTGATTTTATGTCCAACGAAATCGTATTCGGCATCGGTTCCGATAGTGGCGGAGTTGGTAACACTTTTCTCGCCATCTGAACATTGATTTACAAAAAACTGATGGAATTATTAAAATTTAAGATAAAATCATGGCAAAATCATCAATACAACGTTTCAATTATTTAATATCTTTGTATCTGAAATAAGGGATTCCTATGCCCCCGGTTCGCGATCGTGTTTGATCAATGAGAGCGCCAGAAATTAAGGCGTTTACCAATTAGAGCGTTGAACTTGTGGCTTAACGCGAACACGCAAGAAAAGATCAACATCAGAGATCAGATTTTTTTTAAATCCGATCCCTGGCTTAAATATTCTTTTGAGAAACGGTTAATTAAAGAATGATTCTAAACATGTAAATTTAATTCAGTTTTTGGAAATAATCAAATTTTTAGCTTATAACAATGTTAATAAATCTATCAAAAATTTTTAAATCTTTGCAATTGTTAGATTTCTTTTGAATTTCGAAAAAAAACATAATTTGAAAAATGAAAATAAATTGCATAAGTATATATATCATGAAGAAAATAATAAAAATGAAAGTAAAAAATACTTATTTATTACCTCCTATACATCTGAAAAATTATCCAGTGAATTCAAAAAAAAATAAAAAAGGTTTTATCAAAATGTTGTGATTATTTATGATCATATTTTCTAGTTAAAAAAATAAAATCTGAAAAAGGTTACTCCTAACTCATTTCAAACCTTCTTTGAGATGTAAAAAATTCATACCTGGACCAGTGTAGACTCGAGTGGTGCTGATAGTGGTACCAGTGACGGTATAGGTAACTATGGTGGTGGTTTTGGCTTGTTTGGCCAATTGTTCGTCAGTGGCACCGATGGCTTTGGCAAATGCAAGACCATTTTCGGACGAGGCCTTTTTCCAGCTACCGTTCATAGACATGATAAATAAGAAATCTAAAAAAATACGAATAAATAAAAATTCCGGAAAAATATTTCACAAAAAATTTTATAACACTGCCATAATCTTCTGAAAATCTCTAGTGTCAAATAATTTCTACTCCATTTTGTAGGACATTTTTGAATATTTCAGATGAAAAATGTGGTTTATAAGTTAAGCGCCGGGTAAACGAGCAAATAATGTTGCTAATATTGATAGAATTACTATTAGAACAAAAGTAAACTTTGGAAATTTCCTATTTTCAGTATATATGCTGGACGAGCCCTTTTATCTTGATCCTTGAACTGAACAAGCGTTCTTTAATTTAGGAGATCATAAAAGTCGTTTCGGCTATGCTTAATTCGCTAGAAAAACTGGTGTCTGTTTTTTCAAATTTTGCAATATGTAAAATTTTTTAAATTGAGCACAGCCATCTCACATGGCTCATGTGGCACAAAGCAATTTTTTCTTATTTAACCTTTGTGGACAAACAACCATTCAAGTGGCTCGAAATGGCCTCAAACAATCCGATATTGAGAATATAATTGTAGATATTTTTTTTTCCAAATGCGTGATAAAACTTGTTGCTGCCATTCCAAAAATATAACTTAATTTCTTAATGTTCAAATTTATTTTGACTTGATTGAAAAGCAGTTGTTGTCTTCCTCAGTTTCACTTATTAATGAATTTTTTTTTGCATTTTTGAAAACTCTTTATTACAGAGATTGGAAGTTTTTTAATAATTATAATGAGAATTTTGTGTGAAAATCCTTAATCACCATAATTAGATATAAAATGAAATATTTGCAGATAAATAAATACAGTGGTCCCGGAACGGTAGGGTACATAATGAAATAATTGTTTATTTAAATATAAAATATAAATTCGAAATGAGTAGTTATTAAGAAAATCTTTCCAAAAAAAATCTTATTTTAAAAACATCTCAGCTAAAATCTAATTTTTGATTTGAGAAAATCTTACTTTAATTTAAGAATACAAATAATTTCTAACTTATCAAAAGTGTGCACTTTTTGACCTTATTTCATATAAAATAGTGATACTTTTTTAATATAGGGTAGTATCACGTGGTTGACAGAACCTTGCTTTCAATAATTTATTTCTAGTATGAAACATAAAATTTTTAGAATTTGAAATTTTAATTCAAGAATTTTAGTCTTCAACTTCATCATGAAAACAACTGATGAGTTTGAGGCTTAGTTAATATATCTGTAAGGACCGCTCAAATTTGAGCCTCGGAAGGTGCTCTGGTGCCTCGGTGTAAGTTTTTGCCGTGCGTTCAAGGGTTATATTCCTTATGGAACTTGCCGATGCGATTATTAAAATAGAAGATTGACCATTAGGTTTATCCGTCAAATTGACTTCAGCTGGTATTGGATCTAAATTTTTATTTAATTGACAATATGATTTTGAATACTTTTTCTTAAAGATACATGCAAATGCCGATAAAGTTGCTTTACTGGAGTTATACCTCTATGTACATATTATTTTACGCAAAAAGTTTGTAGATGAAAAAAAAAAGTTTGAGATAAACGAAACATAGATTAAAAATATATGAATTTTAAAAACTTTAAAATAAAATTACGTTATGGAATTAAAAATAGCCGTCAAAAAATACAAAAATATGCTTCCGAGTGCAAATCATCTATTTTCCAAAGCTGATTATTTCCAAAAGATATTTTCAAATTCTCATCTCTATCGAAACTAAAAATTTTCCATGAATTAGTTAGGTTATTTTCCCAAACGATTTCTGTATTTTTTCATCATACAAAAACTAGTTTTATACACTTTCTGCGTATCATTCGAATTAACAAATTATAGCCGTTATTAATCTATTCAAAATAAATTAACTGTTTACTGAGAAAATATTCAAGATTAATTCTTAATGCTCACAGTTGGTTTAAGGGGATTGTGGGTGCAGTAGTTATTTTCGACCATGGTCACAAATTCTGTATTATTTTTCTTGTTTTTTACTATCGAATAACTAGTTCTAGAACATCAGATTTGCTTGCAAAATAATTAATTTATTTACAATTCTACAAATAGGATAGTCTCAAATTACAAAAAATAATAATCACAACTAAAAATTACAATGAATGAAAGTATTTCAATATTATAATTGTTACAATTTTTGCCCATTTTTCAATATTTCAATTTTTAGCCTGATCAATGTGATAATGGAGCGCATTAAATCTGCACAAAATAATGATTGCGAAACATCTGACAGAAATTATTAAAAATTTTTCGGATGCAAATTTAGCTTAGAGATTCACGAAGATTATTTGAAAAAGAGACAAAAATCGCATGTAGCGTTCGTGAGAAATAGTCCGTTTTCTAAGAAAAATTACATTTTGCCTATATTTAACTATAGCAAGCAATTTTCAAAAATAATTTTCGGCGAATTTAAATGAATTTATAACATATTTTCAGATGCAATTGTAGAGAATTTTTTCCCGACCAATAATATCGGCATTATGTGATTTTGGGAAAGGTGGATATCACAAAATAGATCAATGGAGATTAAAAGCAGCAATTAGGTTTTATGCATTTAACGGCGCATGTTAAAATGTTTTCTAGAAATTTATCACTTTTATACATTTAAAGGTTACGAACTACAATATGCAATTGAAAACATAGATGTTCACTTAATCCTCAAAAATATATTTGAGTTTTAAAAAGGGCTTATTTCTCCCCAGCACATTGCTAGAAGCACTCACAATCCCCTAAAAAGGGCCTGTGAGAATTTCACAGAAAATATTGTATAGATTAACTCGATTATTAGATATTGAATGAAAAGCTTTAATACAGTCATGAATTGATTAACTTTAAACATTGAATGACTTTTCGAATTTCAGCAGAAAACTCTATTTATACAGTTGCCTAAAACAATAAAAGTCCAGATGTGATACAATATGAAACTATTTGAAACTACTTTTTTGGAAGCGACCAAAAATAATTAAAATAAAAGTTTAAGGTTCAAATCGCCCATAGAATTTGCGATAATTTTTTGAAAAAATGAAAATTTATTTATTTTGATGAGTCGTTCAAAATATATTATATTCTACTCTTTTTTCTTGATTATTAGCAAAAAATCTTAAAACACCTAGTTATGAGATCATCAATTAATAATATTTAACAGTTAATTTTTTTGTTCTGAGGTCTCTGACGGACCTTTTTATTTTTTCGACAGTGAATTCTTTCAAAGTGCTCAATATTTTAATTGTGATAATATAATTATATGAAAATTTAAGTCTATCTTTTATTTCAATGATTTGACAATAATTATATCACTAACACTTTTCTCATAATATCTGTTCAAAGTCGAGCCATAAAAGTGGCTTTGGTGCCTCAGCGTTCCTGACAAATTAGATATAACTAGGATTGGGACCGGAGGAGGTCAAAGTGAAAACGAAATATATACAATATGTCACGTTTTTGCTTCGTTTTTGTCCAATTTGCATAATTTGCTATCCGCCAATGAGACCGATCAATTTTGGCAGCTACCTACGCTTTTCTAGATTGAACCGTTTTGATTCGCGGATAGCAAATTAAGCCAATTGGAAAAAAGGAAGAAAAACGCGACCTGCTGTAGATATGCAATAATCTTTCTGAGGTGAATCAGTGCTAAACAAATCTTCTTTTTTTGTTTATTTCTGACTGCAAATTAAAAAAAAGGTTTATTGGCTTTGGTAGTAGTTCAACATGTCTCACTGTAAGAAAAATTGTTTTAAGTTCAAACATTTGATGCAATAATTGAAAATTTCACATTTTCGAACCCTAGATATAACGCAAATATTATTATGATATATTTACGTTGCCTCTTAAATTTCGCGATCACTGACTATTTTCTCAAATAATTCACACTATATCGGCAAACTGCAAATTTAACTGTTAATGCATAACTAATTGATAGTATGCTTGAACACTTGACATTGACTTTTTCGTATAAGTTTGTGAACTTTTAAATAAGAAGGAATTGAAAATGATTAATTAATCGACTTACGGCAGTAACCGACGCCATTTCGTGATTTTCAAACGTGACAAATGAGCCCCCAAATCGGCCAAAGGCCGATAAAGGGGATTTTATATTTTTAAAAATTTAATTTGTTTGAACAATGAGCCCAAATCGGCCGAAGGCCCGATAAACAGGGGGATTTTACTATTCTTTAATTTAATTTTGTTGAACACAATGAGCCCAATCGGCGAAGGCGATAAAGGGGGCATTAATATTTCTTTTTTTAATTTGTTAAAATGAGCACGCAATCGCGCAACAGGCCGAATAAAGGGCGGAGTTTTAGTTTTTTTTATTTTATTTTTTTAAAAATGAGCCCAAATCGTTGAAGGCCGATAAAGGGGGATTTTATATTTTTTTTATATTAATTTTTTGAAAAAATGAGCCCAAAATTGGTTGAAGGCCGATAAAGAGGGATTTTATTTTTTTTTAATTTAATTTTTTATAAAAATGAGCCCCAAATCTTGAAGGCCGATAAAGGGGATTTTTTTT
This sequence comes from Oikopleura vanhoeffeni, assembly GCA_004367855.1. Taxonomy (NCBI): domain Eukaryota; kingdom Metazoa; phylum Chordata; class Appendicularia; order Copelata; family Oikopleuridae; genus Oikopleura; species Oikopleura vanhoeffeni. Next base: position 87,933 of record SCLH01001196.1, read on the forward strand.
TATTTAATTTAATTTTGTTGAAAATGAGCCTCAAATCGGCCGAAGGCCGATAAAAGGGGATTTTATATTTTTTTTTTAATCTTTGTTAAAAAATGAGCACCAAATCGGCCAAAGGCCGATAAAGGGGGATTTTATATTTTTTTTTATTATTTTTTTAAAAAAAATGAGCCCCAAATAGTTGAAGGCCGATAAAGGGGGATTTTATATTTTTTTTATTTAATTTTTTTAAAAATGAGCCCCAAATCGGTTGAAGGCGATAAAGAGGGATTTTATATTTTTTTTTCTTTAATTTTTTTAAAAAATAGAGCCCCAAATCGGTTGAAGGCCGATAAAGGGGATTTTTTTTTATTTAATTTTTTTGAAAAAATGAGCCAAAATCGGCCGGGCCGATAAAGGGGGATTTTTTTTATTTAATTTTTTTTAAAAATGAGGCCCAAATCGGCTTAAGGCCCATAAAGAGGGGATTTAATATTTTTTTATTTAATTTTGTTGAAAAAAGAGCCCTAAATCGGCCAAAGGCCCGATAAAAGGGGATTTATATTTTTATTTAATTTTGTTCAAAAATTAACCCCAAATCGGCCGAAGCGCCGATAAAAGGGCATTTTATATTTTTTATTTATGGTGTTCAAAAATGAGCCTTCGGCCGAAGGCCGATAAAAGGGTATTTTATATTTGTTTTAATTTTGTTGTAAATGAGCTCCAATCGGCCCGAAGGCCGATAGAGAGGGATTTTATATTTTTTATTTAATTTTGTTGAAAAATGAGTCCCACATAGGCCGAAGGCCGATAAAAAGAGATTTATGTTTTAATTTGTTTAAAAATGAGCCCCAAATCGGCCAAAGGCGATAAGGAGGGATATATTTTATAATTTAATTTTGTTGAAAAATGAGGCCCAAATCGACCAAGGCCGTAAAGAGGGATATTATACTAATAATTTTTAAAAAATGAGGCCCAAAATTAGCCGAAGGCCGATAACAGGGGGGATATTATATTTAAATCTTTTTTGAACATAGGGCCCAAATCGGCCGATAGCCGATTAAAGGGGAAATACATTTTGCAATTTTATTTTCTTTAATAATGAGCCAAAAAATCGGCCGAAGACCCGATTTACGGGGTTTATTCATATTTCAATTTAATTGTGTTGAAAAATAAGTCCAAATGGCCGAAGGGGGTAATCTCATGAAATGAGGCTGAAACCACAAATTTTTTTGATTTTATTTTGATTATTTTTTTCTGAAAAAAACAATATGAAGATGAACTGGTAGTATTTTTATCCTCCATACTTAGCCCAGGAACCTACTTCAACATCATTCTTAAAATATCTTGCTTTTATTTTACCCCGTGTGAGCACAACACCTATATATAGGTGACTGCATTTGAAAATCAATCTACAATATGCAAAAAAATCGTAGAATTGTCTCCTTCGAATCACATTATAAAGAATTTTGCAAAGGATTTCAAAAAAAGTGACTTATTTTTTTTTTGGAAATTTTGTTACAATTTTACGGAGGGTTGATTTTTTGAGATTTTTTTCCAATCTTTTACTCTAAAAAATTTAATGCGACCTATTTGCGTCAATTAAAATTTGAAATAGCCAGTTTTTAGGAAAGTGTTTTTTCCATGGTTGACACTTCAAACAAAGATTAATTGGTATACAGGAACGAGATTTTTTTTCAAAAGTGATATTCAAAATTTTCAATTTAAGTATTCACGAAAATATTTTAATTATTAAAAAATTAATTCGAGCAATTAAATATTGTCCACAGAGTCACTTGATTAGTATATCGACCCAGAAATAATATCAGAAGTGTACTTATCTGCTTTTATAGGGGAAAATAACCATTTTTTATATGAAAAATTGTGATTTTTTTCATCAAAATTTTAAAACCTATTAAAATAATTTTTGATTGATTATATAAATCAATCAGAAAAAACGATGACATAGGTCAGATCCTTGTGCCATCGATTCCAATACCAAAATAATTTGTGAACACCACCTACGTGAGCTTGTATCACTGATATGCTGTACCTTGCTCTCTATCAGTAAATTTTTCTAGAACTAAAATCTAATTCTAGAATATTAAATGTCGGATGCAAAAATATATCGTTGAAATTCCTTATGCAAAAAAAAATGAAACTCTGACCTACCTTGGGCTTTCTGTAATAGGCGGTTGAACAGTCACTATATTATAGGTGTCGGTGCCTTGGCGGAACTTTTTTTTCTGTGCTCAACGAGGTTAAGCATTTAATTAAAAATTATGGATTTTCAGGAATTAGAGGTACTGTGTTGGAAAAGAAAATAAATATCGGAATTCAAGTTTTGAATGAGTAACAGTCCTCCTCGAGGTCATCAGCTGTTCATTAATATGTTTCAATATTGTGATTAAAAATAAGAACAGAAAGATAGGCTTTTCCGCGAGCCATCTTAAAATCAGCTCAATTACTTGTTTTTTTGCGTTTTCTAGACCGAATTAATTTCGAATTTAATAACTAGAGTAACATACCTGCATGTGGTTTCTAAAATCGAAAATAATTTTTCTAGCCCCAAAACTCACGAAGAAATAGTCTTTTTGCTACAAAATCTGACTCTACTTCGACGCTCGTAGTGATCCTCATTATTGTTTGGGAATATGAAGATTTAGGTTAATATTGATCTACCAGGCTAAACAATTAGGTATCACAATGTATAGTTTTACAGATATTTGCCCTCAAAACACGAAAACGGCATTTCTTACGACGGGTACCCCTTTAGGGGGTTGCACGGTATGAAGGTGTTTCGAATGTATTTCACAAAAAATACGGTCGGAGCTACAAAGTTTTAACTAGTATGGCTGGAATGATCGAAAACCTCGGCTGAAAGTCATATGTTTTGGAAATTATACTAAATGGCATTTAACCAGAGAACGAATTAAAAAACCGGTAATTCCAATCTAGAAAAATTTTCAGCGCCTTCAAAAAACACGAAGAAAACTAGAAAATTCTTGAAATTATGATAAAAAGCTGCAGTAGCGAACTACTGTTAGGCGGCGAAATTTTTAATTTCCGAACTCCAAAAATTTCCTCAAAGCACTAAGATTTTGACATAAAGTTGTACTTTTTTATTGTATTTCTATAACTCGAACAAATCATGTATAGTAAACTGGTGAAGAAGCAATTTTTTTTTAAAAATGATTTTAAACTTTCATTCTAGTGGCGCGAAACTTCAAAATGTTGGTTGTTTATAAAAGTAAATAAGTTTCTGTTTTTTTCAGTTATTTTGAGTCGTTTCTTGCTTTTTGGATCCCTAAAAGAGTCTATGTTTGAAATACATATTATTTAAATATGGGCCTGAAATTGGCGGAGGCCGATTGAAGGGGGTTTTATATTTTTATCCATTTTTTTCAAAATAAAACTTAAATAATTTATTTCAAATTTTGAAAAAATTTCCTGAAAATTTGGAACTCATTTTTCAACAAATTGAGGGCCGATTGAGGGCTCTTTTTTCAAATAAATAAATAAAATTTTTTTTATCGGCCTTTGACCGATTTGGGGCTCATTTTTCACACATTTCAATTTCAAAATAAATGCCCCTTTATCGGCTTCCGGCTGATTTGAGCCTCATTTTTCAACAAACTTAAGGGGGTGGGCGTCGTAATTTTTGAGCCTTTATAGAATTAATTAATGATACATTAATATCGGTTATGACTAAAGTTGACCACAGAAATCTCATGGTGGCAATTATTTTTTTCAAAAACAATCAAGAACAAAATCTAGAATTTTCAAAATTCAAATATTTTTTAGCTTTAACTCGCATAAAACCGGTATTCTATACCTTGATATAACATTTTTTATTGGTAAATATGACCCGTCTAAACGATGCATGAAATTAAAAATTATCGAAAATGTCTTAATCGAATTCTAGAAATTTCAATTATTTTTAAGCAAAAATGTTAAACCTAATTATTGAATTTGACGCCTGATTGGTTCAAAATTTCGATTAGCTGTAAGCCCCAACTTTTTGATCAATGAAATCTCAGCTTCAATTTGGTGGTACTTTTGTTTCGATCAGACGAACTTTTCATTTCCGGTTTACTTATAGTCATATTTCTAGAATTCTACGGGTGAAATTCAAAAATCCGAGCCAAACTAATTGACGACACAATATTTTTCTACCTGAGTCGAAAAAACGGTCTTATTCTTAACATCCGTCTAGGAGAAGTATCACTTTGAAGACGAAAATTGTAAAATCGGCGTTCAAAATGATTCTAGAAAATTCAAGAGCGAATTCAAAAAAATGGGCCAAACATATTAGTGACCCCTCACTCTTCCGTACTCTGTGTAAATTTTCAGACGCTTTGTATGTGGGGTCTAAAAAAGATAGATTTTTAAAAACACCTGTTTAGTGTTCTAGAATAGACTCGCCACCTGGTAGTGTGATGTAACATGTAAAGTTGAGATATGGAATCGTTAGGCGAAGGCTAGACCTATAAACGAGATTTTTCACAAATGCCTCAGAATTATTATGAGGCGGGATTGAAAGGTACCAGATCTACGACGCCACCCCTTAAATTATAATATATATATCCTTCTTTATGGCCTTCGGCCGATTTTAGCTCATTTTTTAACAAATTTAAAACGTAAAATCCTCTTTTATCGGCCTTCGCCATTTGGGCTCATTCTTCAACAAAATTATAAAATATTTATCACTCTTTATCGGCCTTCGGCCGATTTGAGCTCATTTTTCAACAAAATAAAATTAAAATATAATATCCTCATTAATCGGCTTCGGCCGATTTGGGCTCATTTTCAACAAAATAAAATTGAAAATATTATATCCCGTTTATCGGCCTTCGGCGATTTGGGGCTCATTTTTCAACATAAATAAATATAAACATAATATCCCCTTTTATCGACCTACGGCCGATTCGGGGCTCATCTTTCAACAAAATTAAATGAAAATATCATTACCCCCTTTATCAGCCCTCTCGCCCCGATTTGGGCTCATTTCTCAAAAAAATTAAATTGAAATATACCTTACCCTTTATCGGCCTTCGGCCGATTTGGGCTCATTTTTCAAATATACAATTAAAAATAAACATAAAATCCTCTTTTATCGGCCTACGGTCGATTTCGGGCGCATTTTTCAACAAAATTAAATAGAAAAATATCAATACCCCCCTTTCAGCCTTCGGCCGATTTGGGGCTCATTTCTCAACAAAATTAAATTGAAATTATACTAACCCCTTTATCGCCTTCGCCCGATTTGGAGCTCATTTTTTAACATAAAAAAAATAAACATAGAATCTCATTTATCGGCCTACGGCCGATTTGGGGCGCCATTTTACAACAAAATTAAATTGAAAATATCATTACAAACCCTTTATCAGCCTTCGGCCGATTTTGGGCTCATTTTCAACATAATTAAATAATAAACATAAAATTTTTTTATCGGCCTATGGCCGATTCGGGGCTCATTTTCAACATTTAAATAATTAATAAAATCTTCTTTTATCGACCTACGGCCGATTTGGGGCTCATTTTCAACAAAATTTAATTAAAAATATAATTACCCCCTTATCCAGCCTTCCGACCGATTTGGACTCAATTTTCCAACAATTATCAAATAAAAACATAAATCCTATTTATCGACTCTACTATTGATGCTTAGCGCCAACGCAAAATGTGGCCCAAATTTCACTGCTGGTACGCTAGACAAGACTTCCTGTTATATTGAATAATTAATATAATCGACAATTTTTTTCGAAAAAAGTGAAAATTTTCTAAAATTATTAAAGCACTAATTTGTCAATTATTTTTCAGAATTAAGAGAAATTGAAAACACGAAGTATAAAATAAAACAAATTATCTCAATTATGGTCATTTTTAATTATATAACTAATTCTTTCAAATTTTTTACGCACAGAAGGTGATTGACATGTTATTTCTGATTAATTTTAATCGAAAAATTGAAAAAAAATTCTGAATTTTTCAAAAAAATTTTAATTCTCTATTTAAGGGTATGGTGGTTCCTAATGTGACATTTTCTCGAATAGAGTATTTGGCCGAACAGGGGCTCGAGGATATAATTCAGATTAGCCAATTTGTAGAACTAGCCTTCATCTTGCGTAACACATGTGTTCAAACTTTTTTGCCATGAATACAACACTCCCAGACACATTAGCAAAACAAGGAGACCTAAGCCAAACCGAAAATTTCTACTCCTCTGAGGTTATATTTTGAAATAAACCTAAATTTTAAACATAACCTGTATAATTAGTATACAAAAACTTTAAAATGGCGTTTTTTGTCGATAAGTGCTATATTTTTCTCAGAAGATGCAAAAACCACACCGTTTTTTGCGACATTACGCCCTACGCAAAATCCTACTCCTCCCAGGTTAAATTTGCAAATTAGCTCAAATTTTGCAAAAGCTAGTTCAGAACAAATATAAACTTTACAAAGGCGTTTTTTCGCAATTTCGATGCCCAAACTCAAATATGAATTTTAAAGGTACGTGAAAAATTTCCGGAAAAAAAGTGCTTCGATTTTTTCGAAAGTAGGATCAAAAGAAAGCTGGAAACACTGAAGAGAAAATTGGCTTACGTTAACCGATATTATTGAAGTTTTAGTGGTCAAATTGACACAAACGGTATGTTTGAACTTAATTTTGAGAAAATACTTAGAAAAAATCGAAAAAACGCAAAATTTTCGAATTTTTGTTTGTTCTTATTTGGGTTGTTTTGTGCTTTTAACACATCAACGACTGATTTTGGTGCATTTTTATAGACATTATAACTGCTGAAATGTAGGACCATCATACCCTTAAATTCAAAGTTCGAACATTTTTGACAATTGATATCACACGTACACTATCTTTGTATATCGCCCGAGATATTCAATAGATAAGTTTTGCAATTTTATCACTCCTCTCTTGCAGGCGAGCTACTGACTTTGATAATTGAATAAAAATTGACAAAAAAACATTAGTTTTTCAGCTCATAACGCTCAGCCTCCAGTGTAAAACTAGTCAAAATGCTCTGAAACCTGTCACACAGGTTTAATGATCCCTAAAGCTATGAATAATCAGTCAAAACTTTTTCCGTTGTCCACTTTCGGTTCAGTAATGTAAAGTGACTCCTCCTCAAAAACTCGAGTTTTATATTATGTAAAATCAACCAAGGAGTAAAGTTTGAAAATTTATTTTTCAGCCAAAAGTCTTAAAATGTTGTCAGCTTTCGTTTGATATCCATTTAAGGTCATTTCGGTCATTTGAAATTTTTGGATTTTTTCATTCAAAATTTTGAAAAAAAAATCGAAAAAATATTTCAAAATTTTCAAAACTATTTTTTTCAATTTTATGGAAAAAATTAATGATGAATGCTTCCTCGGATTTTCTATACCTCCTCTAGTATCTGTTGTTGTAAACGCGCTCTACTTCCGTGAAAGAGAATTTTTGAAGAAATTTTCGAGAACTTCCAAAGCCATCTACCCCCCTTAATTATCAAAAAACCTTTTTTTTTTATTTGCATTCATTTTCTCAATTACATTTAAATAATCTCTGAGAATTTCGTAATTTTAACTCCGAGGAGGACAATTAAAAAACCTCACTTTTTCAACTTTGAGCATCCGCAACCCCCCTTAAAATTCATAGGAAATTTCAAAAACGATATTTTACAATTATTTAACATAAAACTAAGAGTGCTCGAATACCATTTTCCAACTCTTCTGTGAAAAATTCTGGAAAAAATATTGTCAAGAAATTTCCCGAAACTTTCATAGCCTAATACCCCCTTAAATGATGAAATTTTGATTTTTGTATTTTAGTTCATTTTTGAAACAACAATTCAATTATCCCTGAAATTTTCGAAATTTTAATTCTAAGGAGGAAAAAGTGAAAAAAATCAGTTTGAAAACTTTGAGCACCCACCACCTCCTTAAAATTTGAAAAAAAATTCCAAAAAAATTATTTTTGAATTATCAGATATAAAACCTAAAAGTGCTCAAAAGCTTTTTTCTTAACTCCTAATTTCTAAGTGGTCGAAATTCACGGTGCTGACGCTAATTTAAAGGTTCATATTTTAATTAAATTTTGTTGAAAAATGAGCCCCAAATCGGCCGAAGGTCGATAAAGGGGGATTTAGATTTTTATTTAATTTTGCTGAAGCATGAGTTCAAAATTGGCCGGAGGCCGATAAGGGGGGAGTTTATATTTTTATTTTATTTCATTGAAAAATGAGCACAAATTTGGCCGAAGGCTTATTAAAGGGGGATATATATTTTTTATTTAATTTTTTTAAAAAATGAGCTCCAAATCAGCCAATGGCCGATATGGAGGGATTTTAAACTTTTTGTTTAATTTTGTTGAAAAATAAACCCCAAATCGGCCGAAAGCCGATAAAGGGAGATTTTAAATTTTAATTAAATTTTGTTGAAAAATGAGCCCTAAATCGGCCTTAGGCAGATAGAAGGGGATTTTATATTTTTTTTAATTTTTTTTCAAGAATGAGCTCCAAATCGGCCGAAGGCCGATAAAGCGGGATTTTTTATTTAATTAAGTTAAAAAATGAGCCCCAAATCGGCCAAAGGCCGATAAAAGGAGATTTCATATTTTAATATATTTTTATTGAAAAATGAGCCTCAAATCGGCCGAAGGCCGATAAAAGGGTATTTTATATTTGTATTTAATTTTGTTGTAAAATGAGCTCCAAATCGGCCGAAGGCCGATAGAGAGGGATTTTATATTTTTTATTTAATTTTGTTGAAAAATGAGTCCCACATAGGCCGAAGGCCGATAAAAAGAGATTTTATGTTTTTAATTTGTTTAAAAATGAGCCCCAAATCGGCCAAAGGCCGATAAGGAGGGATATTATATTTATAATTTAATTTTGTTGAAAAATGAGGCCCAAATCGACCAAAGGCCGGTAAAGAGGGATATTATACTAATAATTTTTAAAAAATGAGGCCCAAATTAGCCGAAGGCCGATAAAGGGGGGATATTATATTTTAATTTTTTTGAACAATAGGGCCCAAATCGGCCGATAGCCGATTAAAGGGGATATAACATTTTGAATTTTATTTTCTTTATAAGTGAGCCCAAAATCGGCCGAAGCCCGATTAAGGGGTTTATCATATTTCAATTTAATTGTGTTGAAAAATAAGTCCAAATCAAACGCAAAAAAACACTAATTGAACTGATTTTTAAGAGTCCGGAAACGCCTATTTCTTTCTGGTTTTTTAATCACATATTGAAACTATTAATGAACAGCTGAT
>SCLH01001196.1:97202-109796 GCA_004367855.1 Oikopleura vanhoeffeni
TTGAGAATTTGGAGTTGGAAATAAAATTTCGCCCTAAACTAGTCGCTACTCAGCTTGACATATTCAAGTATTGTTCTAGTTTTTTCGTGTTTTTTGAAGCGCGCAAATTGTCTGATTGGAATTCACGCCGTTTATCGGTTCTCTGTTAAATGCCATTTAGTATAAATTTCAAAAACATATACTTTCAGCGGGTTCTCGATCATTCAGCCATACTAGTTAAAACTTTGTAGCTCCGACGTATTTTGTGAATACATCGAAACACGTTCTACACCGTGCGAACCCCCTAAAAGGGACCCGTCGTAAGATAGCGTGTCTTGGTTTTGAGGCAATATTTTAAACACATGTGATACTAATGTTAGGCGCTGGTAGATAATGCAACTCAAATCTCTATCCAACAATAATTGAGGATCACTACGAGCGTCGAAGTCTAGAGTCAGATTTTTGTAGCAAAAAGACTATTTCTCGTGAGTTTTGGGCTAGAAAAATTCTTTTTCGATTTTTAGAAACACATGCGGTATTGGTTAACCTAGTATGAACAAATTCGAATTAATTCGTCTAGAAAACGCAAAAAAACACATAATGAAGCTGATTTAAGAGTCCGGAAAGCCTATTTCTATTCTGGATTTTTTATCAATATTGAAACATTATATGACATGCGTGAATGACCTCGAGGGACTTTCTATCCAAAACTTGATTCGTATTATTTTCTTTTCCAACCGTACCTCTAATTCCTGAAATCCATATTTTACATTAAATGGCTAACCCTTGTGGACAGAAAAAAGTTCGCCAAGCACCGACCCATCTTATATGTGGACGTTCAACCGCTCATTACAGAAGCCCACAAGGTAGTCAGGAGTTATCATTTTTTGTTGCATAAGGCGTTCAAACGAATATTTTTGCATCCGGAACATTCTGATATTCTAGAATTTAGTGTTTAGTTCCTAGAAATTCTGATAAGAGCAGGTACAGCATATCGTGTACAACTCACAGGGTGTCAAAATTCATTTGTATTGTCGATGCACAAGGAGCTGACCTATGTCATTGTCTTTTCTGATTGATTTATATATAATCTCAATCAAAAATTATTTTCTATAGGTTTAAATTTGATGAAAAATCACAAATTTTTCCTTAAATGGGTTATGTTTCCTATAAGCAATTAAGATACACTTCTGATATTATTTTGGGTCGATATACTATCAAGTGCACTCTCGTGGACAATATTTACTTGCTCGAATTAATTTTATATTAAAAATTTTCGTGAATACTTAAAATTGAAAATTTTGAATATCCACTTTTTGAAAATAATCTCTTTCCTGAGTACTGACCAATTATCTTGGTTATGCGTGTCAACCTATGGAAAAAAACACTTTCCTAAAAACATGGTATTTCAAATTTATTGACCGCATAGGTCGCCAATTAATTTTTTTAGAGTAAAGATGGAAAAATCTCAAAAGCAACCCTCCGTAAAATTTGAACAAAATTTCCAAAAAAAAAATAAGTCACTTTTTTGACCCATCCTTGCCAAATTCTTTATTGTATTCGAAGGAGACAATCTACGATGGGTTTTTTGCATATTTTAGGATGATTTTAATATATGCAGTCACCTTTTATAGGTGTTTCTCACACGGGTTAAAATAGAAGATTTTTTCAAAATGTGTTGAATAGGGTTCCTGTCTAAGTATGTGGAGATAAAAATACTACAAGTCTCTTTCATATGTTTTTTCAGAAAAAAAATAATCAAAATAAATCAAAACTTTAGTGGCCGTTCAGCCTCATTTCATGAGATTCCCCCCTTCGGTCTTAATTTCGAATTTTTCATAACTAGAGTAACAGACCTGCGTGTGGTTTATTAAATCAAAAATAATTTTTCTAGCCCCAAAACTCACGAAGAAATAGTTTTTTGCTACAAAATATGACTCTACTTCGACCCTCGTTCCTAATTGGTCGAGCAATCAGTGATCCTCAATTATTGTTTGGGATATGAGATTTAGGTTCAACTGATCTACCAGGCTTAACAATTAGGTATCACAATGTATAGTTTTACAGATATTTGCCCTCAAAAACCAAGAAAACGGCATTTCTTACGACGGGTACCCCCTTTAGGTGGTTCGCAACGGTATGAAAGGTGTTTTCGAATGTATTTCACAAAAATACGGTCGGAGCTACAAAGTTTTAACTAGTATGGCTGGAATGATCGAAACCTCGGCTGCAAGTCATATGTTTTGAAATTTATACTAAATGGCAGTTAACCAGAGAACCGATTTAAAAAGCGGTAATTTCCAATCTAGAAAAATTTTCAGCGCCTTCAAAAAACACGAAGAAAACTTGAAAATTCTTGAAATTATGTAAAGCTGCAGTAGCGAACTAAAAATTTTTCAAACACTAAGATTTTGACATAAAGTTGTACTTTTTTATTGTATTTCTATAACTCGAACAAATCATGTTAGTAAACTGGTGAAGAAGCAANATATGTTTTGAAATTTATACTAAATGGCATTTAACCAGAGAACCGATTAAAAAACCGGTAATTTCCAATCTAGAAAAATTTTCAGCGCCTTCAAAAAACACGAAGAAAACTAGAAAATTCTTGAAATTATGTAAAGCTGCAGTAGCGAACTACTGTTAGGGCGAAATTTTAATTTCCGAACTCCAAAAATTTCTCAAACACTAAGATTTTGACATAAAGTTGTACTTTTTTATTGTATTTCTATAACTCGAACAAATCATGTTAGTAAACTGGTGAAGAAGCAATTTTTTTTAAAAATGATTTTAACTTTCATTCTAGTGGCGCGAAACTTCAAAATGTTGGTTGTTTATAAAGTAAATAAGTTTCTGTTTTTTTCAATTATTTTGAGTCGTTTCTTGCTTTTTGGATCCCCTAAAAAACGTTCTATGTTTGAAATACATATTATTTAAATATGGGCCTGAAATTGGCCGGAGGCCGATTGAAGGGGGTTTTATATTTTTATCCATTTTTTTCAAAATAAAACTTAAATAATTAATTTCAAATTTTGAAAAATTTCCTNGATCAAACGGCTATCCCTTTTTTCTTACTTTTACGTTTTTTTTCTCGAAAAATCGAGGTTTGAGAGCCTGAAAATCACAAATTTCAAAATTATAATTTTTTTTCCGAAAATTGTGTTAATTTTATTAGTGAGTGGCGTTGACCCGAAAATAACCGATGTGGCATTTGTTTTAAAATAATTAAATACTGAAAATACGAAAAATTGCTATATTTTGATCACGTGACGACCAAAAATTTTTTTCATAATTTTTTTTTCCATTTTGACTTATATTATTCACCTCCAAGAAGTTTCAGAATAATCCACCCATTATTTTTGTAAGTCCAAATTAATGGTGGACACGCTATATATAGGGTATATTCCGGCAATTAAATGCCAAAAACCACAATTTTTAAGCCGATAAATGAGTCAAAATTAGTAGGTATTGGGACAAACTCACCCCAACTCCCGACTCCCCGTTTCGCGTAAAATTCTAAACACTTCTGAGTAGCTGCTTCGATAGACGTATCTGCATCCCTACCGAGTTGGTCAATATCAACTGGTTTTGCACCTTCGTCAAAAAAAGCGGAAACTAGTCCAAGAACAAAAAAGTTCAACTTCATTCTCAAATTTTAAATCAAATACTGATTAATTGCATTATTAAATTGTTTTTTTTTCTGAGAATTTAGCAGACGTTTTATTGAAACTCGACAGCTTTTTGTAGCTACCGTAGACTATCCGGAGAACGAGTTGTGTAATTAAAGTGAAAATTTCATATGATGCTAATAAGGCTTAAAAATTACAGTGGGTCTTGTGTTTGTCTAGCAGATGACGACCTTTTTTTTAAGTGAAGTTCAAATAGTAAACATAAATTTATATTTTTGGAATTTAATTTTTATTATTTAGCTTCATCGTTATCTGAGATTTCGAATCATCGCTCATAATTAGATTTAAGAGTCAAAGTAAATCGGAGGAAACGATTTCGTAGAGCTAGCCTTCTTCTTCCGAATAAGTTTTTTTTAAACTCTACCTTCNNNNGGCGATATTGGCACTTTCGGCGATATGGGGACAGAACTATAATATTTCGTTCACAAATTTGGAAAAAACGCTTAGGCGTTCGAAGTCACGTCATATGTCGAACAATTTTGAATTTTATTAGGAGTTTTAAAGTAGGTTCGAGTGAGTAGGTTCAAGTGCATCACCAAAATGCGTAAAATTAAGTACTTCACCAAACGCAATCGAATAGAAGTTAAAAAAGTAAATTCATGAAATTCAATATTGAAAATGATGTCATTAATGACGCCCACAAACTAATTTGAAATAGAATTCTCGAAAAAATTCGGCGATATTGGCACTGGAAGTATTTTAGCCAAAAATCGTGAGAAGGCGTAGGTTTTTTTGGCGATTTCGGCAAATTCGGCGATATTGCCCCCCTGTATTTAGCTTTCAAAAATGTATCTTCAAAAATAGATTCTCTTTCCGCGGTTGTTTGAACTTGAAATCTTAAAATATCACTGAAACAATATCTTGAAAATTAATAAATAATTCGAAAGTAGTCGATAAAACAAAAAATAATGTTCAAAAATAAAAGTAATTTTCGTCATAAGCGTAAATTTTTTCGTGAAATATAGTTACTGAAAATGTTCGATATCGAAATTTTGCTGGACTACAGACACCCTAGTAACTGTGAATCTGTTTAATTCTCAGAAAAAAACATTTAAATTATGAAATCAATAATGATTTAATTCAAAATTTGATAATGAAATTGAACTTTTTTGTTCTTGGATTAGTTTCCGCCTTCTTTAAAGAAGGTCCGAAACCAGTTGACATCGACCAACTCGGCAGGGATGCAGATACGTCTATCGAAGCAGCTACTCAAAAGTGCTTAGAATTTTACGCTAAACAAGGACTCGCGAGTTGGGGTGAGTTTAAAATTTAAGCCTCACTTAAAGATAAATATTCAGCATAAAACATTTGTATATTACCACGTGACGGCGCCTATGAGAATGGTTTTCCGATCTCAACTTTTGAGACTATCACATTCTTAAAAAGTGTCAAGAAGCAAAACAAGGGACAACGGTCTCCTGCCTAAGCATGCTAGAGGACCCACAGGAGGTTTATTGAAAGATGATCCCCATTCGACTCCCTCCCCTTAAGGGGGTGGTCGTCGCATTTTAAGGAGTTTCGATAGCCAATTGTCGCAAATCGTTAGACCAACTTTTACCTCTTTTTGATATACAGTGGGTGAGACCAATGGGCAACACTTTTACGCAGGTTTGATTATTTCAGACCTATGAGACCAATGGGCAACATTTTAAAATTTTTGGTAATTTTCTATGGCAATTTTTTTTCGATTTACCCATAATTTTGATAAATTTATAATAAATTTATATATTTTGATAAATTTAAAATAAATTAATATATTTTAATTTGTGAAATTTCACAATATGATTGTTAAATTGTATAATCAAGAACAAACTATCAAAAAACTGTGTTTAAGTTTACAGAAATTACATGTATCAAATTAAAAAATCCGACTAGTGAGACAAATGGGCAACACCCTTCGTTTGAGACCAATGGGCAACAGTGAAACCAATGAGCAACACTTTTTCGATAAGCTCGTGTGTTGCCCATTGGTCACACCCACTGTATTTAAACAAAAATCTTGCATCCTAAAAACAATCGAAAGTGACGGTAGGCTCGTCCAATCAGAAACGTGCTTACAAAAGTGACGGAATAATTTTTTCAAAATGTATCTCCTCCCTGAGTTTTCAAGGTTCAACAATGATACATGATTTTAATTAACCGGAGAGAACATGACTCATGTTACATGAGCAGACCGCTATGTTAAGTTTTTGGAAAAATTCTTCGATTTTGCTTCAGAATCACCAAGGAACAGTATTTTGCACTAGTTAACATAGGATCAAAATACTGTTTTTTCAAAAAAAAAAACGCACAAACGTCATTTTGTTTCAAAGTTTATCGATAACTTTATAACTGATCTTGTTATTAATGATTAGGCGTCGTAAAATGCGATTAAATGGTGTGTGGCAACTAGTTGGCTAAAATCGAGTCTACGAGTAAAGGGGGTGGTCGTCGCATTTTAAGGAGTTTCGATAGCCAATTGTCGCAAATCGTTAGACCAACTTTTACCTCTTTTTGATATACAGTGGGTGAGACCAATGGGCAACAGTGACCAATGGGCAACAGTGAGACCAATGGGCAACACTTTTACGCAGGTTTGATTATTTCGGACCTATGAGACCAATAGGCAACATTTTAAAATTTTTGGTAATTTTCTATGGCAATTTTTTTTTCGATTTACCCATAATTTTGATTAATTTATATATTTTGATAAATTTAAAATAAATTAATATATTTTAATTTGTGAAATTTCGCAATATGATTGTTAAATTTTATAATCTAGAACAAACTATCGAAAAACTGTGTTTAAGTTTACAGAAATTACATGTATCAAATTGAAAAATCCGACTAGTGAGACAAATGGGCAACACCCTTCGTTTGAGACCAATGGGCAACAGTGAGACCAATGAGCAACACTTTTTCGATAAGCTCGTGTGTTGCCCATTGGTCACACTCACTGTATTTAAACAAAAATCTTGCATCCTAAAAACAATCGAAAGTGACGGTAGGCTCGTCCAATCAGAAACGTGCTTACAAAAGTGACGGAATAATTTTTTCAAAATGTATCTCCTCCCTGAGTTTTCAAGGTTCAAGAATGATTCATGATTTTAATTAACCGGAGAGAACGTGAGCAGACCGCTATGTTAAGTTTTTGGAAAAATTCTTGGATTTGGCTTCAGAATCAGCAAGGAACAGTTTTTTGCACTAGTTAACATAGGCTCAAAATACTGTTTTTCCAAAAACTCAACATAGCGGTCTGCTCACGTTTTGTCCGGTTAATTAAAATCATGAACCATTGTTGAACCTTAAAAACTCAAAGAGGAGATACATTTTGAAAATTTGCTTTTTGAAAATTGCCTTTTTTAAAATTTGCATTTTTTAAGCGAGTTAGTGAATTTTGACAGATTTGCACGTTTTCAATTTTTTTTCTCTTGATGGGAAACTTTTTGCCACTTCAAAATTTTCGGATAAAAAGTATTTTGAACAAAAGTTGCCACTTTTGAGCTAACTTCTTATCATCTGATTTTTTCAGATCGATTATTTTTACTTTATAAATCGTCTTTTGAAAAAACACTCAAAACGCGCGTTTGTTATCGAAGGTGTCCAAATTAAGGTTCAATTTATTTTTCATTTTGTTTTAATTAGTAACCGTCTTGACCACCATTTAAATTAATTTAATTTGTTTATTTACGATTCCTACGTCAAAAAATAAAATTTACATTTTTGAAAAAAGATGAAAAAAATCGTAATTTTAGCACATTGAAAGAAATATGTTTTTCATGAGTTCAAGGAATTAAGTTTTAAACGGTGGTCGGGACGGCTTACCAATTTGGCAAGTTTCGGTGAAATAAAAAATTCTTAATTCTTTATAAAGAAGGGCTTTGATGGATTTCTTCCAAACCGTAGTTTCGTTGCGAAAATTATGACTCAGAGTATAAACAAGAGCGAAGAAACAAAACGAGGGCATTTTTGCATAAAGAAAAAAATTGGCATTCTCAATATTTTCAGTTGGTGATTTCAGAAAAAAAGTTTGAAAATTTTTGAACAAGAAATGAGGAAAAATTTCGAAATATTTCAAACTATTTTTAACAGAAAATCACAAAACCATGTCATATGATTTTTCAAATAGCATATAAAAAATATGTGGTCACCTACGCAAAAATTAAAGTGATCATTTTGAAGAATGTTTTTTTGGTGATTTGAAACAAATATTGAAAGAAAAGTTTGAATAAAAAATAAGGCATTTATTTATAATGTTTGGAATTTTTTTCAAAAATTTCTCATAATTTGTCGAATTCGAAAAGTTTAATTCGAACTCAAAATTTCCTAAAAAAACAATTATTCGAAAATTCTGTAGTTACAAAAGTTGCCTGGATTATGAAACATAACTTTGATAGTATATTGAGAAGAATATATAAGCCCAGTAAAAAGTTTTTCATCAATAGCCCGTATCCGTATGTGTCCAAATGCACCGACCCCCGTAAGTTTAACATTTGAGGTACAAACACGACATTACTTGGAGAAGGTGGGCAAAGTCAAGTTTACAAATGTTCTACTAATGCGCCAGATTTTGATCCCCAAGTAACTGCTCTCAAAATGTATCGAAGACCATGGGAGGTAAGCCAAGATTTGGGTGAACCAATATTTAGAAATTGGTCAACGTTTCATCATATCCTTTTCCCAACCTAAGTCCATCTTACAGATGCCAACTATCTCTATAGCGCGTAATCGTATCCCACTAATGTTGTATGAGTGATTGTTTGAGTGATTACACACTGATCAACTTCGGCGGTCCAAATATTAAGCACTATTGCCTATAATCATACTCAAGACTATGACTAAGACAACATTAGTGGGATTCGAACACGCGCTTTAAAGATAGTTAGCATTTTTAAGATGGAGGTAATTTTTGAAAAGGATTTAATAACAAAAGCAAATTAATTTTTTTGAAACAACCGGTGGTAATTTGAAAATTCAAAAAAGGCTGAAGGTTTAATCCCTCCAAATTTTCAAGATTTCAGACATTTTCAGTATTAATTAGAAATTATCTGAAATTAGTGGTTTACAAATTACACGCTCAAATTCAATCCCACATTTCTAGAATTAGATTTTTGAGAAGTCCTGTTTTAAAAATCAATCACACTATCTTTTTTACTTTGACGTCCCAAGTTTGTATAATAAAGGCTTATAATTTTCAACTTTTGTGGCGCAATTTCTGAATTTAAATTTAGAGTTAATCGTTTTTTCTTATTTTTTTCGTTGAAAGTTCTCTCGAAGACTAAAAGGACAATGCTTATGTCATTTTTGGATTCAAGGTTTTCGCTCAACTAGTTGTCCTTACAAATGTTTTTATGTGCGAGTAAGTTTGAAAAACGTATTTTACTGACAGGAAAGGCAATCTATCACGTTTCGCAAATCGTCCGTAATCACCTCCATAACATTATTGTCAGTTTAACATGACAGAACGAGATTTAATCGATACTGCTCTTGGGGATGTTGGCGTTGGTCCGATTGTATATGAATTTTTTTATGAAGGTGATTTAACTGTCAGATCATCTGGAAAATTCGAAGAATTGATGACTGGACATGATNTTGAGAAGTACTGTTTTAAAAATCAATTGCACAATCTTTTTTTCTTTGACGTCCCAAGTTTGTATAATAAAGGCTTATAATTTTCAACTTTTGTGGCGCAATTTCTGAATTTAAATTTAGAGTTAATTGTTTTTTCTTATGTTTTTCGTTGAAAGTTCTCTCGAAGACTAAAAGAACAATGCTTATGTCATTTTTGGATTCAAGTTTTTAGCTCAACTAGTTGTCCTTACAAATGTTTTTATGTGCGAGTAAGTTTGAAAAACGTATTTTACTGACAGGAAAGACAATCTATCACGTTTTGCAAATCGTCCGTAATCACCTCCATAACATTATTGTCAGTTTAACATGACAGAACGAGATTTAATCGATACTGCTCTTGGGGATGTTGGCGTTGGTCCGATTGTATATGAATTTTTTTATGAAGGTGATTTAACTGTCAGATCATCTGGAAAATTCGAAGAATTGATGACTGGACATGATGTCACAAATGGAAATATTGAAAATCCAACTTTGTATTATGTAGCCCCATCAGGAAATATTACAAATCATCTCAAATTCAATTCTAGAATTTATTTTATAAAATGATAAATAATCGCAGCCGAAATGTGAAAATAACAAAACAATTTTTATAATTACATTATAAATAATTGATAGATGGCAAGTGTATATTTTCAATCACATCAGTGTTTCCGATTTCGAATAGCGAGAGCATCAATTAGATAAAAAACTTAATTTTGAATTTTTTTCGTTAATAATCGGCGTGCAAAAATACATGAATTTCAAAAATAAATTTGGAAAATGACGAAAATAGTGTGATAAATTTATAAAATTTTAAATATATATGCCGGTTCTCTAACTGTTAGACAAACATTTTTGACCTGTTAGTTATCATCTTATTTTACACAATAAAATAACTATTTTGTTGATGCAAAAATGTTTGTTCTTTCTTTTTAAGCTTTTTGAAAATTTCGGGATTTATGAAACGGTCAAATCAACCAATTATTTCCACCTATTAGGCAATATTTCAGTCACGTACGCTTTCGGGTGGAGATCAATAAAACTAACATTATATAAAACTAAAGTGTTACCAAGTTTTCTTCGGAATACTTTTTTAATATGTCCAAATTTTAAATGATATTAAAGCTGCTCATTTGATGGCTCGACAACATGCTTTAATCAAATTCGAAGATATCCCAATTTCGTTTAAATATATGGACCAAATTTGGCCTTGGAACACAGGTCTTTGTGTCGAACATTGCCATCAAGCTTGGTTTGTACCAGGATATAAAACACTAGCTCATAGGAGGGTGAACATTATTTGAAAAAAAATGATCAATTTTCTGATAACGGAAAATTATTCTGTAAAAGTCAGGGCAGACATTTTGTTAAACAAAATATAAGGTTCTTTATTATTTTGATTTTCAATTGCTTTATTTTAAAAGACAAGTACAATAAAATAGTTAATGACTTTATGAAAAATGTGTGATGTTACACTTTCTAAAAATTTAAACTAAGGGGATCGGCGTTCAAAGACAAATTCGCTGTTGTTTATTATTTTCCGTTTTGTCTGATCAGAATTTTCATAATCATTATATTTTTATATTATTAGTCTGTTGATGTTAAATATCTAAATAAGATTAGTTGACCCTTGAAAGTGTGAATTTAGATGATATTATCTAATTATTTACAAATATTTTATTTTGACGGCAGGTTGATGCCACAGAATTCATTTGATGAAATTTGTTAATTTAATATTTTGACGCCGAAATAAAAATTTTAAAATTACCGATATACCCCTTTAACACCTTTCGCTTAATCTGAGAGATGTGGGCTAAAAAGCGGCCTCATGAGTGGCTAGGAGGGGTCTTAGGAGTGTTAGGATTGGCTCCCTCAACCCACATCTCTCAGATTAAGCAAAAGGTGTTAAAGGGATATTGGAAGAAAATTAAATTTCAGAACATCGAAATTTTTTTAAATAAATTAATTTAAAAAACTCGAATTCGGTGGTTGCGACAACTTCAAAATTCGGCAAATTTGAGTGAATTTTTGTTTATTTTATCAAAAAAGCCAAAAAAATTATAAAATTATAACAAAAGACCTCCATCAAGAGGTCTGCATAATTTAATTTCACCCTTCAAAGACTGCATATAACTGTTGAAGAGCTTGAAAAAGAAATTGAATGGGGACAAACATTGGTTCGAGAAAGTGAGAGTTCAGATTCAATAGTTTTTNAAAAAAAAAATAAACTCTCTTCAGTGCCCCTTTTACTTCTGGTACCAATTTGTTACACTCGGACAAATGCGTTTTTGGCAATAATGAGAGAATATTATATTTATTTGGTTATTTATAACTTGATTTTCTAAAACAGGGAAATAAGAATGAGCAACAAAACAGATTTAGTTTTGTTGCTTGACAGTGATTAGGCAAGCGCGAAAACACCAATTTTGTCTCTATTGAGATACGGTATTCTGTCACACACTTTCTAAAAATTTAAACTTAGGGGATCGGCGTTCAAAGACAAATTCGCTGTTGTTTATTATTTTCCGCTTTGTATGATCAGAATTTTCATAATCATTATAATTTTATATTATTAGTCTGTTGATGTTAAATATCTTAATAAGATTAGTTGACCCTTAAAAGTGTGAATTTAGATGATATTATCTAATTATTTACAAATATTTTATTTTGACGGCAGGTTGATGCCACAGAATTCATTTGATGAAATTTGTTAATTTAATATTTTGACGCCGAAATAAAAATTTTAAAATTAGCGATATATCCCTTCAACATATTTTGCTTAATCTNAGAGATGTGGGCTTAAAAGCGGCCTCATGAGTGGCTAGGAGGGGTCTTAGGAGTGTTAGGATTGGCTCCCTCAACCCACATCTCTCAGATTTAGCAAAAGGTGTTAAAGAGATATTCGAAGAAAATTGAATTTCAGAACATCGAAATTTTTATAAATAAGTTAATTCAAAAAATCGAATTCGGTGGTTGCGACAGCTTCAAAATTCGGCAAATTTGAGTGAATTTTTGTTTATTTTATCAAAAAAGCCAGAAAAATTATAAACTTATAACAAAAGTCCTCCATCAAGAGGTCTGCATAATTTAATTTCACCCTTTAAAGACTGCATATAACTGTTGAAGAGCTTGAAAAAGAAATTGCATGGGGACAAACTTTGGTTCGAGAAAGTGAGAGTTCAGATTCAATAGTTTTTATAATTCTAAAAATTCACCGTTTCATTACCTAACTTAATTTTCATTTCAAAGTACAAGTTGATTCAACGGACAGCCTTTAACTTAAATTTTTTCAATTAAGGTGATTAATTTTATTGTATTCGGTTTTGAGGCACAAATA
>SCLH01001196.1:109840-120526 GCA_004367855.1 Oikopleura vanhoeffeni
ACACAAAAATATTAATTTTATGACGATAACGGTTTATTTTACTAGGAAAACTATCTACTACCCTGATCAAGAAAACCTATTCTTGCGAAAGAGTTTTAGATTCACCATGCTTTTTATTTTACAAGGTTAACTTGATAAGTATTGTAAAATATATAAAAAAAAGTAAAACTACCAAAAGATTCCTAAATCTTAACGGTATGGTGGTTCCTACATTTATGCAGGTATTATGTCACAAAAATGCAACAAATCGATTGTAATTGGCTTAAAAAAAATGAACCCGAGATAAACAAAAAAAAATTCGAAAGTTTGGGATTTTTCAAATTTTTCTATGTATTTTTATCTACAAAACCTATAAATTTTGTTCAAACTTTGCAATATATTTGGCAGTTTTGAAGTCATTCACTACTGGTCTACTAAAGTGACAAATTATTATGTGTTACGCACTGTCATCAAGAATTTCTTACCTTCAATTTTTTCGGGTTTTAATTATCTTACTTTTTAAAAATAAAAATGCAAAAAAATCAAAACCAGGTAAGAGATAGGTTTACTAGGACGAAAAATCGGCGGTTTTCAGGCATTCTAGAAAATGTGTGACAAAGTTGAGAATAATCAAAACCTAAAATCTATAAGTTCACCAACTTGCGATGTCTGTGGTGAATATCAAAGCTTTTAATCAGAAAACCAGGGACAAGATACGTTTCGAAATATGGAAAGTGTGGCGTGTTACAAACATGTTCCAAGGAGTGTTAGGGCAAAAAAAAATTTCGTCATACTTTTTGGAGTTCAAAGTGGGATCTACAATCTTGGATGTTTAAAAGTCCTGAAATGTTTTCCTATTTTGCGAATGATAACCTTAAATATGTCAAATTAGGAACCACCATACTGTATGGTCTATACGGTATGGACCACACCGTTAAAACTAAAATTCAAAAAATCAATGATAAAATTATGAAAAGTGAACTTTTTGTAAGTAAAACACCAATTGTATTTACTCATAATGATCTTCATGGTGGAAATATGATGGTAGATGATTTTCCTGCTACTGGTAGTGAACCTGAAATGGATCCAACAACTCTCAAATTTATTGATTTTGATAATGCACAATGGGCCTACAGAGCTTTCGACTTGGTCTATTTCTTCAGACAAATGCGACCACGCTGGCCAAATCAAGGTGAACATAATTTTGAAACGGAGAAAAGATTAATTTATATTTTTATTATACACAAATTTGTTTGAGCTTCGTTATGAGTCAATAAGTATATATTTTTCGAATTTGGTCTAGAACATTATGCACTTAAGGGGCTGCCATAAACCCTGCAGACTGGANATAGCAACAACGTACCAGGAGCCCGACAAATTAAAAAATGAGTAGTTTAATTCCAGTAGCCTCACAATCTCTAAAAATAGCAACAACGTACCAGGAGCCCGACAAATTAAAAAATGAGTAGTTTAATTCCAGTAGCCTCACAATCTCTAAAAATAGCAACAACGTACCAGGAGCCCGACAAATTAAAAAATGAGTAGTTTAATTCCAGTAGCCTCACAATCTCTAAAAATAGCAACAACGTACCAGGAGCCCGACAAATTAAAAAATGAGTAGTTTAATTCCAGTAGCCTCACAATCTCTAAAAATAGCAACAACGTACCAGGAGCCCGACAAATTAAAAAATGAGTAGTTTAATTCCAGTAGCCTCACAATCTCTAAAAATAGCAACAACGTACCAGTAGCCTCACAATCTGAAAATTAAGGTGAAAATATCCAGGAGCCTCCGTAACGAATAAAATGGTAAGTATAATCCAGGAGACCCTCAAATCTTAAAACGATCTCTTTCATGGATCTGAGAGAAACGTAGGTAAAGCTTAAAAAATAAAATCTAGTAAAAATGGACCAGGAGCCCCCGTAATCGATATTATATATCCAAAATTGTTCAATTTATTATCTTCCAAGTTCGTTCTAAGCAAAAATCAAGTTGAACTCCCTGTTTTTTAAAATGACCAAAATAGAAATGAGTAATAATAAACTCAGCCGTGAAACCGTAGTTGATGGACAAAAATGAACTGGCTGACCAGTCATCGCTACAATTAGATCGAATCGGAAATAAAAACTGATCCGATCCAATTGTTCTGGGGTCATTAGGTCTGATGCTGACCCGATTTTTTTTTTTCAAAAGTCGACCGAACCGATCCAGATCAGATCAAATTTTATTGCGAGCCAATCCGATCCAAAGCCGCCGATCCGATCCGATTTTTTCTAAAAATTAATTGCATTTGATAGAAATCTCTTCGTTTTCTCGTTCATTTAATGGTATAATTTGGAAGTAAAACTAAGATTTTGGAAAAAATTACTGAAGAGGTACTTTAAGAGATCAACGTAATCATATGATATCCTTAGAAACTATGACGACTAAGCATACATGTACAACTTTTCACACTGAAATTTTAACATGCTTTTTAACATACATGTATTGATGACTGTGGTTTTCTTTTATCGAATTTGGTTGCTGGATTTGCATATCCAGTAGTAGACAATATTGGAAAAGTATATGCTCGAAAACCTCATATGCCAGAAAAGTACTTAATATGTCCTCATAAAAATAAATTTGGAGCTTATAAAAATGTAATCGAATATGAAAAAATTGCACATAAAATGGGAATAATATACAAATGTTAAATAATTCACCCAAATTTAATTGTTATAATATTATGAAATAATTTTAATTTGAAAAAAATACTAAAAACTTTATTTCTGATTTTTTAACATTCAATTTGACTTTGGTATTATTGAAACAAAATAAAAATTTCATCTTATATTTTTACAAATGATTTTATTTTCTGGTGTCGACAGTTAAATTTTTTTTTCAAATTTACAACATAAAATGGCATTTTTTACTGTTCGATTTTTGTTAAATCATCTTCAGAACAGACTTCGGTAAGTGTGGCTTGGCGTAGTCGGCTTGGTTTGCCTTGGTTCACGCGAAGCCATATATTGCTTGGTTTTTGGCTTAGCCTGTTTTTTTGGTTTGGCTTGGTTTTTTGGCTTGGCTTAGTTTTCTGGCTTGGCTGTGCCATTCGCTTGTTTTTTCTTATAATTTTAAAATATAAATTACCGGAAATAACTCGCTTTTGAGTGCCGAGATATAGCCGCCGTCCAAATAAGAATAAAAAATGTCAAATTTAAACAAAAAATGGTTCAATTAAGAATTAAATTTTCAAATTTTAAAGATTATTACGAATATTTGAAAAACTGACTAGAAAAACAACAATTGCGGATTTTTCAAAACAAAACAAACATATTTGAACTTATTTTTTAAAGAAAATGAGTCTCAAAATACTGATTTTTGAACATAATTATTAAAATTTTCTAAGCCAAGTAAATCAAAGCCAAAATTTGTTTTTGGTTTGCTTCAGAATACAAATTTTGTATGCTAATATTTTATATTGGTAAGATTATGATAAGTTGTTTCAATTGTGAGGTCACAACTTGACAAGGATAAAAAAAATCATAAGTGAAGTTCAGGATCGCCTGTAGTCTACATGTGTAAGAATCAGTCAAAAGCCGTCTAGGAGAGCAGTACGATATTTTTTAATAGATTTTTGCATATTTGCGACCTTGTTTGATTGCAATGACCTTTTGACTCAAAACAGTGACGATAATCAAAATTCAGCGGCTAATTTTGATAAACTGTTCATTTTCATAACTATGATCCGGCTTGATTATCGAC
Source organism: Oikopleura vanhoeffeni (assembly GCA_004367855.1). Lineage (NCBI taxonomy): Eukaryota > Metazoa > Chordata > Appendicularia > Copelata > Oikopleuridae > Oikopleura > Oikopleura vanhoeffeni. The sequence continues at coordinate 113,563 of SCLH01001196.1, forward strand.
TCGGGACAGCAAGAACGTTTGGTAAAACACAGCGGGTGCTCAGTGAACACAAAACTGGGTCAACAAAAAACGAACCATTTTCAATTTATCATATTTCATAATGAAAATTTTTATTTATTATATTCCGAGAAAATTAAATTTTTCAGATCATTAAGACAAAGAACATTTTTGTTTATTCAAAAGTATTAAATTTCATATTGAAATTATGATGCAGGTGAAGAAATTCATCACCAGAGAAAAATATGACATAAACAACTTTGAAAGCGACAATTTTTTGATACGTATTTTCATGATATTTTTGATTTATATTTTCTGAGTTTGAAGTAAACCTGTGAGAAAGTACAAAGTATTATTTTTCATGGATTATCTGACAGTTTCTCTTTTTACTAAAAAAAGTACAGCCTGAGTTTTCTCGTTTACCACGTTTTTTTTATTCGGTCGGTTAGACAGCCAAAATATAGCAAAGTATAGGCAATTTTGACTGTATAAGTACAAAGTATTAGTTCGGGGTTCAGATTCATAGTGCATTTTTTTGCTACTTTGAGAGAACAAGGACTGTATTGATCATCTTGGACGGTTTATTCGATTTGAAAGTTGAATTTATTTAAAATTAAATTTGTGTTTATTTTTTCCCTAATTTTGGATTATGAAGAAGCAATCTCAACAATAAACTATAGCCCTTTTTCCGAAATTTTGCTCTGAACAAAATGAAAGAAGACCGAAGAAAATTTCAACAAAAATTTTGAAGAAACAGTTCTGTTTTATTGTTGGTATTGCTTCTCAGGAGCTTGACACAAAAAACTGAAAATCATCGATAAAAAATGTTGGTGAAGATAGTTTTTTTATTTTATTTAAATGATTGATTCAGGGTCAGTTGATTGGATTGCATGAGATTTCCATAAGTGTTGAAATTATCTTCTAGACTTGTTCTATACGTTCAGAAAGTTTTTAATACCATTTTTACCAGTCCATTCATAAATCATGTCGAGAAACTCCAAAAACAACTTAATTAGCCACATTCACTCTCTTTTATTGTGAAAAAAGTCATTGATGATCAATGATTGATCCCGAAAAATATATTTTTTATTTTGACAAACAAGAAATTAAGTTATAACAAATCTTCATCATTTTTACAGCCATCACAACATTGAACCTCCAAATACATCAAGTACCGGCAGTCGATGCCAGTAACCGTGTTTGTTCACATTATACCATTCAAGGTACGGATTCTCTGGAATGATCATTTTCAATCTAAATACATTTAACTCGTATGAGAAAAAGTTCCAAAGAAATTAATTTTTTTTCTTCATAGTTATGGCTTGAGGGTGTTGTTGGTGTTTTAAATTCAAAAATTGAAAAAAATGGTTTGAAGTTCTAGACTTGAAGAAAAAACTGAACGATAAATAGCAATGTGATTCGCTAACGGATAAGAGGGCATGCAGAGGTGAGTTCAAAAATTTCTATAGTTTCACTTTCCGGGGGAAAAATATCTCTCTTTCACACGATACGGAAATTTTGGGCCCTACTACTGCAAAACACACTTAGTTTATCACACATTGGCCAAAATATTCCACATAGTGTGAAGGGTAAAATAGTGTTTGTATCCAATTCCTCTTTGATTTTTAACTGAAAAATCCCTTATGTGACACCCATTTTTAATCATTCTTAAAAATTTATTTTTATGCACAACAAAGAATTTGAAAGTTAGATTGACATTAATAATGCTTCATTGAAGAAATTTTGCCTGTGATCATAAAAAAGAGGAATAATCGATGATTCTCATGATAATATTTTGTTATAAGACTAACCGATACCATTTAATCATGTTATCAATTAATTCATCAAATATTGCTGTTTGTTTCATTTGTCTTCGGATAGGTTGTTTCGAAGGTTGAAATGTTGAAAAACCAACTGTCACATTTATCAGGAGCCATAATAAAAGCAAGATCACCATCCTGCGATGTAATTACCTATAAAATACGAAAAGTCAATAGAGAGAAATTTTAAGTGACAAAGTCAGAAATCAGTTTGAATTCTCAATTTGATGAAAAAAGTATCAGCAGCTCTCGCCTTAACTCTATTGTAGCTGGGAATCTTGAGAGCTATAAACGTCGAAATTAAAAAGCAAGACCTGTACACAGGTCTCATTTTCGATAGACCATTTAGAGCAGGCTTTTGAAAAGATGCATCCGTGCCCGTTTTTCTATCTCCTAATTTTGAGGATTGGATGGATCCGAATAACGGGAGTTTTTTCAATAGTTCGAGTGCTAATGATATTATATCTTAATTTAAGCTTAATTGATTAGTTTCTCCAATTGAGAAAAGAAAGCGATAAAATGAGAATGGCAATTTCATTCGAATCCCATCTCTTCCCATTCCCATCCACAGACATGGATTCTATTCCCAATGTCCCTTCATCTCCAGGGATGCATCCGATCGCGCCCTATTCCTATCCTTTTAACTAGCCTTGTTAAGAGGGTTGTAGAGAGACTTAACTAGAGTCAACAAATCTTATTTTTGACATTTGAGCGACTTGTCAATGAATGTTCGATCATCAGAAGAACAATTCAGTTGAATATTGCGAAGCTAAGAGCCTCAATTTTGAATTATAAGTCTGTGAAATTGTAGACCGCCTCTTATAAACGGTAAAAAAAGCAGAACAGAATATATTTTGCATATTTATTTCAATATTTCTCATCAATTATTTATATCAAATATTCAAACTCTTGCCCAGATCGCTCTTGGATCATTTTGATAAATTTTGGCTTCGGGTCATTAATACTGAAATCTCAGTTATCGTTCTAAGTATAAACAATCTCTGACCATTATATATTTTTAATATTTCAAGGAAATCATTATACTGAAGTATACTTAAGTTTGACTTAAGGCAAAATTGTGAAGAGAAATGTCCGAAATTTCACAAAATGTCAAACTCGAGAAATGTAGCGTCAAGTCCAACCGCGCGCAAAAGTTAATAATTTATCGAAATTTATGTAATGATAACCTCAAGGAGCGATTTTTCGACTTCAACAAACGCGATAGCGAGCATGAATCGGCAACTTAAAATTGCCACTGAAGCCGGATCTTTTAATTAAAATAAAGACTGAAACGTGATTTTAAAACCAATTATTTGCTCCTCCATGAAGATCGAGTCCGAAACGACAATTTTAACAGAAGACGCAAATAGGTTTTAAATCGCCAAAAACGGCTCGAAATTATTCTCGAAAATTTATATGAATTAAGCAAAGAAGCCAAAGTTGCGTCTCCTGTTCAAATCGCCTTTTCCATCTGTTTGAATGATAAATTTGTGAATTTATTATAAAATTTTATTTTTGCGAATTTAAGACCACTTCTGAAGATGACCTTAACCTTTGGAAGCTCCGCACCACTTAAGTTGTGCTGAAACATTTGAATCCGCTTAAATCGGATGTAAGAAAAGTCCTGGAAATTTTTTGATCAAACCCAACAAAGAGTTTGTCACGAGCAATTTAAAAATGGCAATTAAAAGTTCCTAGGACGTCTCGTTCAAAAATTATTTTATCTTACTTTTTTTGACAATTTCTCTGAAAAAACTCTAAAATGTGTGCTGCTCAAACAGAGTTATCAGGAAAGTCTTTTGAGTTTATTTCAGAAAAATAAAAATATAATTTCCACCATCGGAACTCTCTTTATTTTTTCGTGAGTGATTTTTTAATTTCTGAGAAAAATTCGAAAAAAATAAGCTTCGATTTTTTCGAAAGTAGGTTCAAATGAAAGCTAATGCAACACTGATCAGAAAGTTGGCTTATTTTGAAGTCTTAGCGGTTAAATTATAACAAACGTTGTTTAATAAATTTTATTTTGAAATAAATACTTTTTTATTTAATTTTAAAATAATTGAAATAGTAATACAAATCTTCAAGTTCCTCTTTTGTAAAAAAAAGCATTTTTTGTCATCGAATGATGAAATCGGCAAAAAAATATCTTTTATAACCGACATTTTAACGCCCTCTAGCTGCTGAAAACAGATATAAAACAAAAATTTGCTGAAAAATAATCAAACAGATGTTTGATTATCCCCATACGACGCTTGTCCGATCGGCGAAACTTTTTTTGGATTTCAGCTTGTGCTAAAGAGCTCGGAATTTTTGTTTTAACTAAGGATACATTTTTTCATTCTAAAAAAATGATTTTTGACAGCGCAAACCGTTTTGCGGTTTTTGATCAATCGCGCTGAAATCGTCTTTTGATTAGAAAACAAAAAGTTAGATTTAAAATCTAAAAATAAATTGTTAAAGCCATGGTCAGAATTAGTGGGAAAAGAGAAATAAATGATTATGTTGAACTTTATGTTTTCGATGGCAAGTAAGTGATTTAACCCAAATTTTTGCTGCTTAGTTTCGACACATTTTATAAAAAAAATTACAAATCTGATAAAGTATTTTTTTTAATTTGAGTCTTTTGTTCTAAAATGAGACAATTTTTTCTGAAATGTGGTTTTACGGTGATAAACGGATACGTTTTGTTCATTCTCAAAACATATTTTTTACAAATTGCAATTTTTTTCCCATTTTTGATCAATCGCGCAGCTAATCGTCTATTTATGAGAAAACGGGAAGACAGATTCAAAATCGAAAAATAATGGGTGAAAGCCAAGGTCTTAATGAGAGCGACTAGAGAAAGAAATGTTTTTGAAAATATTCCTTTTTTCAATAAGAGGTAAGTGATCAAAGCCCAATCTTTACTGCTCAGTTTTGGCCGATTTAAATACAAATTTAAAAATCTGATTGATAACCTCGCTTAGTTGGACTATCTTAACAAAATTAAGAAAATTCACGGCTTTTTATAAAATGTAGTTTATCCGTAATGGTGGCTCAAAGTAGCCCTACTTAAGTGGTGCAGGAGCCTCTGCCGAATAAAACAATTTGGAGCTTCCAAGGGTTAACAAAACCCAGTTTGCAAACTTGACTGTCCATTCTGCGAGTGATTCTGACTCAGAATTTTAACTTCGTTCTATTCATATTTTTGTTCTATTTATACTTATTCTGTACATCATCTGTAACGTTATTCATAAAATTAAAAGTCAATATCGAATAATGTTATATTATCATCTCACTATGCAAAGGCGCAATTTTACATTTTAATTGAATTTGCTTGAAAATGTAACTTGTTAATTAAAAGTTAATTTCATTTTCCTAATTAATCAAAAAATTATTTTAAAAACTTGCTAAAATATGATATATAAAAAAGATAAATTTTGGTAACGTATTAAGTTTCGCGCGCGGTTGAAGTTGACGCTACATTTCTCAAGTTTGTTTATTCAGCGCAACACAACTCGCGAGCTCGAAAAAAAGTCTGGGGTTTTGTCCTGCTCTCAAAAATTAACATTAATTTTCTATGTTAGAATTGAACTGACTTCAGTTCACTCAGTGATACTTCAAAACTGCTGTTATTTATCATTGATCGAAAATCACTTTGAGACCTTACAACCTTCAGAAGGTTACCTTCTCATATAAATATTGTATATTTTGTATTTGGTTTCTCTGTCAACGGCTTAAATCCAAATGCAGCAAAACAGGGACTTTTTTTTTTGGCCGACAATAAGTTAGATAGACTCATAATCATGATTAGAGTCTGACACAATAATAAAAAATTGCCCTTTTAATAGTAGTTGCAAGTTTAAATTGCTTGTCAATTTAAGACATTTGTATCATTTCAAATGTCAGCGTTCTGTAAATTATCTCTGCATTTGATTACATATAATATGGTGGTAATTTGCAATCCCCAGTCTGATATTTTCATCATATCAGGATTCATTTTGTATATAACAATGACTTATGGTCCTTGAAAAGATAATGTTCACTTCTCAAAATTATCTGAATTTTTTGCTACCTCGGTCACCAAGAAATACACTCTCAATTTTGTAGCATGAGAAATTTCAAAGTAGGTCATTCGTGATTTAATTATTCAGTTTTAAATGGATTATCATTCCCTTATTCTTAAAGATTATGTTTAAGTTCACTTAGTTGATTTGTTGTTGTGTGTTATCTTTCTGCAAGATTTCTACCCTTAATTTTGAAGGACTGTATTGTGTGAGATTGAAACAAAAAGTTTGCGGTCACATGATGAAAAACACTCATCTATGCTGTGATAAATCAACCTAATTTTTTTCGTTGATCCCTTTAGTTTTCGAAATTTCCTAGATGACTGACAAACCTTTTTTTGTTTTGTTCGTCAGAATTAACTTTTTCGTCAAAATTTTATAAACAAAATTACTTTAAAAACTTTCACTAACTATGAGATTTATGCAATTCAGTATTCCGAATACATTTCACCGATCAGACGTGCAATTTTATGAAAGTTACGAAAATTAGTATGGCTTGATTAACTTTTCATCTCTACCTTCTTTAAGACCTCATTGACAATACCCGACAATACGCATGAAGTTCGAGATGGTTTTATATTTGGTTTTCTCAGTGAATGGTAATTTTGAGATAAATGGAAAATTGTACTATCAATTATGTTTTTAAAAATAGATTAATATGTTAAAATTTGTCTGGTCGACTGAGGCGTCTGGACAGCACTTTAATTGAAAATTATTTGGTTGTTTCTCTACTGTTCATTTTGCTACTTCAGTTTGACCTACAACGGAGTCAATTTAGTTTTTAATTTACTCGTTCGGGTCATTTTTGCACCTCTAAGGGGGTCCGGTCCGCTAAAAACAGTATACTCAGAATAACTTAATCTGACAAGAGAAATCGATTGGTGGTTGTCTCGCCTCTCTGTGATGCCTGGTCAGCTTATTAGGGCGCGCTGGAGATCACACATAAATTTACTAAATCCTTAACCCTTGGAAGCTCCGGACTATTTTCAAAAACCCTTGTAGATTAAATACCAGAAATTGCAGGTTGCTTCCGAATGATTTTCTTTTTAGGAAAAAGTTTACTGAAACTGCTGCATTTTCAATTTTAGTCCTGGCGGCTCT
>SCLH01001197.1:6517-25289 GCA_004367855.1 Oikopleura vanhoeffeni
GTTCCAGGTTGAAACTGTTGGACTGTATCTGGAGTTTTTCAATTCATACATGTATTTCTATCAGTGTAAAAATCAATGTTTATGAAGTTTTGGTTTTTCTCATTCGGATTTGTTTGGTTCCAGTATTTACAGTATTCACAAATGAACTGTGAAAAAGGAAAATTGGTCAAAAAGCGTCTAAACCGCCGTATCCAAGTTTTAATCGTTCAATTAACTTCAAAATCGATATTCTATGGCCCATTTTTGTGATTCCCAGCTCCAAAAGATCATTTTTAGACAGACCAGTTAAATGTTCACCGACGATTTCATTGTCGCTAAAGTTCCCTGCATATTGCTCGTAACCGTTTTCAGTCAACCAATCACAGAGCGTCGGTACACGACGCATTGCCACGGATGTCCGTTCTTTTAGTCGGATTTGAGAGCAAGAAATGCTGCAAAAGTTCACTTTTATCAGTATGACATTGAGATAAAAACTAAGTAAGATTACTTTAATATTTGAGCTGGAAAACTTTCTAGCTATTTTTTATAATTAAAAGACAAACTCTATGAAGTATACAATCGGAAAATATTCCTATGATTTAATTGTTTCTCTGACAAGTGTTTTTGAACATTTTGTCCAAAATAACTTAAAAGGTTATGAGGGTGGGTGACTAAATTACTGATTTTGCACAAAATCGAATGCAAAGACTTCAGCTGAGATGTTCATATTAAAATTATTTTTTCGATGAAAGTCACATTTTCCACGGCACCCTCTAAATAGAAGTGAGTTGGAATAAATTCGAAAATTAATGTTTTTCGTGGTGTGTCTTTCGAGTTTGAAATTTTCATTAACCGTTGAGGCGATATAAGTTCGAGCATACTTATTTAAAACGGCAAAAAAATTTTGTCAAATATTACGGAGGGTTGATTTTTTGATTTTTTTTCTGAACTTTTACTTCTAAAACAAATCGGACCTATTAATGTAAAAATTTGAAAATAGCCAGTTTCTAGAAAGTGTTTTGTCCATGATTGACACTCAACACAAAGTTTAATTGGTATACAGGAACAGATATTTTTTTCAGAAGTGATATTTCAAAAATTTTCAAATTTAGTAATTCACGAAAATATTTTAATTATTAAAAAATTAATTCAAGCAATTAAAAATTGTCCACAAAGTCACTTGATTAGTATATAGTCCCATAAATAATATCAGAAGTGTACTAATCTGCTTTATAGCGGGAAATAACCATTTGTTTTATAAAATTGTTAAGAAATCGTGTTGTCATCTAATTTTAAAATCGTGTTATTTGATTGTCATACTAGAATCACAATAAAAATTATACAGGTTAATTTTTTTCGGTGTTTCACGCATCACTCAAATCATAGTGTAATGTATAGTTAATTTATAGGTAATAATAAGTGATGCGTGAAACACCAACAAAAAATAAAATTCAACTTGTACTAGAATCGACGGAATATAAATTACAGGGGAGGAGGCAATACCGCCGAAAGTTTTTTGTCAAAAATTTTGGCGATATTGGGCACCCTCTTTGTACTGGAGGCTATATTGCAGGAGTTTTTGCCAAATTGCGTAGGTTTTTTGCCAAATTTTGGCAAATTCGGCGATATGCCCCCTCTGTTCACATTAATTTTAATTACTTTTGATTCCGAAAATATTTCAAATAATGCAACCAATCAAAATGGATTAAATCTTAATAAACTCGTAAAACATTTGTTTCGTGACGAGATACAGGAAATAAACTATCAATTTTTTGGTAATTAACAAAAATATTAAACAAATATAAAACAATTTTGAAATATAATTTTAGAAATAAATTTTGAAATATATAATTTATTTTGTATAAAGGTATTTTGATAGGGTTAATCGAGGGTTTCTATATTTTCCTTGTTAACTGTATAACTACTGTGACTTATTAAAACTCAACTATCAAAAGTGAACTCCCTAATTAACACTTTAAAATCTAGTTTCATATTCAAAATTGTTTTATCAAAACTTGGTCAATAATTCAGCTCTTTTCATTAAAAGCGTCTGTCTGACAGACTCTGTCAATTAAATTTATGAACTTTTCCTGGTGTTTCTCATCTCGATCAGACCCAGTAGAATTCGAGCCAATTGTTTCAACCCCTGGATCAAATACCGGTTCAGGATATCGAAAGGATATTTTGTTGGGGAATCTTAAAGAGTATGTTAAATCTTACGTGAATTATGTTAAAGTGGGTCCTAAGGTTTGAATCGGCTAGAAGTCAACTGACTCTGTTTTGTATATTTATAATTCATACTGGTTGAGTTTTCAACTTTTTATGGCTTTTGCTGGAATAGTTCTAGGCCCCAAGTTGGGATTCCCAACTCAATCAAAATGAAAACTCAACCTGTAGTAAAAAATGAGTAATCGAAAGTTAAAATATCGAAGATGATGCCCGAGTCCAAATAAAACAATGCACGTCACTCATTGGCTGGGTTATACCAAACATAATAGCTGAACCCACACAGAAAATGTCGCAAGTTCAGAGAAACCCCATTATATTATTTCAAAAATTATTTTGAAATCATTAATAATTATTTAATTAATTTATATTTAATTTAATTATTTTTTACTATTATTTATTAATTAATTATTTTTAAAATATGAATAAGTCATAATTAACTTTACAAAAATAGTTACATGACGGAAAAAACAAGAGGAAAATGAAGTTTTGCTTCCACTGCAGTTGCTGATAAACAAGTTAATGTACTGATTTCACAGAAAAATAATATAATTAATTTTTAATTTTTTTTTGCTTTTGATCCGAAAGCTTGTTTTAAATGTTGTTTTCCACTATTTAAGAATCAATATAATCGAAGGTATACTTGTGCGTTATTTTCAACTTGTTTTCGAGATTGCTTGCCATTTAGATCGGAAGTAAAATAGGAAAACTCGAAACAGTTGAGAATAACCCACAAGTATTATCTTCGATATAATAATAATATATAATATCTCGCAAAACCAAAAACATATAAATGATAACGGGTACTTTAGAGGTTGTTTTGGTCGTGTCTGTATGTGTTTCACAACACAACGGCGCAGGTAGGGGTTAAATTATCATCTGTGCATTTACACAGTGTGCTGAAACTGGATCGGGAAAATCATCCCGTTTTAGAACACTGCATTTAGGCAACCGATCCAGTGACAAAAATATTTTATTTTAAGTTGAACAACACATGTGTAATTGGACGGGGGTTACGATTTTTCTGTTGAAGATATTATTTTTATAAATACAGTACCGTAGAATTCATTTTACAAGTTAATCTACGTACATAATGACTCCTTCATCATATTCATGATTCGAATAAAATCATTTTGATTAAAGAAATAAAATGTTATCGTCTCCGGCATCATCTTCGATATATTATCTTATAGACTAAATTCAATGCTCAAATTAAAGTTCACTTTCTGGAGTATCTGATTTTTGCGCGGACATCGACTGTAGTGAAGAAATAAAATTCTAGAATTTACCTAAAAATCGCCGCATAACTTCATTATTTTCCGATTCTTCAGAGCTATAACGAAGTTCAGGTTGATCCTTCTTTACGATCTCCTCCCTCATACGTTGATTAATCTCGGCTGCAGAGGGAAGAGGCTTTCTCATTTTTTCACGTCTAAAAATAACATTTTGAATTTTGCTAAATTATATCACACTATGCTAAAGATTTGGGACCTATCAAATAAGCTTAGTGTGTTATCTACAAGAGCCCAAATTTTTCGCAATTTTGCTAAATTATTTTACACTATGCTATAGATTTGGGCCCTATCAAGTAAGCCTAGTGTGTTATCTACAAGAGCCCAAATGTTTCGCAAAGTGTGAAAGGGGGATATATTTTAAATTTTAAAAGTGACTACAAAGTTTTTTCAAGATACTTTATCAAATTGTTGCTATCTAATACCAACGCTCGACGGGCAAATTCGAATTATATCAAAAATTTATACGTATTCGCAATGCTTATTAATGTCAGGAAAGAAAACAAATGAATTTATTTTTAAATTTCACTGCCTTTGACCATTTTCAAAATGTCTCTCATTTTTTTTCAGAATATTTCGTTTTTATTTTTCATCTATTTGCATTGCAAAAATTTGCGTCATTCCGTAAGAATTTGTTTTTTATTTGGATCAATCAGAATTTTTTTTTTCGATTTTAGGTTCTACGTTCTGACTTCTTCACGAATGGATTTCAATATATATTGTCAATATATTGACAGGGTAAAGTGTCTATTTATCGAGCTTCAAACTTTCATCTAGTAAGTTTAACTAGTAATTTCTTATCGATTCAAGAGTAAACAAATTTATAAACACAGCCGTTGACCACTCAAAGAGGCCAACCTTGAAATTCAAATAACCCGTAAACGACTGTAGTCCAATAAATTTGACTTTTAATCCTAATTGAAGGCTAGGTTTCTTGAAAGTGTCGATTAAACTGCACTGCAACTTGCTGGAGCATACCCCGCTTAAATGAGTCGGTGCTATTTGACAGATTTGCACTTTTTCAGTTTTCTCATGATGGTAAACTTTTTGCCACTTTGGAATTTTTTAATAAAATGATTTTAAATGTAAGGTGCCACCTTTGAGTTAACTTCGTATAATCAGTTTTTTTTCAGATCTATAAATTTTACTTTATAAATCGTCTTTTAAAAACACACTCAAAAAACGGGTAATTTAGGATGAAGGCGTCAAAATTGAGGTATAATATTTTTTTTTAATAATCAGTAACCGAAAACAACGGTCATTACCACCAAATTCAATTAATTTGATTTTGTTTCATACTATTTCTACGTCAAAATCGAAAATTTAAAATTTCAAAAAAATTTGAAAAAATGAACTTTTGGCACATCGTAAAAAATATTTTTATGAGATGAATGAAATAAATTNGTTAATAGGCTACTTAACTTTTAAAAATCAGGACATTTTTTCATATTTAAACTCAATTGAAGGTCAATTTTTTTTCTAAAAAGCTGTTTTCTCTATATTCATGAAAAAAAACTTTCAAATTAAAGAAATTTTTTCATGTGGATAATGATTCTCCACTAATTAGTGCCATACACCCGAAAATGTCTGAAGTTTATAAATATCGCCTTAAAAAAAATCCCACATGCGGTTCAAGTTGGAAATGAGAGTGTAATGAAAAGTGGTTTTGATATTTTACCAAATACTTAGGGGTTCTTTAGGCATGCCCATATCTTTTGTACTGAAAATTATTTTGACTGGGATTTTAGAATTTTGATCTCCACGTAGATTGTTTAATTATATGAGAAATAAAAATTTGAAAAAATTTATCATTCTGGAATTTTTTTCATAAAATTTGAAACAAGCTTATTTGATTATAAGGTTCTTAGCAAGTCCTATCTTTTGAACTAAAGAGCTAGAGGTCTGATTTATGATTTTTGAACTCAATGTGCTTTTTTGTCATATAAACTCAAAAAATCGTAAAAATTACCAAAAATTTCGGAAAAAATATTAAATTTTTTTCTGAGTGTCGAAATAAAAAATCTTTTCTGCTCTAGCGCCCGAACGGTTAAATATTTGGTCATAGTTTATAAACCGTTTCCAAAAAACATTCAACTTACGATCGTTGGGCTTAAAAAAAACTGATTGGGACGAATTGGATGTCAAAAATAAATTTTCAAATCGTACTCCTGGGAGTTAAAAATGAAATCGTTAATCAGGCACGACAGTTTTGTTAACAATTATTACGAAAAACTATTGTGCACGAAAAATAGTTTGCCATGTAGCATGAAAAAAAAATACAACTTTCCGTGGCAAAAATAGCGAAAAACAGTCCTTTTCGCCAGCTTGATACCTTTTTAGTGAGAAAATTAAAAAAAGGACAACAGTTTTTTCGCCTTGAATTTCGCAGATAAGTCAAATTTGAAACTTTCCTGAATAGGACGAAAAAAATACAGCTTTTTCAAAAATTTTTTTGCTCCTGGTTAACCTCATTACGGTTGGTTCAAACATGCTATCTTAAAAATATGATTCAAACGTCTTTCAGAGATTACGAACTGACTTTATCAGAATGTTTTATTCACTTCCTATGTCTATGCCGAAGAGAAATAAGCAATTCAAACAGTCCATTTTGTCTATAAACCCCCTTAAGGGGGTGTGAGTGTAATGAAACAAGCGATGAAGAAAATTTCTCTATTTTCTTGAATTGAGACTGGGAGAAACAAATAACGAAAATTGGTTCTAATCAACCATCAGATTTTCTTTTCGTCATGCGTAGGCGACAACGCAAGACAAACCAACAAATGAAAACAACACCAGATCTTACTGGGAAATAATGTCAGCAAAACTTATTTACTAATAAAAACAAACAAGAGAATAATTTTTGTCAACGATTTTCCGGATAATGTATGGCAACATTTCATACGATTCTTAATATTCTGTTTATTCAATTTTTGAACAAAATTGACCGAGATTATTCAGATTTTAAAGAGAATTTCTGAATTTCATTTTTACCGTTTAAAAATCAAAGGAGATTTTTTTTTAAACCGGACCTTCGGTAATTATTTAAAGAAGTCGTACTTTCACGAAACGTCTTTGTTTGAATTCAATTTAAAGCAAAATTGACCGAGATTTTAACTACTGTTGTGAATGAGAACATATTTTTACCTTAATCAGTACGGCACTGGTGAGCCACCTTTCACCAGAATCAAAAAAAATGTACTTGCAGTTGATAGAAAAGCTTTAAGTCTCCAGTATTTTTCTTCTCATTTTATTCTATCTGCCCGTTATCGACCCTTTCAGTCGAGCTGGAAGAAAGGGCTATTTTCCCAGCAATTCCAACATTCTACACCCACAAGCCCCTTAAGTGTGTTTAGAAATTAAAAATAAAAACGTTTGCAAGAATGAACACTTTTTTTGAAGATAAAAAATAAAATAAAAATTTTTCACATTTTTTTCTTTCAAAAATCACTCCGAAAAATGTACTAATCTGCCACATCGCTGCAACCCCCTTAATCCAAATAGAATTGATTAAATTGCTTCTTCCCGTTTGCTCATAGTGACACATACTCGGCCAGAATACTAAGGCCAGAATTTATTGTACAATTATCGCACATTTTAAGATAACTCTTTTGTATACAGCCTGAGTTTTCTCGTTTACTGCGTTTTTTTATTTCGCAAAAATACTCGATGGTGATTGTCAATATCCGAAATACCTGTATCTGATTGGTTCATTTTTGCGGAATAAAAAACGCAGTAAACGAGAAGACTAAGGCTGTACTATTTTGAATAAATATATCATATTAGCTCAACTCGAACTTGAATTTGCAGGATTCAAGCAACAGTGAGTTCTACCACAGAATTTGTTACAATATCAAGTATGTTAACGATTTTATTTTTACAGGTAATGTTTACCGATCTAGACGTATTTCATAATTACAAGGTTTTACAACCAGCGAAAAATAAACGCGGCTGAAATTTTCTGATTTTTTCAATCATTTTAATCACGTGGTTGAAAACTCAAAGGCACGAAAAAGTGATCTTTTATCACGCCAATCGGTTTAATAATAATAATAATAATATAATTTATTTGTTGTAGCCAAGAGTTTTTGTTAAAAAATTAGACATTAATAATATTATTAATATTAATAATATTTATTTATAATATTAATGATAATAAATTGCAAAATATGCCTTTAATCACAATTGTGAGTTTATGTTAAAAAATAGACATTAATAAATATTAATATTAATAATATTTATTAATTAAATTAATGATAATAAATTGCAAAATACGCCTTTAATCACAATTGTGATTTTTGTTAAAAATAAGACATTAATAATATATTAATATTAATAATATTATCATATTATATAATAATAATAAAATTGCGAAATATGCCTTTTGATCACAATTGTCTAATTTTTTGAAAAAAACTCTGGCTACAACAAATAAATTCTATAGTAAAGTCAAGTCCTTGCACCTCCAGTCTGGAATTTACGATAAATAAATTAACTTTCTGGCGACAGGCGATTTTCTCAAACTTGGGCAAACTCTGCAAAACCACTTTGTTTGGTACTTTGCATTGATTGGAAGATTGTTTTTCTTCCGAGGCAAAATATTATTTACGTTATGGCGGTTACTTATGATTTACACAGTGGTTGTCACTCCCAAATCACTTTCTAAATTCAAATCATTCGCTTTTTCTCAGCTTCCAAGGTCAATGTTAGGGTGCCAAAATTTTTGTAAATTACATGAATCAGCCCGGCGCATGGCGATTTTCTTTAAAATTTGACATCATACGTAAAAAGGAACGGAAAAAAATTGGAAATACAAAATTCTGTGCACTTGAAATCTTCAACCTTTAAGCAGCTCTAAGAGTTGCATTTTTTTTTTATGTCAGATTTTACAACTTTTCTTGTCTAGGTATCAAATAGTATCTGCTCAAAATTTGAAGATTCTACTATATTATTAAAAACAACTCCTTGGCCACCCTAGTCAATGTGGTTTTATGCATTTGAATTAGAACCCGCTTCTCGTCTTCCGGAACTTCTGAACAAACGAGGTGTCAGAGTCGGATCAACTGACCATGAAATTAAGGGGGTTGTGAGGTGGCTTTTATTTATCACATGACAAATTGTTCAAAATAATGAGAAATTTATTGGCCTGTCTAATTTGCACGGTTCGATTGACACACAAACCTAAATTCTAAGTACCTCTATATCCTACAGGTAAATAACCCTACTGAACAGAATATTTTCAAGAGAAGTGAGCGCTGTGTCTTGTTATTAAGGGTTTATGACTAGGGTGCGCACCGGGAGGCTAGAGGCAAATTAAAAATTTTCTATGAGTGTTCTTTGACCTCAGGAAAGTTATCATAAGTTATGTACAGGTACTCATAAATAACGTTTTCGCTTTCAATCTTCTAAAATTCAGGCTTTAGTTTCGCGAAAACAACTTCTTTGATACACAAAATAAATACGTTAAAATGAAAAAATGAACATCAAAAATAATATTCGGTTGATAAAACTCATGCAGTTTTATTGCAAGAGTCATGCGAAAGTTTCCACTGATCTAATTTTGCTCGGTTTCTCAACGTTCTAATTATACGTCGGTTTAACAATGAGCCACTTTTTCCGGATGTTATCAAGATTTGACCAAATAGAAAAATTGCTTGCACTGTCGATAATGCTTGCATTGTCAAAAATTATGCAAAAAAATATCGTAAATCTAAAATTTTATGGTTCTTCATTTTTGCATGCTTTGACCACAGACCAGTAGGCCAGGCGTAGTTATCATTCGATAAAAAAAAAACATTTTGGTATTTTAGAATGAGCAGTTCATTTCATGCAGTAAAAACTGAGTCAGTCTATCGCGTGTTTTTTTCTGGTAAGAGCTCGAATCAGCTATTAATACACCGTTCGAACGCTACTTAAATTTCAGTCCATTAACGGGCTTGGTTGGGAGGAGGTTAAAACAAAATTATAAGTCAAGTTTTCAATATTTATTTATACATAATTGGTTTTAGGAAACTATGGATGATAAGATTTTTTAATATTTCAAAATGTAGTAAAGTCAAATGCAAATATTTTATTGAAGGTAAAAATACATCTTGGTAACAACTGATTTTTCAATAAACTATCAAAACCACACGAATTTTAATATTTTTTTGTCATTTACCTATAGATAAAATCATCGATCAGCAATTTTTGCATTTTTTTTATTCTTAAGGGGATTGTGGTGCTTCCAGCAATCTTTTGGGGAGAAATAAACCCTTTTTAAAACTCAAATATATATATTGCACATTGTAGTCTTGTAAACTTGATTCTTCGTAATTTGAGACTATCCTATGTCTAGAATTTTATATAAATGATTGTTTTTGCAAGCAAATCCGATATTCTAGAACTAGTTATTCGATAGTAAAAACTTTTATTGCTTGCAATCAATTTCTCGTGTGCTGGATGGTCGCATACAAGAAAAATAATACCGAATTTGAGACCGGGGTCGAAAAATAACTACTGCACCCACAATCCCCTTAAATAAATTCTTAGATTTCAAAAAAGCTCCACTTGTTTTCAGTTGATATCCAGTGGGTGAGCAATATCCTTTTTCCAATCAAAGTCAATCTTGAAAATGAGGGTAATCTCTATAGCGCGTGTTCGAATCCCACTTATATTTTCTTGGATTGTCTTAGTGATTACGCAACAATCAACTAACCTGCCAATAACAAGCAACCTTGCCTTTTATTATACCCAAGACAATCACTGAGACAAATTAGTAGGATTCCAACACGCGCTATAGAAATCACCCACATTTTCAAGACTCACTATGCTAAAAAAGGATATGCAACACTTTTGACTAAATTTCAAGTGTCGCATATTGCCCTCTTCAACTGTGTCGGAAATACCGAGTATAAATGATAAAAAAAATACAGTCCATACGCCCTAACTGGAACACAACAAACTTTAATTTTCGCCCAATCTGGAACACTTCGAAGGGCCTTTTGAGCTGGTCAGAACGCGAATTCGACACACTTTCTTTCAACAGAAAAAAAATCTGCAAAAAAGGTTCCAGATTGGACGCAACCGTCGAATTTATGGTGTTCCAGTTAAACTGTTGGACTGTATCTGAGTTTTCAAATCATACATGTTTCTATCAGTGTAAAAATCAATTGTTTATGAAGTTTTTGGTTTTTTCGAATTCACTCATTCGGATTTGTCATTGATTCCAGTATTTACAGTATTACAAAATGAACTGTGAAAAAGGAAAATTGGTCAAAAAGCGTCTAAACCGCCGTATCCAGTTTTAATCGTTCAATTAACTTCAAAATCGATATTCTATGGCCCATTTTTGTGATTCCCAGCTCCAAAAGATCATTTTAGACAGACCAGTTAAATGTTCACCGACGATTTCATTGTCGCTAAATTCCCTGCATATTGCTCGGAACCGTTTTCAGTCAACCAATCACAGGCGTCGGTACACGACCAGCTTGCCACGGATGTCCGTTCTTTTAGTCGGATTTTGAGAGCAAGAAATTGCTGCAAAAGTTTCACATTTTATAAGTATGACTTGAGATAAAAACTAAGTAAGATTACTTTCAATATTTGAGCTGGGAAAACTTTCTAGCTATTTTGATAATTAAAAGACAAACTCTATGAAGTATACAATCGGAAAATTATTCCTATGATTTAATCTACCCGTTTTTCCTCACAGACAAGTTTTTTGAACATTTTGTCCAAAATAACTTAAAAGGTTATGAGGGTGGTCGGACTAAATTACTGATTTTGCACAAAAAGAATGCAAAGACTTCAGCTGAGATGTTCATATTAAAATTATTTTCCGATGAAAGTCACATTTTCCACGGCCACCCTCTAAATAGAGTGAGTTGGAATAAATTCGAAAAATAATGTTTTTCGAGTGGTTCTTTCGAGTTTGAAATTTTCATTAACCCGTCTGAGCACAGAGATATAAGTTCGAGCATACTTAAAATCATCTTAAAACGGCAAAAAAAATTTTGTTCAAATATTACGGAGGGTTGATTTTGATATTTTTTTCTGAACTTTTACTCTAAAAAAACAAATGCGACCTATTAAGTCAATAAAAATTTGAAAAATAGCCAGTTTCTAGAAAGTGTTTTGTCCATGATTGACACTCAACACAAAGTTTAATTGGTATACAGGAACAGATATTTTTTTTCAGAAGTGATATTTCAAAATTTTCAATTTTAAGTAATTCACGAAAATATTTAATTATTAAAAAATTAATTCAAGCAATTAAAAATTGTCCACAAAGTCACTTGATTAGTATATCGTCCATAAATAATATCAGAAGTGTACTAATCTGCTTTATAGCGGGAAATAACCATTTTTTATAAAATGTTAAGAAATCGTGTTGTCATCTAATTTTAAAAATCGTGTTATTTGATTGGTCAATACTAGAATCACAATAAAAATTATACAGGTTAAATTTTTTTCGTGTTTCACGCATCACTCAAATCATAGTGTAATGTATAGTTAATTATTAGGTAATAATAAGTGATGCGTGAAACACCACAAAAAATAAAATTCAACTTGTACTAGAATCGACGGAATATAAATTACAGGGGAGGAGGCAATACCGCCGAAAGTTTTTTGTCAAAAGATTTTGGCGATATTGGGCACCCTCTTTGTACTGGAGGCCTATATTGGCAGGAAGTTTTTTGCCAAATTGCGTAGGTTTTTTGCCAAATTTTGGCAAATTCGGCGATATTGCCCCCTCCTGTATCACATAATTTAATTACTTTTGATTCCGGAAATATTCAAATAATGCAACCAATCAA
Organism: Oikopleura vanhoeffeni; assembly: GCA_004367855.1. Taxonomy (NCBI): domain Eukaryota; kingdom Metazoa; phylum Chordata; class Appendicularia; order Copelata; family Oikopleuridae; genus Oikopleura; species Oikopleura vanhoeffeni. Next base: position 18,810 of record SCLH01001197.1, read on the forward strand.
AATGGATTAAATCTAATAAACTCGTAAAACATTGTTTCGTGATCGAGATACAGGAAATAAACTATCAATTTTTTGGTAATTAACAAAAAATATTAACAAAATATAAACAATTTGAAATATAATTTTAGAATAAAATTTGAAATATATAATTTATTTTGGTAAAAAGGTATTTTGATAGGGTTAATCGAGGGTTTCTATATTTCTCCTTGTTAACTGTATAACTACTGTGACTTAATTAAAACTCAACTATCAAAAGTGAGCTCCCTAATTAACACTTTTAAATCGTAGTATTCATATTCAAATTGTTTTATCAAAACTTGGGCAATAATTCAGCTCTTTTCATTAAAAGCGTCTGTCTGACAGACTCTGTCAATTAAATTTATTGAACTTTTCCTGGTGTTTCTCATCTCGATCAGACCCAGTAGAATTCGAGCCAATTGTTCCAACCCCTGAATCAAATACCGTTCAGGATATCGAAAGGATATTTTTGTTGGGGAATCTTAAAAGTATGTTAAATCTTACGTGAATTATGTTAAAGTGGGGTCCTAAGGTTTGAATCGGCAGAAGTCAACTGACTCTGTTTTGTTAATTATAATTCATACTGGTTGAGTTTTCAACTTTTTATGGCTTTTGCTGGAATAGTTCTAGGGCCCCAAGTTGGGATTCCCAACTCAATCAAAATGAAAACTCAACCTGTAGTAAAAAATGAGTATCGAAAGTTAAATATCGAAGATGATGCCCGAGTCGAAATAAAACAATGCACGTCACTCATTTGCTGGTTTTATACCAAACATAATAGCTGAACCCACACAGAAAATGTCGCAAGTTCAGAAGAAACCGCCATTAGTATTATTTCAAATAATTATTTTGAATCATTAATAATTATTTAATTAATTTATTATTTAATTATTAATTATTTTAACATTATTTATAATTAATTATTTTTAATATATGAATAAGTCATAATTAACTTTACAAAAATAGTTACATGCACGGAAAAAACAAGAGGAAAATGAAGTTGCTTCCACTGCAGTTGCTGATAAACAAGTTAATTACTGAATTTCACAGAAAAAAATATATAATTAATTTTTAATTTTTTTTTGCTTTTGATCCAAAGCTTGTTTTAAATGTTGTTTTCACTTATTTAAAATCAATATAATCGAAGATAATACTTGTGCGTTATTTTCAACTTGTTTTCAGATTCTTGCCCATTTAGATCGGAGTAAAATAGGAAATCTCGAAAACAAGTTGAGAATAACCCACAATATTATCTTCGATATAATAATAATATATAATATCTCGCAAAACCAAAAACATATAAATGATAACGGTACTTTAGAGGTTGTTTTGGTCTGTATGTGTTTCACAACACAACGGCGCAAGTAGGGTTAAATTATCATCTGTGCATTTACACAGTGTGCTGAAACTGGATCGGGAAAATCACCCTTTTTAGAACACTGCATTTAGGCGACCGATCAGTGACAAAATTATTTTATTTAGTTGAACAACACATGTGAATTGGACGGGGGTTACGATTTTTCTGTTGAAGATATTAATTTTATAAATAACAGTACCGTATAATTCATTTTACAAGTTAATCTACGTACATAATGACTCCTTCATCATATGACTTATTCATGATTCGAATAAAATCATTTTGATTAAAGAAATAAAATGTTATCGTCCCGGCATCATCTTCGATATATATCTTATAGACTAAATTCCAATGCTCAAATTAAAGTTCACTTTCTGGAGTATCTGATTTTTGCGCGGACATCGACTGTAGTGAAGAAATAAAATTCTAGATTTACCTAAAAATCGCCGCATAACTTCATTATTTTCCGATTCTTCAGAGCTATAACGAAGTTCAGTGATCCTTCTTTACGATCTCCTCCCTCATACGTTGATTAATCTCGGCTGCTGCAGAGAGAGGCTTTCTCATTTTTTCACGTCTAAAAATAAACATTTGAATTTGCTAAATTATATCACACTATGCTAAAGATTTGGGACCTATCAAATAAGCTTAGTGTGTAACTACAAGAGCCCAAATTTTTCGCAATTTTCTAATTATATCACACTATGCTAAAGATTTGGACCTATCAAATAAGCTTAGTGTGTTATCTACAAGAGCTCAAATGTTTCGCAAAGTGTGAAAGGGGATATAATTTAAAATTTAAAAGTGACTACAAAGTTTTTTCAAGATACTTTATCAAATTGTTGCTATCCAATACCAACGCTCGACGGGCAAATTCGAATTATATCAAAAATTTATACGTATTCGCAAAGCTTATTAATGTCAGGAAAGAAAACAAATGAATTTATTTTTAAATTTCACTGCCTTTGACCATTTTCAAAATGTCTCTCATTTTTTTCAGAATATTTCGTTTTTATTTTTCATCTATTTGCATTGCAAAAATTGCGTCATTCCGTAAGATTTGTTTTTTATTTGGATCAATCAGAATTTTTTTTTCGATTTTAGGTTCTACGTTCTGACTTCTTCACGAATGAATTTCAATATATATTGTCAATATATTGACAGGTAAAGTGTCTATTTATCGAGCTCAAACTTTCATCTAGTAAGTTAATAGTAATTTCTTATCGATTCAAGAGTAAACACAAATTATAAAACACAGCCGTTGACCACTCAAAGAGGCCAACCTTGAATTCAAATAACCCGTAAACGACTGTATAGTCCAATAATTTGACTTTTAATCCTAATTGAAGGCTAAGTTTCTTGAAAGTGTCGATAAACGCACTGCAACTGCTGGAGCATACCCCGCTTAAAGAAGGTCGGTGCTATTTGACAGATTTCACTTTTCAGTTTTCTCATGATGGTAAACTTTTGCACTTTGGAATTTTTTAATAAAATGATTTTAATGTAAGGTGCCACCTTTGAGTAACTTCGTATAATCATTTTTTTTTCAGATCTATAAATTTTACTTTATAAATCGTTTTTAAAAACACACTCAAAAAACGGGTAATTTAGGATGAAGGCGTCAAAATTGAGGTATTAATATTTTTTTTATAATCAGTAACGAAAAACAACGGTCATTACCACCAAATTCAATTAACTTGATTTTGTTTCATACTATTTCTACGTCAAAATCGAAAATTAAAATTTTCTAAAAAATTTGAAAAAATGAACTTTTGGCACATCGTAAAAATATTTTTATGAGATGAATGAAATAAATTGAATTGGTCGTCGGACGACTTAACAATCGAGAAAGTTTTAGTAGAAAAAATAATTATTTTTGATTAACGAGGGCTTCAATATATTTCTCCATACCGTCGTTGTTCGTGCAAAAAATTATGATTCAGAGTATGAGTCATAACTGTATGACCTAACAAGAGCGAAGACAACAAAACGAAGGAAATATTGAAAAAAAGATGTATTTCGCATTATTTTTAGCCGGTCTGAATTCAGAAAAATTAGTTTGAAAATTTTGAACAAGAAATGCAGGAAAATTTTCGAAATAGTTCCAAATATTTGACCATTGACCAAAAATCACAAAACCATGTCATATGATTTTTTAAAGAGCATATAAAAATATGTGATCACCTACGTGAAAAGTTAAAGAAGCCATTTTTAAGAGTGTTTTTCGTTGATTTGTAACAAATAATGAAAAAAATTGACCAAAAAATAATTTTTTTCATAATGTTCGGAACTTTTTTCAAAAATTTCTTAAAATTTGACGAATTCAAAAAGTTAAATTCGAACTCAAAATTATGTTAAAACGTAATAATACGAAAATTCTGTGATTACAAAAGTTGCCTGGATTATGGAATATTACTTTGATGGTATATTGATGAGAATATAAACCCAGTAAAAAGTTTTTTATCAAGAGCCCATATGCGTATCTGTCAAATAACAACAACCACCTTGAAGTCTTGACTAAAATTTTGAGGACCATTTTTGACAAAAAAAAATCGAAAATTTATTACCGGTCAAAATCGGTCTTTTTAATTTCTGGTTTTCATGTTGAAACAAATTTATAACTATGCTCGTGGAATGCAAATTTTGGAACTTTTACGTTGAAACAAATAAAAAAATTACGCTGATCAAAGAACGATATTCAGCTTATTTTCGCTATAATACGGTTACTAAAACAGACGGGCAGAATCTGGTCAGCAGATATGGCCCAGCTTTTGGCGATTCAGGCTTTGAATAGTAATTAAAATTACCAGTCAAATAAATTCATATTGTGTAAACGTCAGACTCACCGCTTTGTTAGAGTTCTATGTTTTGCGCTCATCGCGATGGCAAAGGGAGAGCTGGGATCAATTTTATCTGTTTGTTTCTTAATCTCGTTAATTTCATTTTCTAACACTTCAATATCGTCGTAATTAACTGCTTTCATAATTTCTTCTGGATTTTCGACTAAATTTTCTTTCGAAGGTTCTGAGTTTAATCTGGCCCTGAGATCAAGGATCAGCATCATTAATTAATATGATTGTTAAATATGATTGAGATATAATTAAAATGACTGAGTTTTTTTCGAAAATATTATTTTTTAACTCTTAAAATAGCGAAATGAGTATCCACCCTCACTATTGCCAACTAGTTGCTTTACTGACAAATCTAGCTACATCGATTACGATGCCCAAGTTCATATAAAATATTTTTATGGTTTGTTCTGACGAAAAACCATTTTGGGACACGAATCTCGTGATAATTAAGTAACTGTTGATAATAGTAAACAAAAATACACTCTCTAATTTAGCACCTACGCACACAATCGGTCCAATAGAATACAAATTAAGCAGAGTAAGCTATGATCTACACTTAAGCTATACATAAGTATTATCAAAAATTACCTAACATTACGCGATTTATGTCTGAAAATACTTATTCACGAGAATAAAAAAATTATTATTTGAACTCGGACATCGTAATAGATATCCATCATGATGCCCGAGTAACTTAAATCTCTCATTTGCCTTTTAAAAAAATAGGGAATAAGAGATTTAAGTTACTCGGGCATCATAATCGATATGATCGAAATTTCATAACCCGTTTTTATTTTCAAAAATAATTCGACCGACATCACGCGACTCTATTTATCAAGAAATAAGGTTTGAAATGTGTCATAAACCAAACATAATTTTTTGATAGTTAGGTCCCGTGATGTTTTGTTGGAAATTCTTAATTTTTACAAAATAAAATTGATCTAAATGCTTTAATTAACTTTATTCTGCAAATTGCTGATCCATGCCTTCGATTTGCCATCGATTTGTTAAGTTCTTCCAATAGCGATGCACCTTTAGGAGCATTCTGTCCCTTTGGCTCAGGACTTCCCGGATTCGAATTTTTGTCGGGCCTTTTTGGTTTGTCCGGCCTATCAATACTGCCCTGTTTTTTCGGTGAGGACGGGTTAACCGGCGAATTTCTAGAATTTTGAGAAAAATTAAATTTGCAACTGTCTGGCGATGCGTTACGGGGCGAAAAGGTTGACATTGAAACAGCGGGAGACGGGGGACTGCTTTTGATAAGGGGTGATAATATGGGAGTGTCGTGAAGTTCTGCGTTCACAGTTGATAGCTTTGAGAGACCACGTTTAGGTGGCGGAGGCTTCGATTTCTTGTCTGATTTTTGGATGGAGAAAATAATCGAAAAATTTAAAATATTTTTTTGAATCTTCTAACTTATTAGTAGTAAGACGAACAGTTTACTCGATAGCTTTTGGGGTAAATCCACCATTCCTTGAGAGAATCTCTCTCTAATTTTGGATAAAAACATGATTATTATTAACTTATTATTAACACATTTATTATTAACATGATTATTATTAAACTACTTGATAATGCAATAAAGCGAAACGTCGTAAAGATATTTAAACAAATTATTATTAACTCTCCTCAAATTCATCGGGTTTTTGTCGTTTATAAGAAAACGAGTTCATAAAAGGTTTTCCATCAAGTTGTCTCTTTGTCCTCTGCGAGTTAAAGTCTAACTGACAGATAAAAATTGTTCGCTATNGCTCTAATGAATTTGACACAAATATATTTTAAACTAACTGAAACATATTGCATCAATTTTTTCAAATATATTTCATAATTCGATTTCGAAAAAAAATTCTGACAAATATTCAAGAAATTTTTAGTCTTCAGATAGTTATGCTACTGACATGTCAGTCATGAGTCATGACAGCACGTAGAAATTAATTTTAGAAAATTGGACGAACACGTCAAAAAAATGCAGCGAAACTTTTACGAATAAATGTTTGAGAGCGTTAAATTTCAAAAAACATAAAAAAAATGTTTTCGATTTTTAAAAATATTCAACTGAAATCACAGTTTTCTATTAAAACATGGTAAACTAGTGGAATTTTGTACAAAATTTTCACGTTTTTTGAGGAAAATTTTCCCAATTAGCTTACTAGTAAATTACAAACAAGATTTAAAATTAAAGTCGAAAAGTCAAAATTAAATAAAGTAATTAACAATGAGAAGTCATTTAAGGGAGTACTGGTCGCATTTTAA
>SCLH01001197.1:25299-95991 GCA_004367855.1 Oikopleura vanhoeffeni
GTTAATAGGCCTACTAACTTTTAAAAATCAGGACATTTTTTCATATTTAAACTCAATTGAAGGTCAATTTTTTTTCTAAAAAGCGTTTTCTCTATATTCATGAAAAAAAACTTTCAAATTAAAGAAATTTTTCATGTGGATAATGATTCTCCACTAATTAGTGCATTACACCCGAAAATGTCTGAAGTTTATAATATCGCCTTAAAAAAAATCCCACATCGGTCAAGTTGGAAATGGATGTAATGAAAAGTGGTTTTGATATTTTACCAAATACTTAGGGGTTCTTTAGGCAGCCCATATCTTTTGTACTGAAAATTATTTTGACTGGATTTTAGAATTTTGATCTCCACGTAGATTGTTTAATTATATGAGAAATAAAAATTTGAAAAAATTTATCATTCTGGAATTTTTTTCATAAAATTTGAACAAGCTTATTTGATTATAAGGTTCTTAGGCAAGTCCTATCTTTTGAACTAAAGAGCTAGAGGTCTGATTTATGATTTTTGAACTCAAGTGGCTTTTTTGTCTATAAACTCAAAAAATCGTAAAAATTACCAAAAATTTTCGAAAAAATATTAAATTTTTTTCTGAGTGTCGAAATAAAAAAATCTTTTCTGCTCTAGCGCCGAACGGTTAAATATTTGGTCATAGTTTATAAAACCGTTTCCAAAAACATTCAACTTACGAATCGTTGGGCTTAAAAAAACTGATTGGACGAATTGATGTCAAAATAAATTTTCAAATCGTACTCCTGGGAGTTAAAAATGAAATCGTTAATCAGGCACGACAGTTTTGTTAACAATTATTACGAAAAACTATTGTGCACGAAAAATAGTTTGCCATGTAGCATGAAAAAAAAATACAACTTTCGCGTGGCAAAAATAGCGAAAAACAGTCCTTTTCGCCAGCTTGATACCTTTTTAGTGAGAAAATTAAAAAAAGGAACAAACAGTTTTTTCCGCCTTTGAATTTCGCAGATAAGTCAAATTTGAAAAACTTTCCTGAATAGGACGAAAAAAATACAGCTTTTTCAAAAAATTTTTTTGCTCCTGGTTAACCTCATTTTACGGTTGGTTCAACATGCTATCTTAAAAGAATATGATTCAAACGTCTTTTCAGAGATTACGAACTGACTTATCAGAATGTTTTATTCACTTCCTATGTCTATGCCGAGAGAAATAAGCAATTCAAACAGTCCATTTTGTTCTATAAGACCCCCTTAAGGGGGTGTGAGTGTAATGAAACAAGCGATGAAGAAAATTTCTCTATTTTCTGAATTGAACTGGGAGAAACAAATAACGAAAATTGGTTCTAATCAACCATCAGATTTTCTTTTCGTCATGCGTAGCGACAAGCAAGACAAACCAACAAATGAAAACAACACCAGATCTACTGGGAAATAATGTCAGCAAAACTTATTTACTATAAAAACAAACAAGAGAATAATTTTTGTCAACGATTTCCGGATAATGTATGGCAACATTTCATACGATTCTTAATATTCTGTTTATTCAATTTTTGAACAAAATTGACCGAGATTATTCAGATTTTAAAGAGAATTTCTGAATTTCATTTTTACCGTTTAAAAATCAAAGGAGATTTTTTTTAAACCGGACCTGTCGGTAATTATTTAAAGAAGTTCGTACTTTCACGAAACGTCTTTGTTTGAATCAATTTAAAGCAAAATTGACCGAGATTTTAACTACTGTTGTGAATTGAGAACATATTTTTACCTTAATCAGTACGGGCACTGTGAGCCACCTTTCACCAGAATAAAAAAATGTACTTGCAGTTGATAGAAAGCTTTAAGTCTCCAGTATTTTTCTTCTCATTTTATTCTATCTGCCCGTTATCGACCCTTTCAGTCGAGTGGAAGAAAGGGCTATTTTCCCAGCAATTCCAACATTCTACACCCACAAGCCCCTTAAGATGTGTTTAGAAATTAAAAATAAAAACGTTTGCAAGATATGGAACACTTTTTTTGAAGAAAAAAATAAAATAAAAATTTTTCACATTTTTTTCTTTCAAAAATCACTCCGAAAAATGTACTAATCTGCCACATCGCTGCAACCCCCTTAATCCAAATAGAATTGATTAAATTGCTTCTTCCCGTTTGCTCATAGTGACACATACTCGGCCAGAATACTAAGGCCAGAATTTATTGTACAATTATCGCACATTTTAAGATAACTCTTTTGTATACAGCCTGAGTTTTCTCGTTTACTGCGTTTTTTTATTTCCAAAAATACTCGATGTGATTGCAATATCCGAAATACCTTATCTGATTGCGTTCATTTTTGCGGAATAAAAAACGCAGTAAACGAGAAGACTAAGGCTGTACTATTTTGAATAAATATATCATATTAGCTCAACTCGAACTTGAATTTGCAGGATTCAAGCAACAGTGAGTTCTACCACAGAATTTGTTAGCAATATCAAGTATGTTAACGATTTTATTTTTACAGTAATGTTTACCGATCTAGACGTATTTCATAATTACAAGGTTTTACAACCAGCGAAAAATAAACGCGGCTGAAATTTTCTGATTTTTTCATCATTTTAATCACGTGGTGAAAACTCAAAGGCACGAAAAAGTGATCTTTTATCACGCCAATCGGTTTAATAATAATAATAATAATATAATTTATTTGTTGTAGCCAAGAGTTTTTGTTAAAAAATTAGACATTAATAATTTATTAATATTAATAATATTTATTTATAATATAATGATAATAAATTGCAAAATATGCCTTTAATCACAATTGTGAGTTTATTGTTAAAAAATAGACATTAATAAATATTAATAATTAATAATATTTATTAATTAAATTAATGATAATAAATTGCAAAATAGCCTTTAATCACAATTGTGATTTTTGTTAAAAATAAGACATTAAAATAATTAATATTAATAATATTATCATTTATATAATAATAATAAAATTGCGAAAATATGCCTTTTGATCACAATTGTCTAATTTTTTGAAAAAAACTCTGGCTACAAAACAAATAAATTCTATAGTAAAGTCAAGTCCTTGCACCTCCAGTCTGGGAATTTACGATAAATAAATTAACTTTCTGGCGACAGGCGGATTTTCTCAAACTGGGCAAACTCTGCAAAACCACTTTGTTTGGTACTTTGCATTGATTGGAAGATTGTTTTTCTTCCGAGGCAAAATATTATTTACGTTATGGCGGTTACTTATGATTTACACAGTGGTGTCACTCCCAAATCACTTTCTAAAATTCAAATCATTCGCTTTTTCTCAGCTTCCAAGGTCAATGTTAGGGTGGCCAAAATTTTTGTAAATTACATGAATCAGCCGGCGCATGGCGATTTTCTTTAAAATTTGACATCATACGTAAAAAGGAACGGAAAAAAATTGGAAATACAAAATTTCTGTGCACTTGAAATCTTCAACCTTTAAGCAGCTCTAAAGTTGCATTTTTTTTGTTATGTCAGATTTTACAACTTTTCTTGTCTAGTATAAATAGTATCTGCTCAAAATTTGAAGATTCTACTATATTTTAAAAAAACTCCTTGGCCACCCTAGTCAATGTGGTTTTATGCATTTGAATTAGAACCCGCTTCTCGTCTTCCGGAACTTCTGAACAAACGAGGTGTCAGAGTCGGATCAACTGACCATGAAATTAAGGGGTTGTGCAGGTGGCTTTTATTTATCACATGACAAATTGTTCAAAAAATGAGAAAATTTATTTGGCCTGTCCTAATTTCACGGTTCATTGACACACAAACCTAAATTCTAAGTACCTCTCTATCCTACAGGTAAATAACCCTACTGAACAGAATATTTTCAGAGAAGTGAGCGCTGTGTCTTGTTTTAAGGTTTATGACTAGGGTGCGCACCGGGAGGCTAGAGGCAAATTAAAATTTTCTTATGAGTGTTCTTTGACCTCAGAAAGTTATCATAAGTTATGTACAGGTACTCATAAAATAACGTTTTGCTTTCAATCTTCTAAAATTCAGGCTTTAGTTTCGCGAAAACAACTTCCTTTGATACACAAAATAAATACTTAAAATGAAAAAATTGAACATTCAAAAATAATATTCGGTTGATAAAACTTCATGCAGTTTTATTGCAAGAGTCATGCAGAAAGTTTTCCACTGATCTAATTTTGCTCGGTTTCTCAACGTTCTAATTATACGTCGGGTTAACAATGAGCCACTTTTCCGGATGTTATCAAGATTTGACCAAATAGAAAAATTGCTTGCACTGTCGATAAATGCTTGCATTGTCAAAAATTATCAAAAAAATATCGTAAATCTAAAAATTTTATGGTTCTTCATTTTGGCATGCTTTGACCACAGACCAGTAGGCCAGGCGTAGTTATCATTGATAAAAAAAAAACATTTGGTATTTTAAATGAGCAAGTTCATTCATGCAGTAAAAACTGAGTCAGTCTATCGCGTGTTTTTTTCTGGTAAGAGCTCGAATCAAGCTATTAATACACCGTTCGAACGCTACTTAAATTTCAGTCCATTAACGGGCTTGGTTGGGAGGAGGTTAAAACAAAATTAAAGTCAAGTTTCAATATTTATTTATACATATATTGGTTTTAGGAAACTATGGATGATAAGATTTTTTAATATTTCAAAATGTAGTAAAGTCAAATGCAAATATTTTATTGAAGGTAAAATACATCTTTGGTAACAACTGATTTTTCAATAAACTATCAAAACCACACGAATTTAATATTTTTTTGTCATTTACCTATAGATAAAATCATCGATCAGCAGATTTTTGCATTTTTTTTATTCTTAAGGGGATTGTGGTGCTTCCAGCAATCTTTTGGGGAGAAATAACCCTTTTTAAAACTCAAATATATATAATTGCACATTGTAGTCTGTAAACTTGATTCTTCGTAATTTGAGACTATCCTATGTCTAGAATTTATATAAATGATTGTTTTGCAAGCAATCCGATATTCTAGAACTAGTTATTCGATAGTAAAAACTTTATTGCTTGCAATCAATTTCTCGTGTGCTGGATGGTCGCATACAAGAAAAATATACCGAATTTGAGACCGGGGTCGAAAATAACTACTGCACCACAATCCCCTTAAATTAAATTCTTAGATTTCAAAAAAGCTCCACTTGTTTTCAGTTGATATCCAGTGGGTGAGCCAATATCCTTTTTCCAATCAAAGTCAATCTTGAAAATGAGGGTAATCTCTATAGCGCGTGTTCGAATCCCACTTATATTTCTTTGGATTGTCTTAGTGATTACGCAACAATCAACTAACCTGCCAATACAAGCAACCTTGCCTTTTATTATACCCCAAGACAATCACTGAGACAAATTAGTAGGATTCCAACACGCGCTATAGAAATCACCCACATTTTCAAGACCTCACTATGCTTAAAAAGGATATGCAACACTTTTGACTAAATTTCAAGTGTCGCATATTGCCCTCTTCAACTGTGTCGGAAAGTTACCGAGTATAAATGATAAAAAAATATACAGTCCATACGCCCTAACTGGAACACAACAAACTTTAATTTTCGCCCAATCTGGAACACTTCGAAGGCCTTTTGAGCTGGTCAGACGCGAATTCGACACACTTCTTTCAACAGAAAAAAAATCTGCAAAAAAGGTTCCAGATTGGACGCAACCGTCGAATTTAATGGTTTCCAGTTAAACTGTTGGACTGTATCTGAGTTTTCAAATTCATACATGTTTTCTATCAGTGTAAAAATCAATTGTTTATGAAGTTTTTGGTTTTTTCGAATTCACTCATTCGGATTTGTCATTGATTCCAGTATTTACAGTATTAACAAATGAACTGTGAAAAAGGAAAATTGGTCAAAAAGCGTCTAAACCGCCGTATCCAGTTTTAATCGTTCAATTAACTTCAAAAATCGATATTCTATGGCCCATTTTTGTGATTCCCAGCTCCAAAAGATCATTTTAGACAGACCAGTTAATGTTCACCGGACGATTTCATTGTCGCTAAAGTTCCCTGCATATTGCTCGGAACACGTTTTCAGTCAACCAATCACAGCGTCGGACACGCCAGCTTGCCACGGATGTCCGTTCTTTTAGTCGCATTTTGAGAGCAGAAATTGCTGCAAAAGTTCACATTTTATACAGTATGACTTGAGATAAAAACTAAGTAAGATTACTTTCAATATTTGAGCCTGGGAAAACTTTCTAGCTATTTTGATAATTAAAAGACAAACTCTATGAAGTATACAATCGGAAAATTATTCCTATGATTTAATCTACCCGTTTTTCCTCACAGACAAGTTTTTGAACATTTTGTCCAAAATAACTTAAAAGGTTATGAGGGTGGTCGGACTAAATTACTGATTTTGCACAAAATGAATGCAAAGACTTCAGCTGAGATGTTCATATTAAATTTATTTTCCGATGAAAGTCACATTTTCACGGCACCCTCTAAAATAGAGTGAGTTGGAATAAATTCGAAAAATAATGTTTTCGAGTGGTTCTTTCGAGTTTGAAATTTCATTAACCCGTTGAGCACAGAGATATAAGTTCGAGCATACTTAAAATCATCTTAAACGGCAAAAAAAATTTTGTTCAAATATTACGGAGGGTTGATTTTGATTATTTTTTTCTGAACTTTTACTCTAAAAAAACAAATGCGACCTATTAAGTCAATAAAAATTTGAAAAATAGCCAGTTCTAGAAAGTTGTTTTGTCCATGATTGACACTCACACAAAGTTTTAATTGGTATACAGGAACAGATATTTTTTTCAGAAGTGATATTTCAAAATTTTCCAATTTTAAGTAATTCACGAAAATATTTAATTATTAAAAAAATTAATTCAAGCAATTAAAAATTGTCCACAAAGTCACTGATTAGTATATCGTCCATAAATAATATCAGAAGTGTAACTAATCTGCTTTATAGCGGGAAATAACCATTTTTTATAAAATTGTTAAGAAATCGTGTTGTCATCTAATTTTAAAAATCGTGTTATTTGATTGTCATACTAGAATCACAATAAAATTATACAGGTTAAATTTTTTTCGTGTTTCACGCATCACTCAAATCATATGTAATGTATAGTTAATTATTAGGTAATAATAAGTGATGCGTGAAACACCACAAAAAATAAAATTCAACTTGTACTAGAATCGACGGAATATAAATTACAGGAGGAGGCAATACCGCCGAAAGTTTTTTGTCAAAAGATTTGGCGATATTGGGCACCCTCTTTGTACTGGAGGCCTATATTGGCAGGAAGTTTTTGCCAAATTGCGTAGGTTTTTGCCAAATTTTGGCAAATTCGGCGATATTGCCCCCTCCTGTATCACATAATTTAATTAACTTTTGATCGGAAATATTCAATAATGCAACCAATCAAAATGGATTAAATCTAATAAAACTCGTAAAACATTTGTTTCGTGATCGAGATACAGGAAATAAACTATCAATTTTTTGGTAATTAACAAAAAATATTAACAAAAATATAAACAATTTGAAATATAATTTTAGAATAAAATTTGAAATATATAATTTATTTTGGTAAAAGGTATTTTGATAGGGTTAATCGAGGGTTTCTATATTTCTCCTTGTTAACTGCTATAACTACTGTGACTTAATTAAAACTCAACTATCAAAAGTGAGCTCCCTAATTAACACTTTTAAATATCTAGTATCATATTCAAATTGTTTTATCAAAACTTGGTCAATAATCAGCTCTTTTCATTAAAAGCGTCTGTCTGACAGACTCTGTCATTAAAATTTATTGAACTTTTCCTGGTGTTTCTCTCTCGATCAGACCCAGTAGAATTCGAGCCAATTGTTCAACCTGAATCAAATACCGTTCAGGATATCGAAAGGATATTTTTGTTGGGGAATCTTAAAAGTATGTTAAATCTTACGTGAATTATGTTAAAGTGGGGTCCTAAGGTTTGAATCGCAGAAGTCAACTGACTCTGTTTTGTAATTATAATTCATACTGGTTGAGTTTTCAACTTTTTATGGCTTTTGCTGGAATAGTTCTAGGGCCCCAAAGTTGGGATTCCCAACTCAATCAAAATGAAAACTCAACCTGTAGTAAAAAATGAGTATCGAAAGTTAAATATCGAGATGATGCCCGAGTCGAAATAAAAACAATGCACGTCACTCATTGCTGGTTTATACCAAACATAATAGCTGAACCCACCACAGAAAATGTCGCAAGTTCAGAGAAACCGCCATTAGTATTATTTCAAATAATTATTTTGAATCATTAATAATTATTTAATTAATTTATTATTTAATTATTAATTATTTTAACATTATTTATAATTAATTATTTTTAATATATGAATAAGTCATAATTAACTTTACAAAAATAGTTACATGCACGGAAAAAACAAGAGGAAAATGAAGTTGGCTTCCACTGCAGTTGCTGATAAACAAGTTAATTACTGAATTTCACAGAAAAAATATATAATTAATTTTTAATTTTTTTTTGCTTTTGATCCAAAGCTTGTTTTAAATGTTGTTTTCACTATTTAAAATCAATATAATCGAAGATAATACTTGTGCGTTATTTTCAACTTGTTTCGAGATTCTTGCCCATTTAGATCGGAGTAAAATAGGAAATCTCGAAAACAAGTTGAGAATAACCCACAATATTATCTTCGATATAATAATATATATAATATCTCGCAAAACCAAAACATATAAATGATAACGGTACTTTAGAGGTTGTTTTGGTCTGTATGGTTTCACACACAACGGCGCAGTAGGGGTTAAATTATCATCTGTGCATTTACACAGTGTGCTGAAACTGGATCGGGAAAATCACCCTTTAGAACACTGCATTTAGCGACCGATCAGTGACAAAATTATTTTATTTAGTTGAACAACACATGTGAATTGGGACGGGGTTACGATTTTTCTGTTTGAAGATATTATTTTATTAAATAACAGTACCGTATAATCATTTACAAGTTAATCTACGTACATAATGACTCCTTCATCATATGACTTATTCATGATTCGAATAAATCATTTTGATTAAAGAAATAAAATGTTATGTCTCCGGCATCATCTTCGATATATATCTTATAGGACTAAATTCAATGCTCAAATTAAAGTTCACTTTCTGGAGTATCTGATTTTGCGCGGACATCGACTGTAGTGAAGAAATAAAATTCTAGATTTACCTAAAAATCGCCGCATAAACTTCATTATTTCCGATTCTTCAGAGCTATAACGAAGTTCAGGTTGATCCCTTCTTTACGATCTCTCCCTCATACGTTGATTAATCTCGGCTGCTGCAGAGAAGAGGCTTTCTCATTTTTTCACGTCTAAAAATAAACATTTGAATTTGCTAAATTATATCACACTATGCTAAAGATTTGGGACCTATCAAATAAGCTTAGTGTGTAACTACAAGAGCCCAAATTTTTCGCAATTTTTCTAATTATATCACACTATGCTAAGATGTTGGACCTATCAAATAAGCTTAGTGTGTTATCTACAAAGAGCTCAAATGTTTCGCAAAGTGTGAAAGGGGGATATAATTTAAATTTAAAAGTGACTACAAAGTTTTTCAAGATACTTTATCAAATTGTTGCTATCCAATACAACGCTCGACGGGCAAATTCGAATTATATCAAAATTTATACGTATTCGCAAAGCTTATTAATGTCAGGAAGAAAACAAATGAATTTATTTTTAAATTTCACTGCCTTTGACCATTTTCAAAATGTCTCTCATTTTTTTCAGAATATTTCGTTTTTATTTTTCATCTATTTGCATTGCAAAAATTTGCGTCATTCCGTAAGATTTGTTTTTTATTTGGATCAATCAGAATTTTTTTTCGATTTTAGGTTCTACGTTCTGACTTCTTCACGAATGATTTCAATATATATTGTCAATATATTGACAGGTAAAGTGTCTATTTATCGAGCTCAAACTTTATCTAGTAAGTTTAATAGTAATTTCTTATCGATTCAAGAGTAAACAAATTTAAACACAGCCGTTGACACTCAAAGAGGGCCAACCTTGAATTCAAATAACCCGTAAACGACTGTAGTCAATAATTTGACTTTTAATCCTAATTGAAGGCTAAGTTTCTTGAAAGTGTCGATAAACGCACTGCAAACTTGCTGGAGCATACCCCGCTTAAAGAAGTCGTGCTATTTGACAGATTTGCACTTTTCAGTTTTCTCATGATGGTAAACTTTTGCACTTTGGAATTTTTTAATAAAATGATTTTAAATGTAAGGTGCCACCTTTGAGTAACTTCGTATAATCATTTTTTTTTCAGATCTATAAATTTTACTTTATAAATCGTTCTTTAAAAACACACTCAAAAAACGGGTAATTTGGATGAAGGCGTCAAAATTGAGGTATAATATTTTTTTTTATAATCAGTAACGAAAACAACGGTCATTACCACCAAATTCAATTAACTTGATTTTGTTTCATACTATTTCTACGTCAAAATCGAAAATTTAAAATTTCTAAAAAATTTGAAAAAATGAACTTTTGGCACATCGTAAAAAATATTTTTATGAGATGAATGAAATAAATTGAATTTGGTCGGTCGGACGACTTAACAATCGAGAAAGTTTTAGTAGAAAAAATAATTATTTTTGATTAACGAGGGCTTCAATATATTTCTCCATACCGTCGTTTTCGTGCAAAAAATATGATTCAGAGTATGAGTCATAACTGTATGACCTCAAGAGCGAAGACACAAAACGAAGAAATATTTGAAAAAAAGATGGTATTCGCATTATTTTAGCCGGCTGAATTCAGAAAAATTAGTTTGCAAAATTTTTGAACAAGAAATGAGGAAAATTTTCGAAATAATTCCAAAATATTTTGACCAAAAAATCACAAAACCATGTCATATGATTTTTTAAAGAGCATATAAAAATATGTGGATGACCTACGAGAAAAGTTAAAGAAGCCATTTTTAAGAGTGTTTTTCGTTGATTGTAACAAATAATGAAAAAAATGACCAAAAATAATTTTTTTCATAATGTTCGGAACTTTTTTCAAAAATTTCTTAAAATTTGACGAATTCAAAAGTTAAATTCGAACTCAAAATTATCTTAAAACGTAATAATACGAAAATTCTGTGATTACAAAAGTTGCCTGGATTATGGAATATTACTTTGATGGTATATTGATGAGAATATAAACCAGTAAAAAGTTTTTTATCAAGAGCCATATGCGTATCTGTCAAATAACAACAACCACCTTGAAGTCTTGACTAAAATTTTGAGGACCATTTTTGACAAAAAAAAATCGAAAATTTATTACCGGTCAAAATCGGTCTTTTAAATTTCTGGTTTTCATGTTGAAAACAATTATAACTATTGCTCGTGGAATGCAAATTTGGAACTTTTACGTTGAAACAAATAAAAAAATTACGCTGATCAAAGAACGATATTCAGCTTATTTTGCTATAATACGGTACTTAAACAGACGGGCAGAATCTGGTCAGCGAATATGGCCCAGCTTTTGGCGATTCAGGCTTTGAATAGTAATTAAAATTACCAGTCAAATAAATTCATATTGTGTAAACGTCAGACTCACCGCTTTGTTAGAGTTCTATGTTTTGCGCCATCGCGATGCAAAGGAGAGCTGGGATCAATTTTATCTGTTTGTTTCTTAATCTCGTTAATTTCATTTTCTAACACTTCAATATCGTCGTAATAACTGCTTTCATAATTTCTTCTGGATTTTCGACTAAATTTTCTTTCGAAGGTTCTGAGTTAATCTGGCCTGAGATCAAGGATCAGCATCATTAATTAATATGATTATTAAATATGATGAGATATAATTAAAATGACTGAGTTTTTTCGAAAATATTATTTTTTAACTCTTAAAATAGCGAAATGAGTATCCACCCTCACTATTGCCAACTAGTTGCTTACTGACAAATCTAGCTACATCGATTACGATGCCCAAGTTCATATAAAATATTTTTATGGTTTGTTCTGACGAAAAACCATTTTGGACACGAATCTCGTGATAATTAAGTAACTGTTGATAATAGTAAACAAAAATACACTCTCTAATTTAGCACCTACGCACACAATCGGTCCAATAGAATACAAATTAAGCAGAGTAGAGCTATGATCTACACTTAAGCTATACATAAGTATTATCAAAAATTACCTAACATTACGCGATTTATGTCTGAAAATACTTATCACGAGAATAAAAAAAATTATTATTTGAACTGCGACATCGTAATAGATATCCATCATGATGCCGAGTAACTTAAATCTCTCATTTGCCTTTTAAAAAAATAGGGAATAGAGATTTAAGTTACTCGGGCATCATAATCGATATTTGATCGAAATTTCATAACCCGTTTTATTTTCAAAAATAATTCGACCGACATCACGCGACTCTATTTATCAAGAAATAAGTTTGAAATGTGTCATAAACCAAACATAATTTTTGATAGTTAGGTCCCGTGATGTTTTGTTGGAAATTCTTAATTTTTACAAAATAAAATTGATCTAAATGCGTTAATTAACTTATTCTGCAAATTGCTGATCCATGCTTCGATTTGCCATCGATTTGTTAATTCTTCCAATAGCGATGCACCTTTAGGAGCATTCTGTCCCTTTGGCTCAGGACTTCCCGGATTCGAATTTTTGTCGGGCCTTTTTGGTTTGTCCGGCCTATCAATACTGCCCTGTTTTTCGGTGAGGACGGGTTAACCGGCGAATTTCTAGAATTTGGAGAAAATTAAATTTGCACATGTCTGGCGATGCGTTACGGGGCGAAAAGGTTGACATTGAAACAGCGGGAGACGGGGACTGCTTTTGATAAGGGTGATAATATGGGAGTGTGGAAGTTCTGCGTTCACAGTTGATAGCTTTGAGAGACCACGTTTAGGTGGCGGAGGCTTCGATTTCTGTCTGATTTTTGGATGGAGAAAATAATCGAAAAATTTAAAATATTTTTTGAATCTTCTAACTTATTAGTAGTAAGACGAACAGTTTACTCGATAGCTTTGGTGGTAAATCCACATTCCTTGAGAGAATCTCTCTCTAATTTTGGGATAAAAACATGATTATTATTAACTTATTTAACACATTATATTAACATGATTATTATTAAACTACTTGATAATGCAATAAAGCGGAACGTCGTAAAGATATTTAAAACAAATTATTATTAACTCTCCTCAATTCATCGGGTTTTTGTCGTTTATAAGAAAACGAGTTCATAAAAGGTTTTCCATCAAGTTGTCTCTTTGTCCTCTGCGAGTTAAACTAACTGACAGATAAAAATTGTTCGCTATCACAGCAGGGTGCGGCGTATAGTTAGAAAGTTTGTCGCCAAAAAACTCTAACTATACGCGTAATTCTAACTATACGCGTACTTTTTAACTATACGCGTACTTTTGGGAAAATGTGCTCTGATTGTCAATTTGGACAATATCAGAGTTTTAAAATTGCGTTAAAATATGGTCAGAGTAAGAATTTTTGGTGATTTCAAAGTTAATTTTTCGTTCAAATCTTCTAGGATGTATAAAATTTAATTTTATTAAAATAAATGAAATAAAGTTAATTTTAAATAAACATGAATTTGAAAAAGATTAATCCGAAAAATTTAAAATGTCAAGAAACAATGAAAATTATGAAATAAAATATGCTCACAGTAAATCAATCTCCGAAAACCAGAAAAACTAAATATTTTTATCTGAATAACTATTGGCCCATTTTCAAGCTAGCAGACATTGTCTGCGAGACTTGAAAACATAATTTGAAACTCCTTTAAATACCGACACTTCATTGGTCAATCTGAACATTGTTTTTAAAAAGTGTATATTGAAAAAAAGCCCTATCCTTTGCCTATAACATACGCGCACGCCAGGAACGAATAAATTTATTTTCAAATGCGAGGGTTTTTGCGGAGGCTTACGTAAGTTTTTGCGTGGAATCTAACTATACGCATATAACTATACACCGCACCCTGCTGTATTGCGTAATATCTCAATTGTCTTTTTTAATCGGTTAATAATTTTTGAGAAAAATACTACAGTGGTTGACCACTTAAAGCTCCCCTCAAACTTTGGCCAAAAAGGGGGTTTTAACTGGTCAGGGTTTTAAATGTATAAGGATTTTTTCAAAAATTCGATTTAACTGATGCTTTCTCATTTGATGTTACATTTTTTTAATTTTTTGGTCGTTAGCTGGAAATTAGTTCCCAGTATAAGCTCAATATGACCTTGATCTTATTTCCAACCTTACGTTTTTATTAAACAGTAAATACAAGATTCCGTCATAATAAATTATTTCCAGGTTTAATGGCCCTAGTGTTAACAACAGGGGTTATTCTGTCTTTTGAAAGCTCTAATGAAATTGACACAAATATATTTAAACTAACTGAAACAGTATTGCATCAATTTTTTCAAATATATTTCATAATTCGATTTCGAAAAAAAATTCTGACAAATATTCAAGAAATTTTTAGTCTTCAGATAGTTATGCTACTGACATGTCAGTCATGAGTCATGACAGCACGTAGAAATTAATTTTAGAAAATTGGACGAACACGTCAAAAAAATGCAGCGAAACTTTTACGAATAAATGTTTGAGAGCGTTAAATTTCAAAAAACATAAAAAAAATGTTTCGATTTTAAAAAATATTCAACTGAAATCACAGTTTTCTATTAAAACATGGTAAAACTAGTGGAATTTTGTACCAAAATTTTCACGTTTTTGAGGAAAATTTTCCCAATTAGCTTACTAGTAAATTACAAACAAGATTTCAAAATTAAAGTCGAAAAGTCAAAATTAAATAAAGTAATTAACAATGAGAAGTCATTTAAGGGAGTACTGGTCGCATTTTAAGCCAAAAACAGGGTTTTCAGCGTGCGCTCAATGAAAATACTAGAAACAGCACGAACATATGTATTTCAGTTTAGGGATAATTGAACATTAATCTTGCTTTCACAAAACAAATCGAAGGCCTCTGATTGGCGACCAATCAGGAACGACCTTTCAAAAGTGGCACTATTTTCACTTCAAAAGCCTACTCCTCCCTGAGTTTTGAAGATAGAGAATACTTTATAACTTTTATTGACCACAGAGAACGTGGCAGAACCCAAGTTCAGTTTCACTCAAAAAATTTTCATCCGGCGCTTAAATGAGCAAAAAACTGTTTTTTGGCCTTATTTTGAGTGCCTCGGGAAATACTACTCCTCTCTGGATTTTGACAGCAGAAACCTCAAACTGGATGTATAACGATCCTTGAGGATACGCGCAACGCCCCTAGTTCGACAATTTGCATTTTGTATCTCGTCTTTTGGAAACCGCGATTCAATTCTCAGAAATTTCAAAAATTTGAAAAAAATCACACTGAATATGTTTAAATCGCGATGAAAATACTTTTTTATGACAAATGAAAATAAAAAGACATCTGATCAACTTATTTTGTCCATATTTTCAGAAAAAACATTTTAAAACTAATCTGTGAAATTTCATGTCCGAGTCTTTAATGCGACCAGTACTCTCTTAATAAACAAACAAATAAAAGTTGTCCGAGAACGTCAATCAAAACATATAAATTCACGATAAGGTGAGTTAATCGAATTTTTTGTAATTTTGAAAACCAAGGTCACAGCGGTTCTGACAGAGCCCTTCAAAATAACTAGTTTACCAAATTTTCAAATATTATTGGGATTTTGTCACTTGTTTCCGCAAAGAAAACATCAAAAAAGCAATAACCTTGTAAATTTTTGTATACATTTTGACGAGTTAATACAGGCCAATTTTGAACAATCAAAAAGATTATATTTTCAGTTCGACCGTATTTATTTTGAAATATATCATCATTTAACGAAATTTATTGTTTTCTTTATGATTTAGGGTTGGCGCTAAAATTGACCACGAAAATAGTTACGAAAATGATTTTGAAAAAACATTTTATAAACATCTTCATAGAATAACTAAAGTTTAGATTTTCTCAACCCCAATCTGTATTGTCTGAATTTCTACTGGAAGACGAGTTATCTGAATTTGTCGATGGTGCTGGCGAGATCGACCTTGAAGCTCTGATCTAAAATAAAGTTATTTTACTATAAAATATATGATTTAATATCCTTTATCACCTTTGTTAGAATGCGTAGCCACTACTCCTTTTAACGTGTGATTTTAACGTTGTGGCTACGCATTCTAACCAAGAGGTGATAAAGGGATATACAGTATGTTATTTTTTTTATGTCGAACAGAATCTCAAATATCCGGGAGAATCGTCTATAATTAGGGAAAATTCTCCGGAACTTAGATTCTGTTCCACACTAAAAAAAATACATACTGTATGACTTATTTATACCATTTTATTATGATTATTATGATATATTATTTAGTTATAATTTATATTATGAATAAAATTTTTGATTTTTTATGATGATTTATTTTATGCCGTTTTAATTGTCATTATGGACCATATACAGGGTGTAAGATTTTTGTGAATGGTTAATTTCGCAAAAACCTACGTCTTTCTCAGATCTAACCAATAAAAGTCGGAATCAAGTGAATCCAATTTGGAAAAAAGAAGGGAAAAACCTTACACCCTGTATATAAATATAAATATAAGAAAATTGAATTAATCTTCTAAAGGGGTCATCGTCGCAAATGAGCATTTGTAAATATTTGATTAGTAATGTAATTCAAATAATAGGTGAGCGTTTATTTGGGGTCCTAGGCACTTTGGCTGAAATTCATAAAAATGGATACAAAATTTGTATTACAAATGTTCTGAAAATTTTGAACTTTGTTTTTATATACAGTTGTATTAATGATCTTCGATTGAAATTTTGTTTTTCAAAGGTCATTGAAAATCCTACTGGTCGTTGAAGTCATCCGCACGTTCAATTTTTTATTTTAATAAATTGATCAACAATATCACATTTTCTGATGTTAAATTACCTAAACATTTTCGGATTCAGTTTTTCAAAACTTGATGAGATTCCCTCAAATTAATTTTCGAATCCGCCAACTATATCGCATTGTTCAATCTAATCGTAAATAATTAAAACATTTCCAAACTGTTACAAAATTCTCCCGAATCTAATATAATTTTGGCAGGAAATTACCGGAATTTTTGGAGCACTGAACTTAATGTCATCATTAATTTACACAAATTTCATTCACCGGGACTTATTATATAAATTTGTGTGAATTAATGACATCATCAATTTCAGTGCTTCGAAAATTCCGGTAATTTCCTGCCAAAATTATATTCATCATCTTTCTACGCGTTCAAAAATAGATGACGGAGAACTTGTTAAGATTCGGGATTAGAAAGAAAACAATATCGAAAGTTTACGCAATCTTCTAATTATTTATGATAAGACTAAAACAGTGCTATATTTGCTAGATTTGAAAAAATACTTTGGTTTAACGGGGATTTCATCCAATTTTTGAAAATTCTAGATTAATTTAAAGAATCGAATGTCTCCATTTCTTGAGTTCACTTTAGTCAGAATAAATATTTAGCTTGTAGGGTATCCAAGTACAGGAAGAGGCCGAATATTTTTGCCAAAAAACTTTCGGCGATATTGGGCATTTTCGGCGATATTAGCACTTTCGGCGGTATGGAGACCAAAATAATTATTTCTGTTCAAAAAGTTAAAAATCGCGTGAGCGTTTCAAATGACCTCATATCAAAAATTATACCTATTGCGCCTTACTCAGCACGCGTCATAACTTTGAGCCAGTGTCTAATCACAATACTCGATTGTCGACTTAATTCAAGAATCCCGCGATTTAATTAGTCACTTTCTCAAAGTTATGACGCGTGCTGAGAAAGGCGCAATANGGATAATTTTCAATATGTTGAACAATTTTCAAATTTTATACGTAGTTTAACAATTGGTTCAAATGGAGTAAATCATCAAAATGCGTAGATTATAGTACTTCAACAAACGCAATCATACAAAAGGTCAAAAAAGTAGATTTGATAAATTCAATCTTAAAACATGACGCCATTCATGACACAAAGTAATTTGTATAAGAAATCTCAAAAAATTTCGGCGATATTGGGAATTTTCAGCGATATTGGCACTTTTGGCGATATTAGCATCGGAAGAATTTCAGCTAAAAGCAGTGAAATTGCGTAGGTTTTTATCGTCGATATTGGCCAATTCGGCAATATCGGGTCTATTATTGACAGGAGCCCGTCTCTTTTATTGAAAATTCGCAAAAAGGTAAGTTAAAAAATCGGTTTCAATGTGTTAATTGAAGGCTCCAAAGCCGATTTTTCGGTCCGACTTTGAGCGCTTATTACAGGAAAAGTGAAAGTGCTGGCAACTTTATTGTTCTCTATCCTCGAGATTAAGGATAGACTTAAATTTAAATATTATGTAATTCAAATTTTGACTTTATTAACCCTATATTAAAAGTGACATTTAAAAATTGTGCTTCAACACGCAATTTATTTGAGCAAAAATGGAGACGTCAGAACAAAAACTAATTAAGAAAAGATAAGAATTTGATTTTCTAAAAAGTGACTTCCTCGAAAATAACCTGCAATTTTCGGCTTTAATCTAAGCTGTTTTCCGTAGAAAGAACCTAACCTACGCAATTCATCGAAATCACTTTTAAAGAAATAAAAATTACTCAGATCCGCCAGACTAAAATTGAAATGCAGCAGTTTCAGAAAAAATTTTCCTAAAAAGTGAATCATTCAGAAGGAACTTGCAATTTCTGGTATAATCTACAGGGGGTTTTGAAAATAGTCCGGAGCCTCCAAGGGTTACGGCTATCTTGTAGAAAAATTTTTTCTGGTTATTTTCATAGCCAGGATTTTTTTCGTTTATGAAATTTTTTCAAAAAAAAATTTATTTTAAGGTCAAATTTACATGACTAACTAAGCAATCAGGAGAAAGGCTTATACAATTTCAAGTATTTTGAATTAGGTCATAATGACCACCCGGTCCACCACGATGACCGGTCAAAGTTGAAGGTCAATCTCAAGGTCCTCGAATTCGGACCCACCAAAATGATTTCCATGGCCGACGTTCTAATGAACGTATTAGGAACCATAGGTGAATTATGTACGCTTACGGTGCTAGAAAGTGGATATTCAAAAAAATCTCTTTAGGTTAACCTCGAAAAAGACAAAATTCAAATTTTTGTATTTTGTTTAAATCCTGCTCAGGAGCGCCCCTCATCGGAACAAGGAAAAGTTATTCGAACTTTTGCTACGATTTGGGATAAGGACAAGAACAATTTCGAAAGTTTACGCAATGTTATAACTATTTATGATAAGACTAAACGATGCCAGATATTTTGAGATATTAATTGTCTTAATTCAGACCAGTGATTTCAATTGTGATAAATTACTACAGTATTAAGAGATTTTATTTGTGACCAAAATTTGTTAATCAGTTTAAAATTTGATTTGGAACTTTCAAAAATCAAATTTTGTTGCAATTTGTCCGAATAAACATCTTGCGCTACTGAAAAAAATCTCTGATGGCAATTTCTTTTTTTTTATTTGAGGTCGATAAATCAAAAAACGGAAATCTGGTCAAAATTAAACCTTCTAAAATTCAAAGAATATCATCGTGATTTTTAGAGGACTTTCTAGACTCTTTTTTTCTAATATATTGATATGGATTCTGACTGATGTAATTTCAATCTTGATGAATTATTACAGTATTTAGGCATTTTCTTTGTGACAAAATTATTTTCCATTATCAATTTTTTCATTATTAAATTTGGTTTGCTAATAATGCTTCTGAAAATTATGGATTAATTCCTTTCATTGGGTGTCAAGGACAATGCTGAATATTACCTCAAGAATATACGTATAAAATATATTTAGAGGATTTTTAGTGTAAAATGTTGTGAAATTGCAAGTGATTGAATTTAGGATTATTTTTTGGTACGATTTTCGCTAACAAATTGACAAATTCAAAGTTAAAGAAGTTGTAGGGTCTCCAACTTATCTTGTGATCCATAACAAATAACAGTATTATTAGAATTTTACTGAGTTCATTTAAGTCCGTTGACTTCTGAAAAATTATCAAAAATTTCGAAAAAAATTCAAAAAAATTTTTAAGTAATTTCAAATCAGATAATATCATTTTGCTGAACAATTTTCAAGAATAAATATTTGCACTGTGTTTAAGACTAAACCGACCAAGTAGATTTCAGAAAAAAAATTCTACGACCTCGGAAAAGCTAAAATACAAATTTCGTATTTTATTTAAATCTAGCTCAGGCGGTTTTCTTGTCGAAATTACAAAAAAATGAGTCAATAGATTATGGGACTGCATTTTATTTTCTCTTGTACTTCAAATCTTTTCAATAAAGTTCTACAATTATCGAAAAAAATAGCGATCTGGCCAATCGTCTGTATATAATATACAATGATAGCAATTTGCTAAATCTAAATTCCAAATAGTTTTATGTATACCTATAATAAATTTTTCTCAACAAAAAAATCAGTATGTGCAAGTGGTTTTAGCACTAGAATTTGAACTGAACACACTTTATCTTTATGATATAGGCTATATTATAGCCTATAATTTATAGGCTATATCAGTTATAATTAGAAAACTATAGTTCGGTTGAGATTGGTTTACCGGCTATACGTAACCAACTTGTTTCTAGCCAATTGAAAGTTATAGGCGTTTAGAAAACCAAATATAAGATTTAAAGACCCTACAACTTACGACCGGTACGATCATNCATAAATGTTACAACGAGAAAATCACTGGAATTTTATTCAGCTCCTGACAGACGTTTGAAAATCACTAAATGGCGTCGGTTGCTGCCTTAAACGACGTCTTGATGATTCCAGAAAGTAAAAAATTAAACTGCTTGGCTGAATTTTGATGAACGCAATTTGTCATTATCAGATTTTCCATTATTTCATTTCAAAAAACCTGAGAAAATAAATTGACTTATTAACTCTATTGGGGCTATAAACAATGCTTTATTTGGTAATAAAAAACTGTATGATACAATCTGTATTACAATCTGTACTTCAGGTGTGAAATATATTCAAAAATTTATTAAATTTTAATGAAATTAGCAAATTTATCTCTATTCGTTTGTATTTTACAATCTCGATAAATGCAAATTCAAATTTCGTATTCTTTTTAAATGGAACTCAAGAGCGCCAAAAGTCAAAATTTCAAAAAGTACTAAAAACCTTAAAGAATTGTGATGTAAAAAATGGCTAAAATTTCTTCAAAAAATAATGTTAAATATAGCTGTTCGTGATCTAGAATTATGAACTATTTTTACTATTTAATGTTCCTAGACTTTATTGACTCCCAAGGAAGTATTCAAGTCAGAGTATTTTAACTAAGTTTGCAGGAATACGAGGTTTCAAATGCTGTTTAACAAATCTGTCTACTACTTTACTCATCGTGAACACTGTTTTGAGCGTTTCGTTGGTTTAAGTTATTTAATACTGAAATTGATAGAAAGTTAACCGTTCAAAACGGCTTCCCCGATTAGTATTGTATGTCTAATTAAGCAGATATATGTTTTTTTTAAATCCAGTTTTTCCATTTTCAGAGCCTTCTTCATATTAAAAAATCGGGATATTTTTGAATGTCGAAATCTATCTTATTTTGTATTGTTTTTTTGAGACACAATAATAATATTATTATAATATCTAGTTTTTTGCAATTTAAAAAATGAATTTTTTACAACGTTTCGAATATATTTTTATTCATCTTCAGGTATTTATTCAGGTATCTATCTTATTTATTCCACAAAAAAATATTGGACGTTTTCGTTAAAAATAGTCCAACGGTTTAACGATGATGAAATTTAAGTGTAAAAATTTATTTTGTTAATACTGGTCGAGTTACCAAATTCTTATGGCTTCGGCTGGACTACATGTTCGGATATAAGTATTTGTAAAGGTCTAAACCAAAATATAAGCATGATCAAATTTTCAACAAATTGGATAAGAAGAATTATGAATATTTCTTATTTAGCTCTTTGAATTTTACTTCCGATTTTTTTTTATTGAGCCCCTTTTCACGTGACTTCTTTTTACATAAAAATGTTTTAACATACGTTTCTCAGATTGAATGAAGAAGTTGTTGTAGTTGTTGAGGAAGCGATTGATATTGCATCTGGTACTCTCGGAATTCGTGGCTTTTCAAGACCACTTTGTCCACTCTGTCCTTCCGATGGGACATTGCTCTCACGTGATTGAGACCCGCTACGACCTCCTTGACGTTTCAAGATATCCTGAAAAATAATTTATACAGATTTTTAATGAAATGATTATTTTTTAAATCTTAACCCCATTCAGCTTGTTTCCGATTGGTTATTATTTATTCGCCAAGTTAGTAAAGTCAGTATTGTACCGTGGTAGTGTTTTTTCTCAACATAGGATAGGGAAAATGAAGAGACATTACAGCCCTGGAAAAAGTACACTACAGGGGGAGGCCCAATATCGCCGAAAGTTAAAAAAAAGGCGGGGGCGTTCGAAATGACGTCATTATTTGAAAACTCGTTGAATTTTATAAGGAGTTTAACTATACACTCAAACGAAGTAAATTACCAAAATGTGGCGAATTATGTGCTCCACCAAACGCAATCAAATCAAAATTCAAGAAACTGAATTTGGGAAATTATATCTTGAAGTATGACGTCATTTATGACGCACTTGAAGTTATTTATACTAAAAACATTAATTGCCCTCGCAATTTCGGCCATATGGGGACCGGCAGGAATTAAGCTAAAAATGGTGAAATTTCGTAGGTTTTTTTCGGGGATATACCCTCCCGTTAGAGGAGTCCTGTACTTCGTGAACTTACTTTGCCACTCTGAAAGGCACATATTCGAAACAAAAATTGTGGAGGTACTTTAATTAGTTATAGTAGTTAGTTTAAGTTGTTATAGCCCAAAATCGTTTATTTCTAAAAAAAAGTATTTTAAATAGTAAAAGGCGTTTTAACTAGGGGTGTTATAACCAGTCACCTGCTGTAAAATATAAATAAAATGGGGTCAATACAGGAGTCCAGTTAATATTTGTATTACGAAATTTTAGTCTAGAAAAAGGTCATTAACTGGGCCATGAATATGGCACCAAATGTTCAAACAAAATAGACGCAAATCAAATATAAATTCTGACTTTTTATTAAATAAAGTTTACTCAAACTGGCCTATTAAAATCACTTAATATTTTAAGAGCCAAATCTGGTCAAAAAGTCAATTAGTCTAAGACATATTATTGGTAGGATGATTTGCATCTACAAATAAAAGACAATAAAAATGACAAAAATAATTTGTTTAACCCTTGGAGGCCCCGGACTATTTTCAAAAACACCTGTAGATTAAATACCAGAAATTGCAGGTTGCTTCTGAATGATTCACTTTATAGGAAAAAATTTAATAAAGTTCCAAACACTTTTACTTTTTCTGTAATGAGCTCTCAAAGTCGCACCACTTACGTGCCGCAGGAGCCTCCAAGGGTTAAGTTTAAAAGAAAAAATATTATATTTTATATTTTTCGCGTTAATTATACAAAAAAAAACATTTTTCATAAGATTCTGATAATGATTCAGTTTTTTATAATTTTTCCTGACGATTTAAAATAAGGAAAGTCGAAAATGGTTATAAGTTAAATCATTATTTTAATGGCCTATCTTGTGGAGAACTTTCATGATCATAATCACATGTCATGTAGTCGGAGGCTTTTTTAATTTTTTCTCAAAAAAAATTGATTTTTTGGTTAATTTTTTGGAATTTATAAAGGGCGCAAAATCTAGTTCTAGCGAAGCAGTATGCCGAGAAAAATGCTGTTTTTAACATGAAAATCAGTTTATTTTTATAAAAATTATGAAAAATTAAAATGTTTAAGAATGGCACCGCGGTGCAGGAAAAAGAGTTTTATAAAAAAAATTATTCATCGTATGCTTCCACACAATATTTTTAAAAATCTTGAGCGATTTACCACCCAGTTATTATTGAAATTCACATGGTATTGATAAAACTCCAGCAATACAGTATGTGATATTTTGCTAGCGCGATAAACTACAAAATTAAATTAATTTTGAGCATGCTTATGGTAAGATAAGAACAGCGAAACTTTTTATTGCTAAATTTTTTTAAAGTTATCCGCTACTTCTCAAAAATGAAAAACCCGTTTTCGAAAATGCCTATGTTTAAGCTTGAAATTTATCTTGAAATATTTTTAAATAAAATTTAAAATTTCAAGCTTGTTAAACATCGGCAATTTCAAAACAGGTTTCTCATTTTTGAGCAGCCACTGACAATTTGTTAAGAAAATTTTTTTACTGAACATAATATTTTTTCATGTGCTACAATTTGAACATGATTATAAAAATTGTTGTATTGGTTTTAAGACATCAATTATATATTTATTTTCCATTGAAAATGGTATTTATTTAACGTTTCGGCTAAGGAGCCATCTTCAGAAGTGAGAGAAAAAGTTTGAAACAGTTCGGAACAAAAAATGTAGTATTTCAGTCTATCAATAAGAATTCAAATGTGTGCAAGAAAATGTATTTTTAAAAATTAGGTTTAAATACTCGAGCCTCAGATTTGCCTTATTAAAAATTATAAAAATGTTTGGCATAAAAATTCTGCTGTTCCCACATGAGCTTATTGGCTCTGAAGCGTGCAAACAACATCATCACAAGATTATTTCACGCCAATCAGCATTCGTATGATTAACTACATTCTGGAATTTTTTTAGCTCGCAAAAATATAACATACTGTATTTTTATGAAAATTTCTTAACAAAACTAAATTTTATTCTGATCACAAACCTGTATTTCTGAAGAGGATAATTGTCTGCTCTGAGGTCGTCTTCGTAAAGTTGCCACTCTTGAATCGTCTACAGGAATAAATAATGGATCAAGGGTCATTTGAACAAAATCTCAAAAATATTTCTCTGCAAAAACGTATATGTTTTTAAAGGTTTTTCTAAAATCAATTTTGTGGCAAAGCCATAAGCTGGCCAAATGACAATTTATAATAATATCACCCTATATGAATATTTCCTCTGATTTCTCAAATGAACAAAAAAAAGGAATATGTTGGCAATATTAAGGTTAAAATCACTCGTTTTAGGGGTAAGGTCGTTCTATCGATTTGCTGGGAGATTCTTAATTGAATTTCCGCATTTAGCAATTGTTAAATCACAAAACTCCATTATCTCAGAAGTCATTCATTTAATTAGTTTTTCAGAAGACTAATCAAAAAATTAACTCGCTTTAGCTGATTATATGCAGTAAATTGAGAGTTATGCGTCCCAGTGCAATCTTGTTATTCGAAATAAAAAACAACTTCGGCAGCGCTTTGAGAGCAATAGGCAACACCTTAAGAAACCCTTAAAATGACCTGGACAAAAAACACTAAAGTTTATTTATCGAAGTTTCTCGATTTATAAAAACTGTCATATATGGATTACCGGACCTTAGAATACAAATCTTAAATATTTGATTTGTTGATCGTTTCTCAACCTGACCAATGAAATCGGCCTATTCCGCAATCAAGAGTTTTGATTGGGTGCTAATATCTTGCGTTGTTTGTATCATTCAAATATTTAGGATTTGTACTCTGAGGTCCGGTAATCCATATCGAGTTGTTTTTTGGAGTACACTTTCTTGGTCAACTTTTTTCAAAGTATCTATACCCTCTTTTCACACTACGTGGAAATAATATCCGGGAAAATACACTTCGTTTGCTTATCAGAGCCGGCATATTCCACATAGTGTGAAAAGGGGATATTAAAACACAAATTTATGAAATTTTTCATTTTTTGAGTGAATTTTAAGGTTTTAGATTCAAATATAAAAATAGATTCATATATAAAATAAATCCATAATTAATATAACATCAAATTTTTCAATTTTTTCGAATTTTGAGACTTTTTTAGAATTTTCAATAAAGAAAGTTAGCCGAAAACAAATGGACCAAAATTCATATGGTGCTATCATTTTTGAGGCAAACCTACTATAAGGACTCTAGTACCAATCAGCAGCAAAAAAATCAACTTGCGAGGGCATTTACTAATCAACAATCAGCTAAAAAATTTGTCGCGTAATAAAAAATTTTATTCTTAAAATCGACAAATAAGAGCCCTTTATTTACCAAAAATTGTCTAAACTTGATAATCATTATTAAATGAAATAATTATTTTCGGAATCATTAAAAAAATAGAGTACGCCAATTCCTTGCATTGTAATTGATTAAAATATCAACCATACAAAATTTCTTTTTTCTAAATAATTTTGAAAAATAAATTTAATTTTCGTAACTTCATTTCTTGAAGAATAACTTATATTTAAACGTATGATCGTCCCATAAACTCGACTGATGACAGCCTAACGATTTTTAATGATGGGTTTTCTGACTGCATGAAAATATTCACTTTTAGTCGCTTCGTTGTCTGACGACGTCGTCACGATGATTTTAAGCTAGAGTAAAAACTGCAAAACTCTGGAGAAAATTAAGCAAAACGAATCAATAAAGATCTTGATTCAAGGTTCATTGAGTAAGTGTCCGTAATTTCTTATGCAAAAAAATAATGAATTATTTCTCACAAAACCTGAAATATTAAAAAAAATTGAACTTCAATTGAGCCTGAGTAACGATCTTTGAAAATTAGCACTTAAAAAAAATAAAAACCTAACAGTAAAATCTGAACCAGAAAGTAATTCTCCAGTAATAGTCTGGGCAAGTATTTCACCGAATAGATCAGGTCACGTGCTAGAAGGTCAAAGAATTAAAGTTCAAGCTAAACTTTAGCTGAAAAGTGCTGAAAAAGTGCTTTTATCTATAATGGACTTATGAGAGATGTGATTGAATTATGACGATAAAATTAATCATAGCTCTCAGTGCCCCTAAACTTGACCATGAGAGTTATCAGCCAAAAATTCTTATTCATAAATATTCTACGCTTAGGAACTTAGAACTTAAACACAATTCCTAAGTAATAAGCACATAATTTATATGCTTATTACTTAGGAATTTTGTTAAAGTTCTAAGTTCCAAAGCGTAGAATATTTATCAATAATAATTTTTGGCTGATAAATCCCATGGTTAAGTTTTGGGGCACTGAGAGCTATGCTGCATATTGGAAGAACAATAGTTGTGGCTCAATATTATTGAGTCAATAAGCCTGCCGGACCACAATTTTTGACTCATTTTTTCAAATTCTTCAAATCGCAATGCAAAGTTTACTACAAAAAATACGGACAAAAATAAGTATAATGATGATTTGTTATTTTAACAACCTAGCATATTTAACCGACCTTTCGGAACAATATTTAGAGTCTTTAATTGAAACTAATTGTAATTTTGTCCAAAAGTAACCTAGAAATTATGTATGAATTCCAAAATCGACATTGCACATAAATGTAAATTTTGACATTGTGTGTATAATTTTAAAATTTTCCTCCAAGATGCTTCCACAAAATATTATGAAATTATACACACAATGTCATAATTCACATTTATTCACTCAATTTCGATTCAGTCATTTCCCCTCATAATTTTCCAATAGACATTACAAATAAACGTGAATTTTGACATTGTGTGTGAAATTTCATAATATACACACAATGTCAAAATTTATATTTGTTCCCGCAATGTCGATTCGGACATTTCCTCTCATAATAAGAAAAATTAAATAATAATCATTTCTTTTTACTAAAAGTACACTGGAAGGGCTTCAAGAATGAAAAAAATGCCTTTTCTGCTATTTTTGCCACGAAAAGTTAAATTTATATCATGTGACATAAAAAACTATTTTATAATCACCGACTTTTTTGAGAAAATTTGGAGCAAAACTGCCTTTTTTAAATTCACAATTTCATGTTTTAAATCCCAAGATCAAGATTTGAAATATTATTTTCCACTCCACTGTCATCGAATCGAGTTTTCAATAGCACTGATTCCTTACTATTTTTTTTCTTGAATTTTTAGTATAAATTGTTTTCAGATTATCGACAGTTCTAGCGCTTGACAGCAAAATATTATCTTATTTTTCAAAAATAAAACTATGCTTACCAATTGGTCAAAAAAAATTAAGCATGGCATTTTATTGACATCTATCGTTTAGAGACTAAATTATGTCGAATCTGAAATGAAATCAACATATTTGGGATAAAATATATATGAAAAAACTGATATTATGAGCACCTTACGAGTTTTGAGACGATCAGCACATATTTAAATTAAATAATCATGCGCTGAGCAAAACAGCTTACAGTTTAAGCCCTGCGATAAAGTAATCTCAGGCCACATGCTTTCTTTAAATCTCGATTCTTCCAAAAGCTTCATCAAGAACTCAAATTATCCCTGATTATAAAAGAAGACGATTTTGCAGAAAAAATGAGAATATTTTGAAAACAATGTAAATACTTCTGAAAACTAACCATTTTGTGGTTTCACGACAGTAGTAGCTATAAGATGAAGGACGCCAATTGTGTTACGTATTAGTTCGACGGCCTGTCTGTGACCAGCACGAATGACAGCAATTCCATTGATCTTAAAATTAATTTAAAGGAGATGTATACGCTGAAAAGGCTTTTTAAAGGGCTCATAACTTTCTATTTCTAGTAAGAATTTCCTACATAACAATCTTATAAAATTTCAAGAATAGTAGTTCGTAAATTCTAGAAGAAATTTTTTATCCAATTTTTACCATGGCGTGTTTGAACAACCGGTAAATTAAATTAACCGCGAGCAATAAAAATTCTTAAAAGTGATATTTTTTCACCTTAATTCGAATAAGTCTGATTTTTATTGAGATCATGTATATTAAAAAAAAAATTGGTCATTTGATTGAATAATAATTTACTTATTTAATTTATTAAGATTTGAATGAAAATAGCGTTATCATCAATACTGCGCAGTATGCCGCTAAAAAGCAAAAAAGATTTATCTAGACAATTTTCTTAATAAATCCTTCTTGTGGAAAACGCATAAAATTTTTCAAGCTACAAGAAAACTTAATGAAAATATTTGAAAGACAAAAACATGCAATTTTGGCCATTTTTCATGTTATACGGTTTTTCAATGACGGAAAAACGACAAACTGTAATTATAAGCATATTAGAGTGTGTATACCTTTATCACACTTTGCTTAGAAAATGACGTTGGGAGATTTTTCTAGTATATTAAGCCTAGTATATGGATTACCCGCCCTCAGAGTACAAATCCTAAATATTTGAATGATACAAACAACGCAAGATATTACACCCAATCAAAACCCTTGATTGCGGAATAGGCCGATTTCATTGGTCAGATTTAGAAAGGATCAACCAATCAAATGCTCAGATTTCGCATTTTTCAAATATTTAGGATTTGTACTCTGAGGGCGGGTGATCCATATATTAAGCCTTAAAAACGTTTTCCGACGTCATTTTCTAAGCAGAGTGTCATAAAGGGATATTCACAGTCTGTATACAAATATTCATTGAAAATTTAGCCAAAATGAACGATTATGATTGGTTGAAGTTTAAACCAATCAGAATCGAGCTAAGACTTGACATTCCCAAAAACGATATTTTAAAATTAAATCCAGCGAAAATTTATTTAAAATTTATGAATATTTTGAACGCACTGGAATTCTTTTCAAAAATTTCAAAATAGTGATTTGATAAAAGTTGGTTTAGACTATTGAATGAAAGCCGGGGTAATGTTTATTTTGTATATCTATCCAGCATAAAATGATTTTGGTGAACGTTGAATTTTAATCTTTTCATGACTTTTTTCGTCTGCTATTTTCTTCTGCTGAGAATTTATTAAGTGCTTTTCAGCTCTATTTTGTATACACAAATGGGTTAGATAAATATGTGTGAAATACCGTACAATTTCAGTCATAACTGTCGTAACATAATGAAAAAATACCAGCGAAATGTAAATACAAGATTTGTCAAATATAAATAAAACGGAGTTAGAATGTTTGCCCTCGAATCAGGAGGTTTGTGTTGGAATCAGTAAAAAAATTCTAACATTTCACGAGCTTTTCTTGGTAGGTATCATTAAGAGGTTTGTCGTTGCAAAAATGTGTTTTCACAAGAATAATGGTCGTATACAGTATATGATATACTCAAGACAATCACTGAGACAACATAAGTGGGATTCGAACACGCGCTATAGAGATAGTATGCATTTTTAAGATGGACTAAGGTTGGGAAAACGATATACTGTATATCGTTTTCCCAACCTAAGTCCATCTTAAAAATGCATACTATCTTTATAGCGCGTGTTCGAATCCCACTTATGTTGTCTCAGTGAATATCTTGAGTATGATTATAGGCAAGGGTGCTTGATATTGGGACCGCCAGAGTTAATCGGTGTGTAATCACTCAAGCAATCACTAAGACAATCACTAAGACAACATCAGTGAAATTCGAACACGCGCTATAGAGATAGTATGCATTTTTAAGAAGGACTTAGCGTGGGAAAAGGATATGTAGGGAGCAAACTGGCAAAATTTCTAACCAAAGCAAAACTGTTGATTAATATTGTTTGACTTTACTAGGCTGAAAAACCTCGAGGAAACAGATTCTGATCATTAAAAAATTTTCGGGCCCTCTAGTGGTCACAAAAAGGAGTCATCAAAACCTATTTTTTGTGACTGCATTGAAATTTTAGCCAATTTAACTATATTTTTTGAATTTTTAACACCACAGCAGTACTCACAATGAAATTTGGTTCATTAGCACAAAAAAAAATTTTAAAAACCTATTCGAAACTTTCGAAAAAAAATTTAGGCGGAAAATTAAGATCATTGAAATTTTTTCTGCGCACCTCAACGCACTCTGATATTTGGCATGCATGTGTAAAATTATCCAAAGATCACAAACAGGACCATGTCTTAGCTCTGAAGACTTCTGCATTATATGAAACCGGCAATTTGGAGTCAAAACCGGTATTTTCACCGATAATATTACCAAAAATTTAAAATAAAAATGCTCATTTTTTTTGCTAAAATTTTACCCTCATGTTTATCTTGTTTTTTCCTAAATCCCCTAGTTCAAAAGTTAGATTTTTGCCCTAAGTACAGTAATTACTCTGTTATAGTTACCCCTGAACTATTGAAAAAAGGTAACCAAAATATAACAGATAAAAGGTAACTTTAATGAGTGATTCCTTGGGGTTACTTTAATTACTCGATATTTTTTCAATTTGAGAATTTTTTTTTCAACTTATATCTGTTTTTGTATTTTAAAAAACAGACATAACTTAAATTTCATTATTAAGGTAGTACCGGTCGCATTTAGAGACTCGGACATGAAATTTTCCATAGATTATTTTTGAAATGTTTATTTTTGAAAATATGGACAAAAAGATATTTTTATTGCGATTTTTTAATAATATTCTTTCAAAATTTGATAGTTCTGAGAATTTGAATCGCTGTTTCAGAAAAAACGAGACACAAAAGTGAAAATTGTGAACCTCGGGGGCCCCGAGTCGGGGCTCTGAGCAGCTCACTGATAATTATAGGCACCATCAAAACTTTCGATCTATAAGTTATTTTATCAAATTTTATAAAAAAATCATTGAAACACATAACACAAAATGTTTAAGACACCAAGTGATTAGTATCTGCTTAAAATAGTTTGAAATTTTTTGTATTAAAAAAACAAAGTAAATTTTATTTAGTATTTCAGTTAATACTATAAAAATATAACTTTAACTAAACTGTTCGGATTTAAAGGGGTTGTCCTTGCGAAAATAAGCACCTGTTATTTTTTACAATTTGTTTACAACTTTGTTTTGGCGAGGAGCAATATGGATATCCGGACTCCATAGTACAAATCCTAAATATTTGAATGATACAAACACGCAAGATATTAGCACCCAATCAAAACCCTTGATTGCGGAATAAGCCGATTTCATTGGTCAGGTTGAGAAAGGATCAACCAAAATGCTCAGATTTCGCATTTTTAAATATTTAGGATTTGTACTCTGAGGTCGGTAATCCATATTATAAGATTTTTTATTCTTGTTGTATAGGGATATTAATTTCGAATTTTTTCATAAATCATCAGTACGGTATAATAGTTTTTAAACAGAAACTAAAAATATGCAGTCGGAAAATAGTTCTAGAGAAAAAGTTAAAAACATGTTTTCTAAAACCGGAGTTGCTAAATGTTCAAATTTCAATTTTTTTGATGTCAAAAATGTTCTCCACTAAATTTAACCGGTATAACATGTTTGCCGGTATTTGTGTAATATAATAAATTGTATTATTTAAGAGGAAGCTACAATAATTGATAGAAAACCGTAAATACCGATTAACCGGTGGAGTAAAAAATCATAAACTTGACCTGAATTTTTTAGTTTCCAGTTGAATGCAAAAAAAAGCGTTTTGTGATATCTCAATGAGATAATCTCATTACGGTGCGTCTTGTGGTACCAACAGTTCGAACCTGTCACCCTTAAAAATTACCTAATTAAAACAACTAACAACTAACATTGATGTCTGAAGTGAGAAATAGTTCACTTTGTTCAATCATTCTTCATTAAATTTGAAAATATGATTTTTTGCTACAAACATTTTGATGGTGCTAGACTGTCACCTCCGCGGAGGCCTCCGGACTTGGTCGAGAAAAAAGTTGTGAATATTTAAAAAAAAAATTTATAATGTTCCTTGGGTAATTATAAGAAAAAAATTGGCTTATGACTTTCTAANTTTCAAAAAAAATTTATTTTAAGGCAATTACAGACTACTAAGCAATCAGAGAAAGGTTATACAATCAATATTTGAATTAGGCTCATAATGCACCCGGTCCACACCGATGACGTCAAAGTTGGAGTCAATCTCAAGTCCTCGGAATCGGACCACCAAAATATTTCACATGGCCGACGTTCTATGAACGATTTAAACCATAGTGAATTATGTACGCTTACGTGCAGAAAGGGATATTCAAAAAAATCTCTTATTCGTTAACTCGAAAAACAAATTCAAATTTTGTATTTTGTTAATCCTGCTCAGGAGCGCCCCTCATCGGAACAAGGAAAAGATTCAACTTTTTGCTACGATTGGATAAGACAAGAACAATTCGAAAGTTTACGCAATTTATAACTATTTATGATAAGACTAACGATGCCAGATATTTTGAGATATTAATTGTTTAATCGACCAGTGATTCAATGTGATAAATTACTACAGTATAAGAGATTATTTTACCAAAATTGTATCAGTTAAAAATTATTTGGAACTTTCAAAAATCAAATTTTGTTGCAATTTGTTCCGAATAAACATCTTGCGCTACTGCAAAAAAATCTTGATGGCAATTTCTTTTTTTGTTATTTGAGGTCGATAAATCAAAAAACGGAAATCTGTCAAAATTAAACTTCTAAAATTCAAAGAAATATCATCGTGGATTTTTAGAGGGACTTTCTAGACTCTTTTTTGTTCTAATATATGATATGATTCTGACTGATGTAATTTTCATCTTGATGAATTATACCAGTATTAGGCATTTCTTTGTGACAAAATGTATTTCCATTATCAATTTTTTCATTATTTA
This sequence comes from Oikopleura vanhoeffeni, assembly GCA_004367855.1. Taxonomy (NCBI): domain Eukaryota; kingdom Metazoa; phylum Chordata; class Appendicularia; order Copelata; family Oikopleuridae; genus Oikopleura; species Oikopleura vanhoeffeni. The sequence continues at coordinate 58,770 of SCLH01001197.1, forward strand.
AATTTGGTTTGCTATAATGCTTCTGAAAATTATGGATTTGAATTCTTTCATTCGGTGTCAAGGACAATGCGAATATTACCTCAAGGAAATACGTGTATAAAATATATTTAGAGGATTTTAGTGTAAAAATGTTTGAAATTGCAAGTGATTGAAATTTAGGATTATTGTTTGGTTACGATTTTCGCTAACAAATTGACAAATTCAAAGTTAAAGAAGTTTGTAGGTCTCCAACTTATCTTGTGCATCCAAACAAAGATACAGTATATTTTAGATTTTAACTGAGTTCATTTAGTCGTTGACTTCTTGAAAATTATCAAATTTTCGAAAAAAAATTCAAAAAATTTTTAAGTATTTCAAAATCAGATAATATCATTTTGCTGAACAATTTTCAAGAAAAATATTTGGGCACTGTGTTTAAACTAAACCGACCCACGGAAGATTTCAGAAAAAAAATTCTCGACCTGCGAAGGAAAGCTAAAATACAAATTTCGTATTATTTAAATCTAGCTTTCAGGCGGTTTCTTGTCGAAAATTACAAAAAAATGAGTCAATAGATTATGGGACTGCATTATTATTTTCTTGTACTCATCTTATAAGTTTACATTTCGAAAAAATCTGCTTCGTTGTAATAATATACAATGATAAGCAATTGCTAAATCTAAAATTCCAAATAGTTTTATGTATCACTATATAAATTTTTCCAACAAAAAATCAGTATTGCAAGTGGTTTGAGCACAGAATTTGAACTGACACACTTTATCTTTGATGATATAGGCTATTTATAGCCTATAATTTATAGGCATATCAGTTTATAATTAGAAAAACCTATTAGTTCGGTTGAGATTGGTTACCGGCTATACGTAACCAAATTGTTTTCTAGCCAATTGAAGTTTATAGGCGTTAAAAACCAAATATAAGATTAAAGACCCTACAACTTACGACCGGTACGATCATGCAAAAAACTGTCCGTTACTTTTTTGAAAATTCAGACAAATATTTCATAATGTTACAACGAGAAAATCACTGGAATTTTATTCAGCTCCTGACAGACGTTTGAAAATCACAAATGGGTCGGTTGCGCCTTAAACGACGTCTTTATGATTCCAGAAAGTAAAAAATTAAACTGCTTGGCTGAATTTTGATGAACGCAATTTTCATTATCAGTTTTTCCGATTATTTCTTTCAAAAAACTGAGAAAATAAATTGACTTATAACTTATTGGGGCTATAAACAATAGCTTTTATTGGTAATAAAAACTGTATGATACAATCTGTATTACAATCTGTATCAGGTGTGAAATATATTCAAAATTATTAAATTTTAATGAAATTAGCAAATTTACTCTATTCGTTTGTATTTTACAATCTCGATAAATGCAAATTCAAATTTGTATTCTTTTAAATGGAACTCATAGAGCGCAAAAGTCAAAATTTCAAAAAGTACTTAAAAACCTTAAAGAATTGTATGTAAAAATGGCTAAAATTTCTTCAAAAATAAGTTAAATTAGCTGTTCGTGATCTAGAATTATAAACTATTTTTACTATTTAATGTTCCTAGACTTATTGACTCCCAAAGAAGTATTCAAAGTCAGAGTATTTTAACTAAGTTTGCAGGAATACGAGGTTTCAAATGCTGTTTAACAAATCTGTCTACTACTTTACTCATCGTGAACACTGTTTGAGCGTTTCGTTGGTTTAAGTTATTTAATACTGAAATTGATAGAAAGTTAACCGTTCAAAACGGCTTCCCCGATTAGTATTGTATGTCTAATTAAGCAGATATATGTTTTTTTTAATCCAGTTTTTCCATTTTCAGAGCCTTCTTCATATTAAAAAATCGGATATTTTTGAATGTCGAAATCTATCTTATTTTGTATGTTTTTTGAGACACAATAATAATATATATTTAAATATCTAGTTTTTGCATTAAAAAAGAATTTTTTACCAACGTTTCGAATATATTTTTATTCATCTTTCAGGTATTTTTCAGGTATCTATCTTATTTATTCCCAAAAAAAATATTGGACGTTTCGTTAAAATAGTCAACGTTTAACGATGATGAAATTTAAGTGTAAAATTTATTTTGGTAATACTGGTCGAGTTACCAAATTCTTATTGGCTTCGGCTGACTACATGTTCGGATATAATATTTGTAAAGTCTAAACCAAATATAAGCATGATCAATTTTCAACAAATTGGATAAGAAGAATTATGAATATTTCTTATTAGCTCTTGAATTTTACTTCCGATTTTTTTTATTGAGCCTTTTTTCACGTGACTTCTTTTTACATAAAAATGTTTTAACATACGTTTCTCAGATTGAATTGAAGAAGTTGTTGTAGTTGTTGAGAAGGATTGATATTGCATCTGGTACTCTTCGGAATTCGTGGCGTTTCAAGACCACTTTGTCCACTCTGTCCTTCCGATGGACATTCGCTCTCACGTGATTGAGACCCGCTACGACCTCCTTGACGTTTCAAGATAATCCTGAAAAATAATTTATACAGATTTTAATTGAAATGATTATTTTTAAATCTTAAACCCATTCAGCTTGTTTCCGATTGTTATATTTATTCGCCAAGTTAGTGAAATCAGTATCTGTACCGTGGTAGTGTTTTTTCTCAACATAGGATAGGGAAAATGAAGAGACATACAGCCCTGGAAAAAGTACACTACAGGGGAGGCCCAATATCGCCGAAAGTTAAAAAAAGGCGGGGGCGTTCGAAATGACGTCATTATTTGAAACTCGTTGAATTTTATAAGGAGTTAACTATACACTCAAACGAAGTAAATTACCAAAATGTGGCGAATTATTGCTCCACCAAACGCAATCAAATCAAAATCAAGAACTGAATTTGGGAAATATATCTTGAAGTATGACGTCATTTATGACGCACTTAAGTATTTATACTTAAAAACATTAATTGCCCTCGCAATTTCGGCCAAATGGGGACCGGCAGGAATTAAGCTAAAAATGGGTGAAATTTCGTAGGTTTTTTTTCGGGACTATACCCTCCGTTACAGGAGTCCTGTACTTCGTGAACTTACTTTGCCACTCTGAAAGGCACATATTCGAAACAAAATTGTGGAGGTACTTTAATTAGTTATAGTAGTAGTTTAAGTTGTTATAGCCCAAAATCGTTTATTCTAAAAAAAAGTATTTTTAAAATAGTAAAAGCGTTTAACTAGGGGTGTTATAACCAGTCACCTGCTGTAAAATATAAATAAAATGGGTCAATACAGGAGTCAGTTAATATTTGTATTACGAAATTTTAGTCTAGAAAAAGGTCATTTAACTGGGCCATGAATATGGCACAAATGTTCAAACAAAATAGACGCAAATCAAATATAAATTCTGACTTTTTATTAAATAAGTTTACTCAAACTGGCCTATTAAAATCACTTAATATTTTAAGAGCCAAATCTGGTCAAAAAGTCAAGTTAGTCTAAGACATATTATTGGTGGATGATTTGCATCTACAAATAAAAGACAATAAAAATGCAAAAATAAATTTGTTAACCCTTGGAGGCCCGGACTATTTTCAAAAACACCTGTAGATTAAATACCAGAAATGCAGGTTGCTTCTGAATGATTCACTTTATAGGAAAAAATTTAATAAAGTTCCAAACACTTTTACTTTTTCTGTAATGAGCTCTCAAAGTCGCACCACTTACGTGCCGCAAGGAGCCTCAAGGGTAAGTTTAAAAGAAAAAATATTATATTTTATATTTTTCGCGGTTAATTATACAAAAAAAAAACATTTTTCATAAAATTCTGATAATGATTCAGTTTTTTATAATTTTTCCTGACGATTTAAAATAAGAAAGTCGAAAATGGTTATAAGTTAATCATTATTTTAATGGCCTATCTTGTGGAGAACTTCATGATTCATAATACATGTCATGTAGTCGGAGGCTTTTTTAATTTTTTCTCAAAAAAAATTGATTTTTTGGTTATTTTTTGGAATGTTATAAAGGGCGCAAAATCTAGTTCTAGCGAAGCAGTATGCCGAGAAAAATCTGTTTTGAACATGAAAATCTAGTTTATTTTTAATCAAAATTATGAAAGTGGTAAAATTGTTTAAATGGCACCGCGCGTGCACGGAAAGAGTTGTATAAAAAAATTATTTCATCGTATGCTTCCGACACAATTATGTTTTAAAATCTTGAGTCGATTACCCTCAGTTATTATTGAAATTCACGATGGTATTGATAAAACTCCAGCAATAAGTATGTGATATTTATGCCTAGCGCCGAATAAACTGACAAATTTAAATTAATTTCGAGCAGATTATGGTAAGATAAGAAAGCAAAACTTTTTTATTGCTAAATTTTTTTAAGTTATCCGCTACTGTCTCAAAATTGAAAACCCCGTTTCGAAAATGCCTATGTTTAAGCTTGAAATTTATCTTGAAAATTCTTAGATAAAATTAAAATTCAAGCTGTTAAACATCGGCATTTTTCAAAAGGTTCTCATGTTTGAGCAGGCACACTGACATTTGTTAAGGAAAATTTTTTTGACTGAACATAATATTTTTTTCATTGGGCTACAATTTGAAACATGATTATAAAAATTGTTGTATTGGTTTTAGACATCAATATATATATTTATTTTCCATTTGAAAATGGTATTTATTTAACGTTTCGGTAAGGAGCCATTTCAGAAGTGAGAGAAAAAGTTTTGAAACAGTTCGAACGAAAAATGTAGTATTCAGTCTATCAATAAGGAAATCAAATGTGTGCAAGAAAATGTATTTTTATAAACATTAGGTTTAAATACTCGGCCTAAGATTTGCTTATTAAAAATTATAAAAAATGTTTTGGCATAAAATGTCTGCTGTTCAATTAGCGTTATTGGCCTGAAGATGCAACACATCATACAAGATTATTTCACCAATCAGCATTCTATGATTAAAAAAAAATATTACTAATTCTGGAATTTTTTTAGCTCGCAAAAATTAACATACGTATTTTTATGAAAATTTTTTAACAAAACTAAATTTGTTTCTGGATCACAAACCTTGTATTTCTGAAGGGAAATTGTGCTCTGAGCGTCCTTCGTAAAGTTGCACTCTTGAATCGGTCTAACAGGAAAATAATGGATAAGGGTCATTTGAACAAAATCTCAAAATATTCTCTGCAAAAACTTATACTGTTTTTAAAGGTTTTTCTTAAAAATCAATTTTGTGGCAAGCCATAAGCTGGCCAAATGACAATTTATAATAATATCACCCTATAAATGAATATATTTCCTCTGATTTTCTCAAATGAACAAAAAAAGGAGTAATGTTGGGAATATTAAGGTTAAAATCACTCGTTTTAGGGGGTAAGGTCGTCTATCGATTTGCTGGAGATTTCTTAATGAATTTTCCGCATTTAAGCAATGTTAAATAACAACTCCATTATCTCGAAGTCAATTCATTTAATTAGTTTTTTCAGACCGCACCCCTCCGCTCCGACCTACGGAAAAAAAATACAAATTAATTGCTTTAGCTGATTATATGCCAGTAAATTGAGAGTTATGCTCCCAGTGCAATCTAGTTATTCGAAATAAAAAAACAACTTCGCACAGCGTTGAGGCATAGGCAACACCTTAAGAAAACCCTTAAAAGTGACCGGACAAAAACCACTAAAGTTAATTTATCGAAGTTTCTCGATTATAAAAACTGTCATAGGATACCGACTCTCAGAAATAAAAATCTTAAATATTTGAAGAATGCGAAATCTGAGCATTTGATTTGTGATTCGTTTCTCATACCTGACAAGTGAATCGGCCTATTCGCAATCAAGAGTTTTGATTGGGTGCTAATATTTGCTTGTTTGTATCATTCAAGATATTTAGAATGTGTACCTCTGAGGTCCGTGTAATCATATCGATTGTTTTTTGGTACACTTTCTTGGTCAAGCTTTTTTTCAAAGTATCTTATACCCTCTTTTCACCACTATGTGGAAATATATCCGGAAAATATACTTCGTTTGCTTATCAGAGCGGATATTCCACATAGTGTGAAAAGGGGATATTAAAACACAATTTATGAAATTTTTCATTTTTTGAGGAATTTTAAGGTTTTAGATTCAAATAAAATAGATTCATATATAAATAAATCCATAATTAATATAACATTCAAATTTTTTCAATTTTTTTCGAATTGTAGACTTTTTTCGAATTTCAATAAGAAAGTTTAGCCGAAAACAAATGGACCAAAATTTTATGTGCTATCATTTTTGAGGCAACCTACTATAAGACTCTAGTACCAATCAGCAGCAAAAAATCAACTTGCGAGGCATTACTAATCAACAATCAGCTAAAAAAAATTGCGCGTAATAAAAAATTTATTCTTAAAATCGACAAATAAGAGCCCTTTATTTACCAAAAATTGTCTAAACTTGATAATCATTATAAATGAAATAATTATTTTCGAATCATTAAAAAAAATAGAGTACGCCAATTCCTTGCATTGTAATTGATTAAAATATAACCAACCAAAAATTTCTTTTTTCTAAAAATTTTGAAAAATAAATTCATTTTCGTAACTTCATTTCTTGAAGATAACTTATATTTAAACGTATGATCGTCCCATAAACTCGACTGATGACAGCCTAACGATTTTAATGATGGATTTCTGATGCATGGAAATATTCACTTTTAGTCGTTTCGTTGTCTGACGACGTCGTCACGATGATTTTAAGCTAGAGTAAAAAAGGCAAAACTCTGGAGAAAATTAAGCAAACGAATCAATAAAGATCTTGATTCAAGGTTCATTGAGTAAGTGTCCGTAATTTCTTATGCAAAAAAATAATGAATTATTTCTCACAAAACCTGAAATATTTAAAAAAAATTGAACTTTAATTGAGCCTGAAGTAACGATCTTTGAAATTAGCACTTTAAAAAAAATAAAAACCTAACAGTAAAATCGAACCAGAAAGTATTCTCCAGTAATAGTCTGGGCAAGTATTTCACCGAATAGATCAGGTCACGTGCTAGAAGGTCAAAGAATAAAGTTCAAGCTAAACTTTAGCTGAAAGTGCTGAAAAAGTGCTTTTATCTATAATGGATTATGAGAGATGTGATTGAATTATGACGATAAAATTAATCATAGCTCTCAGTGCCTAAAACTTGACCATGGGAGTTATCAGCCAAAAATTCTTATTCATAAATATTCTACGCTTAGGAACTTAGAACTTAAACAACAATTCCTAAGTAATAAGCACATAATTTATATGCTTATTACTTAGGAATTTTGTTAAAGTTTAAGTTCCAAAGCGTAGAATATTTATCAATAATAATTTTGGCTGATAAATCCCATGGTTAAGTTTGGGCACTGAGAGCTATGCTGCATATTGGAAGAACAATAGTTGTGGCTAAAACAAACAATATTATTGATCAATTAAGCCTGCCGGACCACAATTTTTGACTCATTTTTTCAAATTCTTCAAATCGCAATGCAAAGTTGATACAAAAATACGGACAAAAATAAGTATAATGATGATTTGTTATTTAACAACCTAGCATATTTTAACCGACCTTTCGGAACAATTAATTAGACTCTAAATTGAAAACTAATTGTAATTTTGTCCAAAAGTAACTAGAAATTATGTATGAATTCCAAAATCGACATTGCACATAAATGTAAATTTGACATTGTGTGTATAATTTAAAAAATTTCCTCCAAGATGCTTCACAAAATATTATGAAGATTTAACCACAATGTCATAAAATTCACATTTATTCACTCAATTTCGAATCAGTCATTTCCCCTCATAATTCCAATAGACATTACAATAAACGTGAATTTTGACATTGTGTGTGAAATTTCATAATATACACACAATGTCAAATTTATATTTGTTCCCGCAATGTCGATTCGGACATTTCCTCTCATAATAAGAAAAATGAAAATAATAATCATTTCTTTTTCTAAAAGTAACTGGAAGGGCTTCAAGATGAAAAAAATGCTTTTCTGCTATTTTTGCCACCGAAAGTTAAATTTATCATGTGACATAAAAAACTATTTTATAATCACGATTTTTTGGAGAAAATTTGGAGCAAAACTGCCTTTTTTAAATCACAATTTCATGTTTTAAATCCAAGATCAAGATTTGAAATATTATTTTCCACTCCACTGTCATCGAATCGATTTTCAATAGCACTGATTCCTTACTATTTTTTTCTTGAATTTTTAGTATAATTGTTTTCAGATTATCGACAGTTCTAGCGCTTGACAGCAAAATATTATCTTATTTTCAAAATAAAACTATGCTTACCAATTGGTCAGAAAAAATTAAGCATGGCATTTTATTGACATCTATCGTTTAGAGACTAAATTATGTCGAATCTGAAAGAAATCAACATATTTGGGATATAATATATATGTAAAAAAACTGATATTTGAGCACCTTACGAGTTTTGAGACCGATCAGCACATATTTAAATTAAATAATCATGCGCAGCAAAACAGCTTACAGTTTAAGCCGCGATAAAGTAATCTCAGGGCCACATGCTTCTTTAATCTCGATTCTTCCAAAAGCTTCATCAAGAACTCAAATTATCCCTGATTATAAAAGAAAGACGATTTTGCAGAAAAAAATGAGAATATTTTGAAACAATGTAAATACTTCTGAAAACTAACCATTTTGTGGTTCACGACAGTAGTAGCTATTAAGATGAAGGACGCCAATTGTGTTACGTATAGTTCCGACGGCCTGTCTGTGACCAGCACGAATGACAGCAATTCCATTGATCTTAAATAATTTAAAGGAGATGTATACGCTGAAAGCTTTTTAAAGGGCTCATAACTTCTATTTCTAGTAAGAATTTCCTACATAAATCTTATAAATTTCCAGAATAGTAGTTCGTAATTCTAGAAGAAATTTTTTATTCAATTTTACCATGGCGTGTTTGAACAACCGGTAAATTAAATTAACCGCGAGCAATAAAAATTCTTAAAAGTGATATTTTTTTCACCTTAATTCGAATAAGTCTGATTTTATGAGATCATGATCATATTAAATATAAAAAAATGGTCATTTGGATTAAAATAATTTACTTATTTAATTTATTAAGATTTGAATGAAATAGCGTTATCATCAATACATGCGCCAGTATGCCGCTAAAAAGCAAAAAGATTTATCTAGACAATTTTCTTAATAAATCCTTCTTGTGGAAACGCATAAATTTTCAAGCTACAGAAGAAAACTTAATGAAAATATTGAAAGACAAAAACATGCAATTTGGCCATTTTCATGTTTATACGTTTCAATGACGGAAAACGACAAACTGAATTATAGCATATTAGAGTGTGTATGACCTTTAGCACACTTTTGCTTAATATGATGATTTCTGATTAACCATATATTTACTGTCATCCTTAGAATGTAAGAACACAAGACTAAACCATAAAACTGATGCGGATAGGCCGATTTCATTGTCGATTAGAAAGGATCAACCATTAATCTAGATTTCGCATTTTCAAATATTAGGATTTGACTCTGAGGCGGGTGATCCATATATTAAGCCTAAAAACGTTTTCCGACGTCATTTCTAAGCAGAGTGTCATAAAGGGATATTCACAGTCTGTATACAAATATTCATTGAAAATTTAGCCAAAATGAACGATTATGATTGGTTGAAATTTAAACCAATCAGAATCGAGCTAAGACTTGACATTCCCAAAAAGATATTTTAAAATTAAATCCAGCGAAAATTTATTTAAAATTTATGAATATTTTTGAAGCGCACTGAATTCTTTTCAAAATTTCAAAATATGAGTTGATAAAAGGTTGGTTTAGACTATGAATGAAAGCCGGGTAATGTTTATTTTGTATATCTTTCCAGCATAAATGTTTTGGTGAACGTTGAATTTTAATCTTTTCATGACTTTTTCGTCTGCTATTTTCTTCTGCTGAGAATTTGATTAAGTGCTTTTCAGCTCTATTTTGTATACACAAATGGGTTAGATAAATATGGGTGAAATACCGTACAATTTCAGTCATAACTGTCGTACATAATGAAAAAATACCAGCGAAATGTAAATACAAGATTTGTCCAATATAAATAAAACGGAGTTAGAATGTTGCCCTCAATCAGGAGGTTTGTGTTGAATCAGTAAAAATTCTAACATTTCACGAGCTTCTTGGTAAGGTATCATTAAGGGTTTGTCGTTGCAAATTGTGTTTTCACAGAATAATGGCGTATACAGTATATGATATACTCAAGACATGAGGACAACATAAGTGGATTCGAACACGCGCTATAGAGATAGTATGCATTTTTAAGATGGACTTGGGTTGGGAAAAGATATACTGTAATCGTTTTCCAACCTAAGTCCACTTAAAAAGCATACTATCTCTAGTTAGCGCACGGTGCTTTTTTGGAGTGAATATGAAACATAAAATTCTATTATGAATTGAAATAAAAATGGAAGGAGGTTAATCACTCCCGAAAAAAAATTTTTGCCGAGCAAATTTCTTCAAATACTGCTCTGTGATTGGATAACGTTTTTACACAGCCGTTTGCGCGTATTTTAAGTGAAATGAGTATAACAAGCAGGTGCCCAGTAAAATTTTGAGACATTAAAAAAAAATTAACTTAAAAAAAGTTTAAATGACCTCAAAAATGATGAAGAAACTTTTATGACGTCATTTTGTTACGTCACGAAAATTTTAAACCCTAAGGTACATCAAATTGCATATAATTGTGATTCCAAAATTAACGATTCATGAAATCTATAGGGGAAAGTATTAACGTAAGATGATTTTGGGGGTAGAATTTTACGAAAATTTTGGTGATTTGTTGATGACTCATCAATTCGAGTTTACGGAAGGAAGTTTAATTTTTCATTTTTATTAGTAAATATACCACACAGAAGTGGATTTTAAGATCAATTATGAAATATGTATTTTTAATTACATATGAAATTAAATAATTAAATAACATTTATAATTACCAATAAAGATTTTTTCTAAATTATTTTTTGATAAGTATGTATTAGAGTAGAAAGTTTTTTGTAAACTCTTTATTTTCAAAAAAATTTCTCATTTTTTCTCTTTAACTTAAGGGTATCCCGTCCCTAATTTGACATATTCTCGTTAAACTGTTAGCCAAACACTGCTCAAAGGATTACCTTTAATCCTAAAATTTATATATTACTTACCAAACAAAGATTTAAATTTCTCACTTCCGCCGTCAAACCGGAAGTGATTGACTTTCAAAATTCACCGAATTTTTCTTTGAAAAATTTTCCACTATATCATATTGTATATTAAGTATTTTATTATTTATTGAGATTTACTTAATGAAATTTAACAATTGCATATTTAATGTTCCTTAGGGGTATAAATCGAAAAAAAGTAACAAATTTTTCGAATTTATGACTCATTTTAAACCTACGCATTTCGAAAATTTTGATTTGGATTTTGAAAGGTCACAAATTTTTGTTTCAAATATTTTTTCTTTAACCAAATGCATTAGAAATGCAAGGAATTGTTTCTCGGCAACGGGTTAAACCCGAATGTGCCGTTCAAAAGGTCCTCAATCAGCGATCAGAGAATTAAAAAAAAAGGGCTCGGGGCAAAAAAAAAATTTTTCGAAGGTTATAAAAACCGTCTCCTTATTTCATACAATTCATCATAGGAATTTTAATGTTTCCTATTCGCCCTAAAAAAGCAGCGTGTAGCGGCGTGTTCGAATCCACTGATGTTGTTCAATGATTATCTTGAGTATATATAAGCAAGGGTGCTTGATATTGAGACCGCCAGAGTTAATCGGTGTGTAATCACTCAAGCAATCACAAGACAATCAGTAAGACAACATCAGTGGAATTCGAACACGCGCTATAGAGATAGTAAGCATTTTTAAGATGGACTTAGGTTGGAAAAGAATATGTAGGGAGCAAACTGGCAAAATTTTAACCAAAGCAAAACTGTTGATTAATATTGTTTGTTACTGGCTGAAAAACCGAGGAAACAGATTCTGATCATCAAAAAAATTTCCGGCCTCTAGTGGTCACAGAAAGAAGTCATCAAAACCTATTTTTTGTGACTGCATTGAAAGTTAAGCCAATTTAACTACGTGGGTGAGACCATGGGCAACACACGAGCTTTTGGCCAAAAGTGTTGCCCATGGTTCTTCATGTTGCCATTGGCATCATTTCAGCCCATTTTGGCATCAATTTGGCTCAAAAGTGTTGCCATTGGTCTCACTGTTGCCCATTGGTCACTGTTGCCCAGGTCTCACCCACTGTATATTTTTTAATTTTTTAACACCACAGCAGTCCTCACAATGAAATTTGCTTCATTTATTTTTTTTGTGATACTAAACCCCTACTACACGGTGTTAGTAGCGGAAAGCTAATGTATAATACATGCAATGTGCTCATTTCATTAGCAGCAAAAAAAATTAAAAACATATTTCGAAACTTTCGAAAAAAAATTTATGTCATTTTGGGCAAAAATGCGTCAAGGCGCAAATTTAGATCATTGAAATTTTTTTTCTTGCGCACTCAACGCACTCTGATATTTGGCATGCATGTGTAAAATTAACCAAAGATCCAAATAACCATGTCTTAGCTCTGAAGACGTCTGCATTATATAAACCGGCAATTTAAAGTCAGAACCAGTATTTTTCACCGATATATTACAAAATTTAAAATAAAAATGCTCATTTTTTCTTGCTAAAATTTTACCCTCATGTTATTTTTGTTTTTTCCTAGATCCCTAGTTCAAAAGTTAGATTTTTGCACCTAGTACAGTAGGGTTCTGTTATAGTTACCCCTGAACTATTGAAAAAAAGTAACTAGATATAACAGATAAAAGGTAACTTTAATGAGTGATTCCTCGGGGTTACTTTTAATAATAACTCGATATTTTTTTCCAATTTGAGAATTCTTCTTTTTTTAACTATATCTTTTTTTGTCGCATTTAGAGACTCGGACATGAAATTTTCCAAAGATTATTTTGAAATGTTTATTTTGAAAATATGGACAAAATAATTTGATATGAAGTCTTTTTATTTTCATTGTCATGAAAAGATATTTTTATTGCGATTTGACATATTTTTAATATATTCTTTCAAATTTGATATTCTGAGAATTTGAATCGCTGTTTCAGAAAAAACGAGACACAAAAGTGAAAAGTGTGAACCTCGGTGGCCCCGAGTCGGAGCTCTGGGAATGCTCACTGATCATTAATAGCAGCATCAAACTTTCGATCTATAAGTTATGTTATCAAATTTTATAAAAAAATCATTGAAACACATAACACAAAATGTTTAAGACACCTACAATTGCAACCAAGCATATTTTATAAATTCATCTTCGCCGAAAATTATTTTTGAAAATTCCTTGCTATAGTTAAATATAGGCAAAATGTAGATTATTTTACAAAAAAAAGTATACCTCACGAACGGTACATGCGATTTATTTCTCTTTTTCATAAATCTTCTCTATTACCTTATTAAACTTTTGAACCAAGGAATTTTAATAATTTTTTTATATTTCTCGCAATCACTATTTCATGATGATTTAATGCGCGCCATTATTACATTGATTAGGCTAAAAATTGAAATATTGAAAAGGCGCAAAAATCTGAACAACTATCATATGAAATACTTTTATTTAGAGTAAATTTTTCTTGCGAGTTGATTTTTTGTATTCTGAAATGATACCATATCTAGAGATTATTTCCGTTTTTATGCAAGTCCGAAACGATATTTTTTGGAAATTTTCTAGAATATTGGTCAAAACTTTCTAATTTTATTTTGTCTGAATCTCCGTGAAAATTAATCACTAATGGGTTATTTTCTTTTTGATCATCTATCATTATTCGGGCATTTCAGTTAGCAACGATTTCAAATGTTCTAGAAAAAAATATCCGAAATAATTTTTTTTTTTTTTTTTAATTGCAAACGATTCCGGAGGTGCTGGATGATCAGGTGCAATTGAAAAATACCGAATTTGCGACCGTGTCGAAAATAACTACTGCCCACAATCCCCTTAAAATAGTTTGAAATTTTTTCTATTAAAAAAACAAGTAAATTTTATTTTAGTATTTCAGTTGAATACTATAAAAATATAATTTACTAAACTGTTCGGATTTAAAGGGGTTGTCCTTGCGAAAATAAGCACCTGTTATTTTTTCAATTTGTTTTACAACTTTGTTTTGGCGAGGAGCAATATGGATTACCGGACCTCATAGTACAAATCCTAATATTTGAATGATACAAACAACGCAAGATATTAGACCCAATTCAAACTTGATTGCGGAATAAGCCGATATCATTGGTCAGGTTGAGAAAGAGATCAACCAATCAAATGCTCAGATTTCGCATTTTTTAAATATTTAGGATTTGTACTTGAGGTCGGCATCCATATATAAGATTTTTTTATCTTGTTGTAATATTAATTTCGAATTTTTCATAATCATAGTACGGTATATATGTTTTAAAACAAAACTAAAAATTGCAGTCGGAAAATATGTTCTAGAGAAAAAGTTAAAACATGTTTTCCTAAACCGTAGTTGCTGAATGTCAAATTTCAATTTTTTTGATGTCAAAAATGTTCTCCATAAAATGTTCTCCCTTAAAAATTACCTAATTAAAACAACTAAACAAATTGATGTCTGAAGTGAGAAATAGTTCACTTTGTTCATCATTCTTCATTAAATTTGAAATATGATTTTTTTTGCTACAAACATTTTGATGGTGCTAGACTGTCACTCCGCGGAGGCCTCCGGACTTGGTCGAGAAAAAAGTTGTGAATATTAAAAAAAAATTATAATGTTCCTTGGGTAATTATAAGAAAAAATTGGGCTTATGATTTCTAAAATTATAACTCTCTGATTGTCAAAATGTCAAATAGATAAACGGCCTGTTCAGAAAACCGGCTCTAGAACTAGAACTGGTAATTTTCGGTGACTAGAACCGGTATTTTTCGGATAATTGTTTTAAATAATTATGTTTTAAATAATTCAAATAATTATTTATTCATTAAATAGCAACGTTTCGAAGATTCATCATCAGGCTAATGATATAAATAATTTTAAATAATAGTTTAAATGATGCAGAATTAATAGCTCATCTTCTGTATTTTTGATAACATAAAAGTGCACTGAGAAAAGATTTTGACACTATTTTGTTTAAAATGTTGATGGGAGTGAAAAACAATGATAAAAGATTATTAGTAAAATTTACCTCTACTATAAAATCCCCAGGTCGCAGATTAGCATTCCATGCTGGACCATTTTTCTCGACCGATTCTAAATATTGCACTGCGGGACATGTGGGGCAAGGGGTAAATTCAGAAATTGGCCCATCCGCTAAAAATAAATACTTAAATTTGTTTTCAAAAATGTTAGTAAATTTTTTTTTTTTAATTTTTGAAAAAATAATAATTACCTTTCGCACCGCGAAGAACGAATCCAAATCCAGATATTCCACGTTCTAAATATTTGATTTTTAAATTATTTTCGATCAAATAACAAAATTCTTCCTATAATCTATAACTAAAATTTTTATAAATATTTGATACTTTTACCACCAGATGGCGCTTACCTATTTCAACTTTCTGGTTTTATGAGTGATTTTTTCTCTTTCACTCATTCTAATTCATCTTTAGATATCAGTTGATGCAGAGAAAAGAAGTGTCGAAATCGATTGTTGACTTTTTTATATTCTATCTATATTCAATAACCTAAAAAGAGCAAAAATTAAATTGTGTACAATAATTGTACTACAATTATATGAAAAAAGACAGCAAAAATTCATGATTAAAATATTTAAAGATTTCATATTTTTTCCTTTTTCGTGATGATTTTTGACAAAGCATGAAATATGTCATAAATAATTTTTGGAAACGACTTCAGTCGACTAATTAAGTTAATCATCACATGCGTAATCGGGCGGCGGGAAAGTACTATGCAGTTGTTGTCGAGATGACCTCTACGAAAACATAACGCCCTATTTACAATGTGAGCTACGTATATTATAGTTTATAACTCTTTAATCATATGACTCATTGATGGTTTGTGAACGATCTTCTTGGCAGGAAAAAAAACATACGGGGTGGAGATCTATATTATAAAACAGTGTTTGTCATAAACAAATTCCAAGTTTATTTAGCTTTCACCTTATTTCGGTTCTTACATATGATATTAAACATATTCTCATATACACTGAACTCCCCTTATTTGTATTCAGTTTCTACCTGTAAGTAATTTAAGCTCATAAGATAATAGCTGATCCTTACAAATAAGGTCATCCGGTGTATAAGTCTCATACTATAAGAAGTTATCTTTGAATTAATCTCCGGATAACGGAGCTTTTCATTTCAAATAAAAATAGGCACTTATAGCCTATAAGTTATAGGGCCTTTTTTGATTGGGAATTCCAATTTGGGATGCAAAGATCGGCACAAGAAAATAAATTATATCGAATTTTATAGGTTGGGACTCCCTACTAGGGAGTGAACCGGCAAAATTTCTAAACAAACCAAAACTTTTCTCATCTTGTTTGATTTTTATGAGTAACCGAACCCAGAAAAAAACGATTCTAAGCAGTAATAAAAAAAATTGGGCCCTCTAGTGGCCATAAAATGAGTTACCAAAACCACTTTTCAATAACTAAATTGAATAAATTTTACTACATTTGTACAGAAAATTTTTTTGAAAAAAAACATATTCGAAAATTTCAAAAAAATGTAAGTCCTTTTGACCAACAAATTGTAGGCAAACAAATGTAGACTATTAAAAAATTATTAGTTTTGTATCGTTTTGCGCTGATATATTCGGCATACTTGTGTAAAATTATCCATAGATTACGAATAGCACCATGGCTTAGCTCTGCAGACCTTTACACTATATGAAATTGACAATTTAAAGTTAAACCGGTATTTTCGCCGGTAATAATACGGTACAAAATAAAACATTAGTTCATTTATTTTCTCCTAAAATTATATTCCTTAATTATTTCCGTTTTTTGTTAAATTTCAAATTTCAAAAGTTAGATTTTGGCCCGGTTAGTTCCCTACGTATAGGCGAGTGGTTAAATTAATAACCGCATTAACCCGAATTCAATCAAATCTCGCGCCCATGATTTCGGCACGTAGCAGCGTAAGTGCAAGCTTATCTGACTGAATTAGGTAATATTTTATCTAAACTGTCTGTACGCTAAACAAGTTTTGTTACAAATCAAAAGTGACGTATAAAAATCGATATGCCGACTTATATTTATGCCGATGAAATTAACTCCTATAGAAAAACCACTGACTTTCAAAATGACAAATTATATAAAGCAAAAATACAGATGAGAATTTAAAAATTACATATTAAGGGGGTACCACTCATGGGAAATGCCGTTTTCATGGTTTTTGAGGGAAAAATATCTTGAAAACTATACATTGTGAAACCTGATTGTTAAATCTGGTAGATGAAATAAACCTATATCTCACATCTCAAACTATAATTGAGGATCACTGATTGCTCAACCAATCAGGAACGAGCTTCAAAGTAGAGTCATATTTTGGAGCAAAAAGCCTATTTTCCGTGAGTTATGGGGGTGGAAAAATTATTTTTTAATTTTATGAACCACAACAAATGCACACAGGTCTGTTACTCCCGATTACTAGTACAATCGTTTTTGAAAATTCAAAATAAATTCGCTCTAGAAAATGCAAAAAACGATTTTCTGAGCTGATTTTGAGAAACTTGCGGAAAAGCCTATTTCTCCCTGGATTTTTAGTCAAAATTTTTAAACATATATGAATCAACAGCTCATGACCTTGCAGACGGCTTTACTATCGAAACTTGGATTTCGATGATTTTTCTTTCCCACACAGTACTTCTAATTCCTAAAATCCATAATTTTGATTAAATCCTTAAAATCAAGACAAGAAATTTTCAAAATGATTAGAAAGTACTTTCCTAAACTGTATTGGGTTGAGAATACCACCAGCTTATTTCAATTTATCCATATTTTCAGAAAAAACTATTAAAATAAAATTCAGATTTTTTTGTTTGAGCCTCAATTCATGAAGGGTATCCCCTTAAACAAGGTTATTCGACTCATAAAATCTTATAAACATTTCAAAAAGTTAAATCAATAATTTTAGGCATATTTTTTTCTCTCTCTTGTTTGTTAAATCATTATAATTAGGGCTCGCTTAGTACTGCTAAAATAGTCCGAACGAATCCTACGTACTTTTATTTTGTTCCGAAACATCTATATTTTTGACATGACAATTTAGTTCATATTAATGTTGGCCCCTTGACCCCTGTTACAGAGGCCCTGCATATTTAAGAAACGGATAAATGACAAGCCAACAAAAAAACTTGATTTATAATAATATGAATGAATAAAAAAGAAGCAAAAAATATCCGTCATATTTGGTGTCTGAAGTGTGATCTTACTTATTTTATAGTTTGCGGTCATTAGTTAAAACAAATTTGAAATATAAATGTTTGCTTCGGAAAATTTGATGGTGCTTGTAAAAAACCTACCGTACGCCCCCTCGCCAAACGATGTTCTTTATCCGTACGATTTTTGTCGAGATGATCCTTTAAAATCATGTACTCTTAAACGTACGATTTATGATCAAGATGACGCGTATGGATAAAATCCAGCTAGTATACGTATCAAATAAATAAAATCGTAGTACTCTTTTTTATTAAAAAGGCCTATTATTATAGGCTATAAATTATTTTTCTTTCTTACCATGGCTAGAAATAAACCATAAGTAATAATATCTGAAGATGATTTAATGAAAAATCGAAACGTTTAAAAATGCAATTTTATAATTGATATTTAAAAATTTTATGTCTTAACACTCAAAAACAAAAATAATATCAATAATAATATTATACATTGTCGATGAGAAGACAAAAATATTTAAAGTTACTTACTGTACATACGTACGTTAAAGTTATCAAGGGCAGAGCTCTCTAGCGCTAAGACATACAATTACCGTCACGATAAATCGCATATCGGTCAAGTAAATCATTGCTATGCCCACACCACTCTCTAAAATTCAACAAAACTGTAGTGAACAATAGCCTGCCTTTATTTAATAATCACTTTCAGTCAATTTCCGAAAAGTTTAAATATTTAATTTTTTATAATCCAACTTGGAATTTGAAAATTTCCAAGTTTCAAAGTTCATGATATCTGGTTTTTTGCATGTTAACAAAGTTTCAAACTAATATTTATCATTTGGAGGATGACCGTAAACATAATAGGAAATGCCAATGGCATTATGCCATATTAAAAGTAAAGATCTTAACTTTTAAAATCGCTTCTTCGAAAGCTGACTTCATTTTTCAAAAAGTTCCAAGCATCTTATTTTTTGAAAAATTAGACAATTACAAATTAAGCAAAAAAATTCTTAACAAAACACATAGACATGCATTTTGAATTTTTCTTGCACATAACTTTTTGTCCTCATTTTCCAAAAATCTTTAATTTTCCGTTAGTACTCAGTTTTCCAAAATTGGGAAATTGAGGCTTTCCCCTGTAATACTATAAGAATGCTCTTCAAAGTTTGAAGTTCAAACTGGACTGATTGAAACCAACCCAATTGGGAGCTCTAAAAAAGCACTTTTAATCTGTGTCTGATCGACTGCCTGGATCTTATCCAACAAATTTAAGAGGTGAAAGACATGAATATGTTATTTACTGAGACCTGTAAAAACGAGTATTTCCGTTATTTAGACTAAATTTGATAAAATTGTATCAGTAGTAAAAAACAACTCCAGAATTCTTAACAAATACATGTATTGTTAAAATGTAGATAATTTTTTTGAACAAATATTATTTAATTAAAGTTTTATTAAACCGTAAAAAAATAAGAGACCTTATATGCTTATATAAAACGGGGAACTCTAAGCTCTTCGTAACGGAGACTCCGTTGCACGTTCGTGTTTGACCAATGAGGGCGCCGAAAATGACAGCGTTTTGACAGCGGCTTTGAAAATTAGTGTCTAACGCGAATGCACAACGGAAGGCCTAGCAATCTCCTTCTTCCATATATTTTTTCTGTGAAGATACTTAGAAGTCTATGAATTTTTTTCAATAATAAGTCTCACTGAAAAGCCTACTCATCTTACATTTTTAATGCAATTTTTTAAATTCATGCTCCAAATGAATGACAAAGCCCAGTTCTAAGGGTTCTAATCGCCATTTTTGAAATTTTGTCTTTGGCTCTTTAAAAATTCTTGTGAATTTCAGATTTTTCCCAAAATTTCAGAAATATTCTTGAGAAAAAAAATGAAGAGTTGAATTTAAACCTTTTTAAGGAAAATATTAAGAGCTCAAACTGTTTATTCGCTAAATTAAAGGTTATAAAACATTTCTGGATCAAAATTGGTACCTTTCATTTTAAATCCTCTTCTATTTTACATTTAATTTCAACCCCCGAAAAAGCGAAAAACTTGGCAGAAAATTTTTTACAAAATAGCTGTATCAAACAGTATTATATTTGAAGCTGAGATATTGACGCTCACTCCCTTAACTTTAGTAATTTTTTATCACGTTTATTTCTCAAATGAGTTCTTTAAATTTTGAGTTTACAAGAAGCCATTTTTGCGATTTTGATAGACTTGATCTAAGAAAGATTAAAAAATTAATTTAAAATTGAACCACTGGGATTTATTGATATTTGTGGCTTACTGAAGAATAAAATATAATTTGTCACCCACAATAATGTCGCTGAATAATCCGAAGCACTGACACAGAAAATTTCTTCCAATTTTGATTGATGTCATGAAATAATTATTCTGTGAAAAAATATAAACTTAATCTGATTGCGGACAGGCTAGATTGCGACCCTCATTGAAATTTATGTGAAAAATTGATGAATAGATATCTTGTTTATGTTAGAGCCAGTCCGATTATGAGTCAAAAAATTGTTCGAAATTTTGAGTTTCTGATCCGAAAATATTGACCAAGCTTATATTATGATTTATTTATTATTTAACTTACTGACAGTTAGTTCCTGTACGCAAAACTTTGCTTAGATATTCAAATTAACTTATATTTTATAGAATCTGATATAACAGTTCAAACCAATTTTTTGAAAAAGAAACAAATTTACTATTAAATATGGTTAAGGGCCTCGGTGCATCTTGACAGATTTGGACTTTTTTCAATTTTTGGTTGTTTTGATGGGAAACTTTTTGCCACTTCGAAATTTTTGGATAAAAACTTTTTCGAACACAAGTTGCCACCTTGTTCAGCTTACTTTGTTTAATCTGAATTTCTTTCAGATTGATTATTTTTACTTTATAAATCGTCTTTTGAAAAACACTCATAAAATGCGCGTTTTGCTCCATGGTTTCTAAATAACAGTAAATTTTATTATTTTTTATTTGTTACTTAGAGCCCTAAATACGCTTTCGACCACCGAGTCGGATTTATAAATTTTGTTTTAAACGATTTCTACGTCGAAATCGAAAATTTAATTTGTGAAAAAAGAAGGAAAAACCGAAATATTACCACATCGAAAGAAATTATTTTTCTGCATGAGTTAAATAAATAAATTGAAAACGGTGGTGGGTCGGCTTATCAATTCAGCAGTTTAAGTGTGATAAAATTTCTTTAATTCTGGAAATAGGGGCTTGGAGTATTTCTGCTATCCGTAGTTTCTTGAAAAAGTATGATTCAGAGTATAACAAGAGCGAATAAACAAAACAAAGCATATTTAGATATAGTGCAAGTAACCATTTCTAATATTTTCAGCTAAGGATTTCAAAAAATTAGTTTGAAAATTTTTGAACAGAAATGAGAAAAATTTCAAATATTTCTAATTATTTTTGACACAAAATCAACAACCTGTCATATGGTTTTTCAGAGGCATATAAAAATATGTGGTCCTAGTCGAAAAGTTAAAGTAGCCATTTGTAGAGTTTTTTCGTTGATTTGAAACATATATTGAAAAAAAAATTTGAAGGAAAAATAAAGCTTTTTTTATAATGTTCGGAACTTTTATCGTAAATTTGTCATAATTTTTCGAATTCGAAAAGTTTAATTAGAACTCAAAATTTTGTTAGAAAGCCATAATGCAAAAATTCGCTAGTTACAAAAGTTGCCTGGATTATGTAACATCGCTTTGATGGTATATTGAGAAGACTATAATTATCCAGTAAAAAGTTTTTCATCAAGAGCCCATATCAGTATCTGTCAAAATGCACCGAGGCCCTTAAACTATACTTTCATGAAGTCACATCAAAAACTTCAAATTATATAATACTTAAAAACAATTCGAAATCCGGTATTTTGACAGGTAATAGTTGTTTCATAATGTTTTTGCTGGTTTGAATACTTGCTCATGCTGCTCAAAAAATTTTACATAAAAAAATCACAATAAAAATTTTAATTCAATTTTTTTTTTGAAAATTTGATAAATAGAATTTTTCCCTTTNTCTGACCCTCCTGATAGATTACGGTTTTAAAACGAATCAGCTGAAAAATCTGAAAAAAAAATTATTTTTCTTTCAACTTCTGGTTTCAGTAAACCCGGTTTTGAAATTGTTGATAATTGAAAAGGAAAATTCTATTATCAAATTTTCAAAAAAAAATGAATTAAAATTTATTGTGATTTTTTTATGTAAAATTTTGAGCGCATGAGCAAGTATTCAAACCAGCAAAAACATTATGAAACAACTATTACCTGTCAAAATACCGGATTTCGAATTGTTTTTGAGTTCTAATTAACTTTTCGAATTCTAAAATTATGACAAATTTCGATAAAAGTTCCCGAACATTATAAAAAAATGCTTTATTTTTCGTTCAAAATTTTTTTTCAATATATGTCTCTACAAAATGGCTACTTTAACTTTTCGACTAGGACCACATATTTTTATATGCCTCTGAAAAACCATATGACATGGTTTAGTGATTTTTGGTCAAAAATAATTAGAAATATTTTGAAATTTTCTCATTTCTTGTTCAAAAAATTTCAAACTAATTTTGAAATCCTTAGCTGAAAATATTAGAAATGGTTACTTGCACTATATCTAAATATGCTTTTGTTTTGTTTATTCGCTCTTGTTAATACTCTGAATCATACTTTTTCAAACGAAACTACGGATAGGCAGAAATATCTCCAAGGCCCTCATTTTCCAGAATTAAAGAAATTTTATCACACTTAAACTGCTGAATTGATAAGCCGACCCATCCACCGTTTTCAATTTATTTTATTTAACTCATGCAGAAAATATTTCTTTCGATGTGTAAATTTCTGGTTTTTCCTTCTTTTTTCACAATTAAATTTCGATTTCGACGTAGAAATCGTTTAAAAAAATTTAATAAATCCGACTCGGTGGTCGAAAGCGTATTTAGGGCTTCTAAGTAACAAATAAAAAATAATAAATTTTACTGTTATTTAGAAACCATGGAGCAAACGCGCATTTTATGAGTGTTTTTCAAAGACGATTATATAAGTAAAAATAAATCAATGAAGAAATTCAGATTAAACAAAGTAAGCTGAAAAGTGGCAACTTGTGTTCGAAAAAGTTTTATCCAAAAATTCGAAGTGGCAAAAAGTTTCCCATCAAGACAACCAAAATTGAAAAAAGTCCAAATCTGTCAAAATGCATCGAGGCCCTTAACCATATATGTAATGTAAATTTTTTTCTTTTCAAAAATTGTTTTTAACTGTAATATCAGATTCTATAAAATATAAGTTATTTGAATATCTAAGCAAAGTTTTGCGTACAAGAACTAACTTCAGTAAGTTAAATAATAAATAAATATAATATAAGCTTGGTCATATTTCGGATCAGAAACTCAAATTCGAACAATTTTTGGACTCATAATCGGACTGGCTCCAACATAACAATAATCTAGTCATCAATTTTTCACATAAATTTCAATGAGGGTCGCATCTTAGCCTGTCCGCAATCAGATTAAGTTTATATTTTTTCACAGAATAATTATTTCATGACACAATCAAAATTGAAGAAATTTTCTGTGTCAGTGCTCGGATTATTCAGCGACATATATTGTGGGACAAATTATATTTATTCTTTAGTAAGCCACAATATCAATAAATCTCAGTGGTTCATTTTAAATTAATTTTTTAATCTTTCTTAGATCAAGTCTATCAAAATCGCAAAAATGGCTTCTTGTAAAGTCAAATTTAAAGAACTCATTTGAGAAATAAACGTGATAAAAATATACTAAGTTAAGGGATGAGCGTCAATATCTCAGCTTCAAATATAATACTGTTTGATACAGCTATTTTGTAAAAAATTTTCTGCCAAGTTTTTCGCTTTTCGGGGTTGAAATTAAATGTAAAATAAAAAGAGATTTAAATGAAAGGTACCAATTTTGATCCAAAAATGTTTATATACCTTTTATTAGCGAATAAACAGTTTGAGCTCTTAATATTTTCCTTAAAAAGGTTAAATTCAACTCTTCATTTTTTTTCTCAAGAATATTTCTGAAATTTTGGGAAAAATCTGAAATTCACAAGAATTTTTAAAGAGCCAAAGACAAAATTTCAAAAATGGCGATTAAACCTTAGAACTGGGCTTTGTCATTCATTTGGAGCATGAATTTAAAAAATTGCATTAAAAATGTAAGATGAGTAGGCTTTTCAGTGAGACTTATTATTGAAAAATTCATAGACTTCTAAGTATCTTCACAGAAAAATATATGGAAGAAGGAGATTGCTAGGCCTTCCGTTGTGCATTCGCGTTTAGACACTAATTTTCAAAGCCTGCTTCAAAACGCTGTCATTTTCGGCGCCCTCATTGGTCAAACACGAACGTGCAACGGAGTCTCCGTTACGAAGAGCTTAGAGTTCCCCGTTTTATATAAGCATATAAGGTCTCTTATTTTTTACGGTTTAATAAAACTTTAATTAAATAATATTTGTTCAAAAAAATTATCTACATTTAACAATACATGTATTTGTTAAGAATTCTGGAGTTGTTTTTTACTACTGATACAATTTTATCAATTTAGTCTAAATAACGGAAATACTCGTTTTTACAGGTCTCAGTAAATAACATATTCATGTCTTTCACCTCTTAAATTTGTTGGATAAGATCCAGGCAGTCGATCAGACACAGATTAAAAGTGCTTTTTAGAGCTCAATTGGGTTGGTTTCAATCAGTCCAGTTTGAATTCAAATTTGAAGAGCATTCTTATAGTATTACAGGGGAAAGCCTCAATTTCCCAATTTTGGAAAACTGGTACTAACGGAAAATAAAGATTTTTGGAAAATGAGGACAAAAGTTATGTGCAAGAAAATATCAAAATGCATGTCTATGTGTTTTGTTAAGAATTTTTTTGCTTAATTTGTTATTGTCTAATTTTTCAAAAAATAAGATGCTTGGAACTTTTTGAAAAATGAAGTCAGCTTTCGAAGAAGCGATTTTAAAATTAAGATCTTTCTTTTAATATGGCATAATGCCATTGGCATTTCCTATTATGTTTACGGTCATCTCCCAAATGATAAATATTAGTTTGAAACTTTGTTAACATGCAAAAAACCAGATATCATGAACTTTGAAACTTGGAAATTTTCAAATTCCAAGTTGGATTATAAAAATTAATATTAACTTTCGGAAATTGACTGAAAGTGATATTAAATAAAGGCAGGCTATTGTTCACTACAGTTTGTTGAGGCATAGCAATGATTTACTTGACCGATATGCGATTTATCGTGACGTAATTGTATGTCTTAGCGCTAGAGAGCTCTGCCCTTGATAATTTTAACATACTATGTACAAAGTAACTTTTAATATTTTTGTCTTCTCATCGACAATGTATAATATTATTATGATATTATTTTGTTTTTGAGTGTTAGACATAAAATTTTTAAATATTCAATTATAAAATTGCATTTTTAAACGTTTCGATTTTTTATTAAATCATCTCAGAATTAAACATGGTTATTTCTAGCCAGGTAAGAAAGAAAAGATTAGAGCCCAGAGAATAAGAGGCCGGGTTAAGAAAAGGGACGACGAGGTTAGGAGGGGACGATGAGAGCGGAGGGGAGCCAGACGCGGCAGCGGAGCAGAAAGCGGACGGGAAGAGTACATGAGGGTAAAGGAGCAGCGCTCGCGGTTCCGCTGCTCTATCTTCCGCCGTTTCGTTTCTGAACATCCCTTAAAATAACTCTTAAATTCATTATGCCAATATACCTATTGATAAAATCCATATATATACTATCAAATAATTATGTATTTCTCCTTTTCTATATTATTTTTAAAATATACTATAAAATTTTTCTTTTGCTTACCATCTTAGAAATAGAATACAATTATTAATAAATATTATTTAAAAATCCGAAGTTTTTTTTTAAAATGCATTATAATTTGATATTTTAATTTATGTTTTCTTTTAACACTTTCAAAAAAAAATAATTACATATCCAAATAATATATACCATTTCTTAGTCCCGGTGAGAAGACCAAAATGTTTAAAAGTTACTTACTTGTACATACGTTATGTTAACATTATCAAGGGCCAGCAGAGCTCTTCTAGCGACTTAGACAATTAACAAATATACCGTTCACGATTAAATCGCATATCGGTCAAGTAATCATTGCTATGCCTCAACAAAACGTGTAGTTGAAACCAAATAGGTCTGCCTTTATTTAATATCATTTGTCAGGTCAAGATTTCCGAAAAGTTTAATATTTATTTTGTATAAGTTCCACTTGAAATTTAAAAAAATTTCCAAAGTGTTCCCCAAGTTCCATGTCATCTGGTTTTTTGCATTGGTTTAGGTCCCACAGAAGTTTCGGCGAACCTAATATTTATTCATTTGGGGATAGACCGTAACAATAATAGAATTGCAATGGCATATTTGCATATTAAAAGGTAAAGATCCTTAACTTATATAAAAATCGCGCTTCTTCGAAATGCTGGACTTCATTTTGTCAAAAAGTTCCAAGCATTTATTTTTGTTTGAAAAATTAGACCATTAGACAATGTACAATAAAGCAAAAAAATTTCCTTAACAAAACACATAGACGATGATTTTGAATTTTTCTTGCAGCATAACTTTTGTCCTCAATTTTTCCAGGAAAATCTTTATAATTTCCGTGTACTCAGTATGGGTTTTTTCCAAAATTTGGGAAACTTTGAGGCTTTTTCCCCATTAATACTTAAGAATGCTTCTTCAAAGTTTGCAGTTCAAACTGGACTGATTAAACAACCCCCCATTGGATGAGAGCTCTTATAATTAAAAAAACACTTTTAATCTACGTGTCTGATCGGACTGCCTGGATCTTAATCCAACAAATTAAGAGGTCTGTGTTTGAATAAGACATGAATCATGTTATTACTAGATCCTGTTATAAAATACGAGTATTTCCGGTATTTAGAACTAAATTTGATGAAAAATGTATCGAGTAGTGTGTAAAAAACAATCCAGAATTCTTAACAAATACATGTATTGTATAAATGGTAAGATAAAATTTTTTGGGTAACAAATATTATGTTAATTAAAGTCTTTATTAAACGTTAATAAAAAAAATAAAGAGACCTTATATGCTATATATAAAACGGGGGAACTCTAAGCTCTTTTCGTCGTAACGGAGACTCCGTTGCCGCAGTTCCCGTTGTTGACCCAATGAGGGCGCCGAAAAATGACAGCGTATTTTGGACAGCGCTTCGTTTGCATTAGTTTTGTCTAACTGCGGGAATGCCACAACGGAAGCATAGCAATCTCCTTTTCCTTGCCATATATTTTTTCATGTGGAAGCAAGATACTTAGAAGTCTATTGAATTTTCAATAATAAGTCTCACTGAAAAAGCCTACTCATTCTTACATTTTTTTGAATGCAATTTTTGTTTTTAATTATGCGTCCAAATGAATGACAAATCCCACGAGTCTTCTAAGAGGATTCTAATCGCCTATTTTGAAATATTTGTTTCTTTGGCTCCTTTTTAAAAATTCTCTGGTGGAATTTCAGATTTTTCCCAAAATTTCAGGAAATATTCTTGAAGAAAAAAAAATGGTAAAGAGTGAATTTAACCTTTTTCAAGGAAAATATTAAGACTCAAACCTGTTTATGCGCTAAAATTATTAAAGGTTAATAAAACATTTCTTTGGGGAAATTTTTTTTTATTTTTTTTAAATCCCCAAAAAAAAAAAATCGAAAATTGTACCTTTTTCATTTTTTGGTTTAATCCTTTTTTTATTTTACATTTTAATTTCAACCCTCCCGAAAAAAGCGAAAAACTTGGCAGAAAAGATTATTTATAATTTTATTTTTTACAAAATAGGCTGATACAAACATATTATATTTGGAAGCTGAGATATTGACGCTCACTCCCTTAACTTTAGTTAATATTTTTCTATCAACGTTTATTTCCAAATTGAGTTTTTTCTTTAAATTTGACGTTTACCCAAGAAGCCCATATTCTTGCGATTTTGATAGACTTAGATCTAAAGAAAGAATTAAAAAATTCAATTTAAAATTGACAACCACTGAATAATTTATTGGATATTTGTGGCTTACGTACTAAAGAATTAAATATAATTTGGTTCACCCACGAATAAATGTCGCTGAGATAATCCGAAGCACTGACACCAGAAAATTTCTTTTCTCCAATTGTGATTGAGTCATGATAATAATTATTTTCCTCGAACGGATCCGTGAAAAATATGAAACTTAATCTGATTGCGGACAGGCTTAGATTGGCGACCCTCGTTATTTGGAAATTTATGTGAAAAAATTGATGACTAGAAAATTATCTGTTTATTGTTGGAGCCACCAGTCCGATATATAGAGTCCAAAACTTGTTCGAAAATCTTAGTTTTTCTGATCCGAAAAATATTGACCCAGCTGATTATATTATTATTTATTTATTATTTAACTTTACTGACACGTTGCTTCTTGTACGCACAAACTTTGCCTCTAGATATCTCCAAAATTAAACTTTATATTTTATAGAATCTGACTGATTACAGTTAAAAACAATTGTTTTGAAAAAAGAAAAAAAATTGGTACTATTACCTATATGGTTGAAGTGGCTCGATGCAATTTTTGACAGATTTGGACTTTTTTCCAATTTTGGTTGTCTTGATTGGGGAAAACTTTTTTTGCCACTTCCGAAAATTTCTGGATAAAAAACTTTTTCGACACAAGTGCCACTTTCAGCTATACTGTTTAATCTGATGCTCAGATTGGATTATTTTTACGTTTATATAACATCGTCTCTTTGAAAAAATACACTCATAAAATGCGCGTTTGCTCCATGGTTTCTAAAAAATAAGAGTTAAAATTAATTTCATTTTTTATTTGTTACTTAGGAAGCCCTGGAAAAATACGCTTTCGACCACGAGTCGGATTTACTTAAATTTTGTTTTTAAGACGATTTCTACGTCGAGAATCGAAAATTTAAATTTGTTTTTGAAAAAAAGAGAAAAAAACCAAAACCAATTACCACATCTGAAAAAATTATTTTCTTGCTATTGAGTTAAATAAAATAAAATTGAAAACGGTGGATGGCTCGGCCTATCAAATTCAGCAAGTTTTATGTGATAAATTTTCTTTTAATTCTGGAAAATTGAGGGCTCTTGGAGTAATTTTGCCTATCCGTGGTTTCGTTCTGTGGAATAAAACGTATGATTCAGGAGTAATAACAAGAGCGAATAAACAAAAACCAAGGCATTATCTTAGATATAGTGCAGTAAGCCATTTCTTAATATTTTTTCACGCTGAAGGATTTTAAATAAAAAATTTAGTTTGAAATTATTTCTGAGATTCCACAGAAATAGCGAAAAAATTTGCAAAATATATTTCTAATTATTTTTGAACCAAAAATCACTAAACCCCAGTCATATGGAGTTTTTTCAGCAGGATTTATAAAAATGGTTATAGTGGTCCTAGTCGAAAAGTTAAAGTGCCATTTTGTTAGAGCAACAATAGGAATGTTGGAAAAAAAAATTTTGAACGAAAAAATAAAGCATTTTTTATTAAATAGTTCGGACACTTTGGTGTTATTCGAAAATTGGTCATTAATTTTTTCGAATTCGAAAAGTTTAATTAGAACTCAAAAACAATTCGAAATCCGGTATTTTGACAGGTAATAGTTGTTTCATAATGTTTTTGCTGGTTTGAATACTTGCTCATGCTGCTCAAAAAATTTTACATAAAAAAATCACAATAAAAATTTTAATTCAATTTTTTTTTGAAAATTTGATAAATAGAATTTTTCCCTTTTCAATTATCAACAATTTCAAAACCGGGTTTACTGAAAACCAGAAGTTGAAAGAAAAATAATTTTTTTTTCAGATTTTTCCGCTGATTCGTTTTAAAACCGTAATCTATCAGGAGGGTCAGAGCATTATTTCTCAGAATCCCGTCCGGAATTGTTTCTGAATATAATAGAAAGAAATAACGTCACGTGCGTTCTGAACTTTAATCAACGGATGTACTTTAGTATTTAAATTTTTCATATCATTTCATCAAAAAATGAGATAAGGAATTTCTTAGTCATTTACACCAGATGTGGCCAATAAATACCAAATATTTCATAGTCAAATATTTAAATAGATCTTTAGTAATTTTCCGCATAAAACGATGTCCTTATTTGATATTCAGATTATGACAACCTTTGCATATTTATAGAGTAACATCGGTAGAATGAAAAATCTCATTATTCATGAAAAGATCTTTCAACCTTTTAGTCACTCCTCATCTTGAACTACAATCAAGTCGCTGTCTTCTGGTAGATAATATTATTTTTGGAGTTGTAAGTCATCTCTTGAGAAAAAAAGGGCAAAAGTTGACCAATGAGCGCGCGCCAAAAATAAGATTTGACTTTTAATGATTGATTATGGTGGAAAAATCCAAAAAATTAACGAAAATTAAATTAAGTACTACCTAAAAAGGGCATGATTTTTTTAAATCATCTAAGGGGTAGAACAAATCAGACGCGGTCATTGGTTGGTGAGAACTTAGGTAGACGTCAGAACGACCTCCTTCTTAAAAAAACGGTTCACCTCAACTGCATTGTATATCGATAAATTCGAAATTGTATTTATAATTTTGAATAAAAAACTTCACGACCACCCACCCCTTACAGTTATTACATTCTAACATTATCACGTGATGGAACACGTGTAAGAATTCTAGCCTGAAAACCGGTTTCTAAAATCACCAAAACCGGTTTCCGGAAATTCAGTCAGGAGAACCACCTTAATTTTACATTATGTTTTTTAAACGTTTCGGATTCAAATTATTAAATGGTTTTGAAGTCACTGCAGGTTATTTTCTATTTGTTTAAAATCGTGTTATATTTACAAAATTAACAAGAATTATTTTTGCACTTGAATGAAAATTCTCAGGTGAACGCCAATTTCCTGGGACAAGGGCAAGCTCTACTTTATTAAAAAATTGGGTTAAATAAGTCAATTTGAGTTCAAGTTTTTTTATTTCGAAAAAACCTTTTAGGTAAAAGTCAAACCGCGAATCCCCTGGGTACATCATGATCGACAAACACTTACGTAAGAGACCCTTTTATTTATGTCTGAAGCTTTATTTTCAAATTAAGAACTTATTCTTCAGAAGAAAGACAAAAAAATCCATAAAAAATTTTGGCAAAATATTCACAAAAAATACTTTCGCAGATGGTTTTTTGCCTGTTTAGCAATATCCTAATTCAACCAAATCGCGCCATTATTCTATAATTCAGGTTGTTCATTGGCTGCGACGTTTGCATCTTTAAAATATTCGGAATATGTTTGTTAAGGGTTTCTTATCCATATCCTTTTTCCAACCTAACTGGATCTTGAAAATGAGGGCTATCTCTATAGGCTATAGCCTATAGCGCGTGTTCGAATCCCACTAATGTTGTCTTAATGATCGTCTTGGGCGTGATAATAGGCAAGGGTGCTTGATATAATATTCTGGAGTGTCAAAGTTGATTGGTGCGTAATCACTAAGGCAATCACTAACACAATCACTTAGACAACATTAGTGGGATTCGAACACGTGCTATAGAGATAACCCTAATTTTCAAGATCCACTTAGATTGGAAAAGAATATGAAATACAAACACTCGTCGGACACATATTCTACAATTTTTTTTCTGATAATATCCCCTATTCACACTTTTGTTAATATCCCGGCCCTGATTAGGAAACGTAGTGTGTTTTTAAGTAGTAGGGCCGGGATATTAACAAAAGTGTGAATAAGGGATATAGCTCGATAATCTAGCCGTGAATCAAATACGAGCTATATTCCAGTTTCATACGTAATCTGAAAGCTTTAGGATGACGGGAAATAACCACATAATAAATTTTTGAAATTTCAAATATCAAAAAATCTCTCATTTTAGTTTTTTCCTTGATATTAGTCTAATAACTTTTCGAACCTCTAAACAACCTCAGTCTTTCAGACATTGTACAATTTGGAGGGGGTCTAAAACATACGAACAAAAAATGTATATTTTTTCAATTTTGCGGCTAAATTTTACTTGAAAGAATAAATTCATAATTCATAAAAATATTTAATTCTCAGTATCTCTATCAAAAATTACTTCTCTAGGGAATGTTGGAGGTTTTCTCTTGACCAAAAGATTAGTGAAAAAGATTCTACAGACTCAAAAATACTTTTCAATCCATTGATTCGATTTAAATTGATATTATCAAGTTCATTGCAAATGAATTATAAATGCGTTTATCTCGCAGCAGATCTAGTCTTAAAATACATCTCATTTTCTCCCAGAACAAATCACGGGGATTATGTGACAAATGTCTATTATCCTCGAGAAACATGTTTGACCAGATGATGTCTTGGGGAAAATTTGTATTGATTGAATCGTTTTACTAACAAATTACTGTTATGAAAATGTATTTATTCACGAAAATAAAAAATTAAAATTTCATTTTTTTAAAATTTCTCTTTAAGTTTTTGACTCCTAAAATTTTTCTTCTCACGTGATTTTTGTTTTGTTATCTGATGGTCTTGTACAAAATTTACTGGTCAAGTTGAACTTCCGGTACGATATCTGCCTCACGGCTAGATTATTGAGCTATATTGTCGAAAAAATTGTAAAATAAATATCCGACGAGCGTTTGTATAATACAAATTTTGTGAAATTTTCATATCCTTTTTCCAATCTAAATGGATCTTGAAAATGAGAGTTATCTCTATAGCGCGTGTTCGAATCCCACTAATGTTGTTTAAGTAATATTTTCAAAATTTAATTTGAATGATCATTGTCGGATGTGTTCATGCATTTTAACTCCCGGAGTTCAGGATCGAATTTTATACTCAAAATCAGAAGAAATTACAAAAGTTCAAAAACTCAAT
Source organism: Oikopleura vanhoeffeni (assembly GCA_004367855.1). Classification (NCBI taxonomy): domain Eukaryota; kingdom Metazoa; phylum Chordata; class Appendicularia; order Copelata; family Oikopleuridae; genus Oikopleura; species Oikopleura vanhoeffeni. The sequence goes on from SCLH01001197.1 coordinate 92,036, forward strand.
AAACACTCAATAAAATCAGTTAATAAAAAAGTACCATTTTGTGACTTCTGAATTTCTGTATTTCAAATCGTCTCACTTAGAGAATTAATTTGAGCTGATCTGTCAATTTTTAGATCCGGTACAGTAGGGTCTCTCTAACTGGAACACCGCTGTTTTAAACTCTAGATACGTTTTTTCTTGAAAAGATATAGTTTAAATTATACTACTGTATATAATTATTTCTCGTTTATTTTTTTTAAGAAGAAAATACTCTGAATTAGAGTCTCTGATTTAATTATTCTTTGAAGAGAGATCTGACAATGATCATTTGATACAAATTTTCTAGGGCTCCATAGTGCAAACTATTTATATTTTTATTATTTGTTTATTACGGTAATCATCCATCATATCCACACGATATTATTTTTTATGATGAGAATAAAATAAAAACTCATCAAAAAATTATTACTCGACTACAATTTTAAAATTTAATGAAAATTTAACTCTCAACAAACAAAATTCTGGTTTGACGAAAATAACCTTCTAAAATTTATTCGGCAATATCGAAAATGATCCCTACTGCGCATTTTACACCACGCGTCATAACTATGAGCCAGTGTCCAATCAAAATACTCGATTGTCGACTTAATTCAAGAATCCCGCTATTTCATTGGTCACTTTCTCAAAGTTATGACGCGTGGTGTAAAAGACGCAGTAGTGATCATTTTCGATATCGACCGTCCAAAATCTAGAAAATTAGGCTCAAACTTAATCAAACTTTAAACAAAAATAATATATTTAAAAGTTCAGAACTGTGTTCTTCCGATAATAAAAGTTTTCGAAAATATCTTTTAAACATAATTCCCAAAAATTTATTCTCTTGTAGAATTTTTCACTTCTTTTCAAATTTCAAGATTTCGGCAAGCGGATAACTGGACAACTGGCAGTCAATTGTTTTGGAAATTCCTGTGAAATTCTGAATCTGACCAAAATTATTGTCTTAATTGATGTTTTAAATTAAAACTTTTAATGAACATTATTTCTTTCAGTTATGGTCACGTTTTGGATTAATTCATTTTCAAACATTATTTAATACAGCAGGGTCCGGCGTAAAGGTGAAAGTTTTTTTGCCAAAAATAGCGTATGTTGCGTAGGTTTTTGCGTGGATTGCGTAGGTTTTTGCGTAGGTAGCGTAGATTTTTGCGGAGGCTTACGTAGGTTTTTGCTTATGTTTCACTATACGCCGCGGTGCGCCGGACCCTGCTGTAATAAAAAATTTGTCGTACAGATTTCAATACAAAATTGTTTTGAACTTGGAAGTCTAGAACTTTTTTTCGTTACATGGGCATATTTCAAACTAATTCAAGAACGAAAATTCTTCTCGTTTATTAAGGCTAGGCCGATTAATTCTGATGCTTCGGCGTTCATGCGATGTTGGTAGGAGCGGAAGGTTTTCTTTAATATTTTGAAATGGGTTGTAAAATATTTGTATTAGTGCTTATTCGTAGAAAGGCTTAATTTTTGTGTTTCTACAGTAGTACCTGTTTGTCGGACAAATTTGAATAATTATTTTAGTAAACAGTTTTATTTAATAATTTATTTTAAACTTCCTCCAAGAAAAGGACAGCCCGTCACGGACACCCTAGATATAAGCAAATAAAAACAGAAAAAAGGGTTTTTAAAAATCGATGAGATGCCGCCCCTTACAATATTAATGATTTAATTGTATTCAAAGTCAAAGCCAAAACAATTTTTCTAATCAAACTCACATTTTTATTTTCATTAGCGTGTTTTCCTACTGTCGTTCTCTTCTACGCCGTTCGAAATATATTTTTACTTATCGTAAAATTAGTTACTTTACGGTCGAAATATTTTCAATCTGTAACAGATAATCTGTTTACACTCGAGAAAGTTTTTCTCAGAAGATCTCACGATCGAAACCGTCATTAGGGTCCGTGATGGGAATTTCAACAAAAAGATTAGGACAAAGCATCCTATTCAGAATGCAGAGGGGTACTCGTCTACCGCTTTGTGAAAAAAAAATACATTTATTGAGGGGGGGTTACGGAATTATTCAAATGTGCCCCTTTATTGTGCAATATTTCTAGATTTTTGTTTTATTAAGCCCGGAATTATTCTACCGGTCGCGGTATTTGCAAAGCTATTGTAGATATATTTTACCGTATTATCGTCATTTAAAGATGGTTTTAATGAACTTTGTTTAATTTTTTTTCTTATACTTTTAAAGACTTTTTAAAGCAAAAATAGGCACTCAAAAAATAATTTAATGAAAATTTAAACTTTTTTGAGAAAATAACCAATTATAAAAAAAAATAGCATTAAACAAAATATTTTAAAATGCATAAAAAATGCAAAAAAAGATAATTTACGTTTTTTATTCAACTCTAAAATAAAATTGTTTCTATGTTCAAGATATCATAATTGGTTAAAAGATGAACTTATCGACTCGTTTATTTTTCTAAAAGATGTTTCTATTCAAGTTAAATCATTATTTTCCTGAGTGCCCATGATTGTAATTAACACATATAAATTACATGATATTATATCATTGATATAATCCATTATAAAACCACCGCAAATTTTGACAGGGGATATAACCTTCTACATTTATCAAAATACGTTTATTATTATGACTCTCTAGCTCCATCACTTGAATAATTCGAGCTATATCAATTACGGGACTTCCTGGTCGTTTTTTACTAGATTTTTAGCAAATTTTTTTATATAATTCGGCGTTTGCAAACAACTCATTCGATTTCATTCCTAGATAGCTCAAACTGAGCATAAACATCTTGTGAATAATAAAATAAAACAATTGGTCCGAATCCGACAATTGTTTCCTATTTTTTGAAGTAAAACTAACAACTAAACAATTTCAGTAATCTTAGAAAAAAAAAGTCTGAAAAAATATTCGTTTTACGCATTCTTATACGCGGATGTTTTGAAATTTCCGTCCTGGTTATTTAGAAAACCATGAGTCTTGCTTAATAAAATTCAATTTTTTATCAAAAATTCTCTTTAAAATTTGCACAAGTCACCATTTATCAATTGTTGATAATCTTATTAGTTTAAAAGTCAAATTTCAGTCTCGGGTATGACGCTAGTTATGCTGCATGACAGTAATGTTTTTCTTCAAATTAATTGTGAGGTTTGGCATACGTATGCTAGACTGAAGCCATTTTTAACAATTGAGTAAATTTTAATTAGGTTTCTAATGAGAAAATCTTCCACTTTTTTGTCAAATAATTTTCTTCAGTGTAACCGTTATACAAGACTTAATTTTTCAATACTGAAGTTAAAAACGCCAAAAAGCAGTTTTGTTCAATATATTTTTTTGGGCTAAGATAACAAAAACTTGACATTAAATTTTGAAAACAAAATAAAATTAGTAGCTTTTGCAGAAAAACGTACGGATTTTTTATCTATAAAAACCGTATTTCTTTCGAGAAAAGTATGATTTTTGCATTTTTCTCCTATTGCTCAAAATAGTAACGCAACATTTTAGACAAAGCAATAATCGTGGCAGATTTGTCTGTCGAGCGTTCTTATAAGATTTATTAGGCCTTTTTCTGTATTAAACATTTGGCATGATCAAATAATACATTTGTAAATGTCTTAAATCTGGCTTTATAACCAGCCCTTCAAACTTATGATCAGACGAATTCTGTATTTTATTATTATTATTTTATAAATTCTGATAGAAGGCCAGAGGGATAGCATGTGTGACATTTAATTTATCCATAAAACTTGGGCTGTACATTAAGCTGTCACGCCCGAGACCGAAAAATAGACTCAGCAAAATACCATAAATCGAAGTAGGCCAAAGGAAGAATTTATGGAAAATTCAAAATAATATTTTTTCAAATTTTTCGAAATTTTTTTTTTTTGCTTTTAAAATCTTACAAAATGTGAGATTTGAAAATGTCGAAAATAAGCCGATATGGAACGAAACACAA
>SCLH01001197.1:105829-119915 GCA_004367855.1 Oikopleura vanhoeffeni
CACTACGGTTGCTTAGGGGCAAATTTTCATTTTAAGGGTAACGCTGCTTTCCTAATTTGGACATATTCTCAATAAATATTAGCCGAACAGGGCCTCGAGGATATAATTCAGATTAGCCAGTTTGTAAAACTAGCCTTCAACTTGCGAAAAAAATTTGCCAAAACTTTTTTGTATGACCCACTCCGTCCTCACATAAGCGGCACAAGAGCCACCTAAGCCAAAACGGAAATTCCTACTCCTCTAGGTTATATTTTGTAAATAAACCTGAATTAATATAAAGGTAACGGTCGATAAGTGATTTTTATTCATGTAAAAACCGGAATACCTTTTTTTTTCATCGGAAAATCTATCTCCTCCTAGGTTAAATTTCAAATTTACTCAAATTTTTGCAAAAGCTAGCTCTGAACAAACAGAAACTTTGTAGGTGGGTGGTTTTGTGTCAATTTCGGCCCCAAACAAAAATATTGAATTTTTCAGGTCACGGGAAAAAATTTCCGAAAAAAAATTGCTTGATTTTTTCGAAAGTAGGCTCAAAAGAAAGCTGAGGAAACACTGAAGAGAAAGTTGGCTTACGTCAACCGATATTTTGAAGTTTTTAGTGGTCAAATTGACACAAACGTTATTTTGAACATATTTTGAAAAAAATACTTAGAAAAAATCGAAAAACGCAAAATTTTCGAAATTTTTTGTTGTCATTTGGGTTGTTTTATGCGTTATAACATAAACAATTGATTTGGTGCATTTTTATGACATAATAACTGCAGAAAATGTAGGAGCAGTGATATCCTTAAATTATATTTTGCTCCGTTCATCCTTAGAGGGGGTGCCATAATTGGAGGCATTCGTTCATCTTTCCCGATCAATTATGTCAGTTTGATAATTCTTTTCGAAAATATATCTTCGAACATCATTTATTAACCAAAGTGTGATAAAGAGATATAAAAGAAAAATTATGTGATTTCGGGCCAAATCATTCAGCCAGATTTTTTATGGAGAATTCAAAAAACTAATTAAAAATTTGGTCTTGATTTGGCCATTCCTCATGTTTACCTACAGATTTTAATAAAAATCAGAAATTTGGACAAAAATGCGGAAAATTTTCAAAATGTTGTGAATTTTTTGAAATTCTCACGAATAAAAATCTAAATTCGAACTCAAATCTATCCTAAAAATGATAAAAAAAGCTGAAACAAATTTTACCGGTTGAGCTAACGATGATTAGCATAAAAATACTTATTATTTCGTAATATATAATCCCCTTGACCTTTGTAATATTCGTACTTATAAAAACATTTTTCGTATCAATTTTAGGATATTACTCTTGCCGAGTTACCCCTTACGTCATAAACTGAACATTCTTGTCTTAAAAGCCAAAATTTTTTTATTAGTGAGTCATAAATCGAACCATCTGACTTTGGATCCTCATTTAATTGCTTGGAAGATTACTTCTAAATAAATTCTATATAAATACACGATTTAAATTATATTAATCATGTTTGTTTGAAATCAGAGTTGATGCTGGAACAGTAGAGATGCTTTCACGAGATTCTCTTCTAAAAAGTTCGATTTTTATAAGGTACAGCAACCGTGACAAAATTACAATGGTCGAGAACGAGTAATCTTTTGGAATTACTTTTGAAAGCAATCCGATGAAACTTGAACTTTGGTCGGTTGCACTGACAGGTCGTAGAATTAAAAATATCAATCTGAGAACAGCCTGGGCAGAATTCCACCTGGTCCATGAAATTAAGTTCTAGAATATGAGAGAGGTCAAATCCTCTAAATAACGAATTTGCCCGACAAATAATTTTTCTCATGAAAAAATTGAAAAACGAAAAATGACAAAAAATTTTTTTTTTGAAATTTTTTGATTTGATTGTGTCAAATCTCCAATTCGATTATCCAATGAAATGCTGCTTTCTTATTCAAAATAGAGAAAAAATTCTATCTTATAACTTTTAACATCGTATGATACGATTCGTATCAAATGGAAAGAGAAAAAACCTAGAGAACGGAGTCTCCGTTACGAGAGCATGATGCTCTGAGCATCCCAACGGAAAGGAATCGAGAGCAGAGAGCAATGGTGGATTTCAATACGATAAGACCTTTTTGAAATCGATGGTCTCAGATTTCTTTCATTTTGATTTTTTGAACTTTGAGCGGCTCTGCCACCTTGTGTTTGAATTAAAAAAAATTTTCTTCTCAAATTGGTTTTTGCTTACGGCGGAACACACTGATCTAAAATGAAAGAAATCTGAGACCATCGATTTCAAAAAGGTCTTATCGTATGTTCGAAATCCACCAATCCACTCTTCTAAGAAAGTTTACTCTCCATTATGTTTTCTTAAGTAAATTGAAGTTTCAAGTATTAATTAGGGGAAAACATTGCAATGGTTACATATGTGTTTTTTTACTTGCGAAATGAAAATTGTCATTTAGGTAACTGCGGCCAATTAAAAATGGTCAACTAGTGGATTATATTTTTAAACCCTTGAGATCGGCTATAGCTTGGCTTTCAAAATAAAATCCACCTAGTCACCACTTTAATTGGCCGTATTAACCTAAATGACAATTTCATTTCGCAAGTGAAAAAAACAATACTGTAGGTTGAAAAAATGAGCAAAAAATAACCGAGCAAAGAGGGGCGTAGCTTTTCAAAGTAAAGGAAATGAGAAGGGGAGAGCAAAATAGCCAAGGAACCTCCCCAATGGAGAGTCAATGGAGACTCTCCATGTAATACACTTTCAATCAAATATTTCTTCTGTCAGACTCTTCTCCGGCAATTTTTATTTCTTAATTAAGAGAATAAAAGCATGACAATAATGCATATAAATAGTCCAAAAAAATTTGACAAAATATTTCTTGGGTTATGACTAAAACTAATAATTGTTCAAAAACTCACTTTCTTATAGGTGCCATGTTTTCTAGAACTTATTTTGCAAAATTTTGAGTGAAATTCATTAATAATATCAAATATATAATACAATATCAAATTTATTATTAAATTTATGCAAAGAAACTCATTGATATTAGAAAAAAAGGCGCTGAAAGGTCAAAATTTATTTGAGGTGTTTTCAGATTTTGCAATTCTGCATTATGTGCATAATAACGTGACCACATTATGTGGACAAATCTTTGACAGAAATATTTCACAATTTTGTTGACATCAAAAAAAGTTATTAGCTCCATGCGACATAAATCTTTGCAATTGCCTTAGTTAAAAATTGGCTCCGCAGGCGCCTACATTAGTCTATAATACATGTTTATTGATTTTCTTTATGTGATCAAAGTCATTTTTATTTGAATCATAGTTTCTCTATAATGGATAATAGTAATGACTTAGCTTCAATAAATTTGGAATCTGTTATTACTTTCTAGGCTCATGATAACAATTATCATTCAGGAGTCCCTTAAAACAATTTGGGAATATTTTATTCTTATACTTGACTAGTACACAAATTTAGTTATATCTAAGAAGTGTATAAGGTTCTTAACGCTAGTTTAAATCTTAATACATTTTGCTCTCGATCGCTCTTCTCTAATGATTTAAGAAAAACCTTTTGTATAAATATTTCGGTCACATCGTACAATCTATCAATGGCCATTGATCTAGAAATTTGCTCTTAATATAATTTGCTTTCTCGAGTGCCTCTTGTCTAAACCATTCTTTGTTTCTTTATTTTCTTCAACTATCGCGCCTTTTGTGTCTTGAACGTTGAATGAGTTCTATTGTAATTACTGACGTTAATTAATTTGGAAGCAAAGGTCAGATTTGTGAGTGAGATACGTGTCTAAGCTTGATATTTTACATTCACCAAAATGATCCTTTCTTCTTCTTTATTCTTTTTCGATTCCATTGAAGCAAACAGTCCATCAACACGCGTCCCCACACTGTTAAAAAGTAAAATAATAATCATAATTTTACTTTTTTAGAAACACAGAGAATCAACGAAAAAGACAAATTTCTGTCTGGCCTGCATGACGTAAGGTCAACTTTTTCATAAAATTTAGAATATTATTGTAGTGAGAGTGCTTGAAATTAAGTTATTTTTTCGAGTGAAAATTATTTTTTACTGTAAATTGATTGAAAAATATTGTATAAGAATTCTGTAAAAATAAATTCCAAAAATACTCGGTAATTTTACGGCTCACATTTTTAACAGAAGACAAGAAACTTGTTATTTTAGCCCTCATTATCAATTTTTTCGACAAATTTGTCTTAATTTTTTATTTCGACAATCTATTTGTAAAAATAACTTGCATTTTCGGGATTTTCTAAATTAGTGTGAAAAAATCCAGTATATTCTCCTAGAGGGTGAACAATATGAATATTAATTAAATTTCACATTTTGTATTTTATAGAAAACTTAATCATGATAATTAAGCAATTGAAATGCATATTTATCAACATCACGATATTAATTAACGATAAGATTATTGCCATAAAATTGTTTATTTTGTTGCAATTTACTTATACAATTTCTTTTATCATCGTAAATTACTTTTAATCGAGAAGATTATTAATAAATCCCGCAGGTTCAAGTTCTCTTGAACTAAAAGTCTTGGTTAAAAATGGCAGAAATAGACATTTTTCAGAAGATTAATATTTATAATTCGAAAGTTATCCCATATATAAATATTATTCCAGAAACTATGTAGTAATTGATATATTTTGCAAGTTGGAATTTATAAGCAAGATTCCATGAAAAGTGGTTTCTAAAATCCGGTTCCTTGGATGATTTTTGATGATAATTCCATAGATTTCAAAAGCATATAATTATTTATGTACATTGATAACGATTTATCAATTTAGCGTAAATATTCTGCAAAAAAGTTGCCCCATTTTGGCGTCTGGCCGCATGTACCATTTTTTTACCTCCATTTGTCACTTAAAATATATATGTTAAAACTAAAATAATTTGGTCTCCTGGAGCTCGATCGAGCAAATAAAGAATTCTGTATCGATTTTTACAATTCAAATATAACAGCTTTTAAACCTTTTGTGACATCTTTAACGTTTGTGGCTAAAAATTTCATTTTTTTATCTCAAAATTTTAAATTTGAGTTAAAAAAAATAGCTGTTAAAAATTTTGGCCAAACTATTTTTTTCATTTTACTTAGTTTCTTTCTAGAATTGAACTTGAATGAAATTATTTTTTTTCAAATTGAAACGCTTTTATCTTTTTTTCGTAATTATCAGACTCAACGGCCATTTCAGGCTATGAAAGCTAAATATATTCCATAGATTTTGTCGGGTCTGATTTTTAAATTATTTTCACCAAGAATTTTAGGAATTCAACTCAAAGTGGAACCGGAAATGCAAAGTTTGGGAAAACGTTTGTTCGATTTGGACGAAAAGTATCATCAAATTAAAATGTTTTTAGAGCTTATCAAAATTTGAACAAATCAAGCGTCAATTTTTATTGAATTATACCTTTTATTTAAAAAATGGAAATTTCTAAAATTTGATGTAGTTATTTTGCAAAATACTGATTGATTGCCAGTAAAGCAAAAATATATGCAATTTTTTTTCAATTCTACATTTAAATTTTTTCGGATAATGGTCTGAAAAGATTCTTTGGTCTATTTAAGCAGAAATAAATATTAATTGAACAGAAAATTAGCCTTGAAAGTTGCTCAAATATGAATGGAATCCCATTAATCATAAAAATGACCAGATTTTTATACGAATTGTCGGAATTTCGAAACATAAAAAACATTTATTCGTTATGCAAATTTTTGTTTGGATTTCTTATGTAACTTGACATAAAGTTTTATATTCATCAGAATTGCTATCTAAATACATACTATCGAATTTGTACCGCGGGGTATACAATTTTTAGAATTTGATGTAAACTAAATAATATTACATATGCCAAAATCGTTATCAAATTTATTTCGGGCTTTCTATAAAAATCAACAAAAAAAAAATAGTATATCGTGATTAAAATACACGGAAGTTCTTTAATAGTCAAAAAATCAATTAATTTTGCTTACAATACTAGTAATAATTAGACGAGAATACTCAAAAATCTACTCGAAATTTTTTAGAAACAATCTCTCTCTCTTTAATAATTTATATCGTAGATAATATATACGTGAATAACACACGTATACGTTCATAAAAAAGTCGACTTCGAAAATGTGATTTTGTAGAAAATTTATAAAATTAAAATTTGTGATTGTAGTTACAGTTGTTGACCACTTAAAGCCCCCTTGACCACTTAAAATCCCCCTTTTTGGGCATATTTTATATGCCCATAAGCCTGATTTGCCTACAAGCCTGTGACCACTTAAAACCCCCCAGACAAGTTTAAACCCCCCTTTTTGGCAAAATATGTAGGAGCGCTGTAACCACTGCTATGTAACCATAGCTATGTAACCACTGTATATTACATAATCATTGGGCACTAATAGAGTCAGTAAACAAATGTATCAGTATTCCGTATCGCAACATTATTTATGTATAAAAATTACATACAATGCAGTTGAGGTAAACTGGCTTTTAAAAACGCAGGTATTTCTACGTTATCTCACCAACCATGTCTGATTCGTTCTAGCCTTATGATAGAGTTTAAAAATCATGTCTTTTTGGCTTAATTTAATTTTCCTTGATTGTTTTTTTATGATTCAATCTGGTTCATCTAGGTCGTAATAAGCCCTGTAAATCTTGAACATTTGATGGTTCAAATTAAATTTATGCGCTTGTCTTTTGAGGGATTAAGTGCGCACTGTGCCCTAAGCTTGTGACTATATTTTGCTCTTTATTAATTGCTAAATACATCACACCATCTATAAATTACCGGTTTTCTACAAGATGTCGGGCCGACGAAATGATCTAGAGCGTTAAAAATATCTTTTAACCTTGAACAAACGTTATATTTAACCCGTTTCACCCGGGTTACGAAAATTGAAAATATCCTCGGTAAAACAAAACATACGTAGTATTTTTATTAATAAATCAAATAAAATGTGTAATTCGTAAAAACACGTTTTTTTGGATTTTGACCCATGAAACTATTTACAAAAGAAAAACAACTCATACAGCCTAAGTTTTTTTAAATTGTTACTTTTTTTTTCTGGTGGCTAGACAGCATTTGTCGAAGAAAAAGAAGTGACAAATAAACAAAAGCTTATTTTTCATTATTTTTTCTCCGGAGAAAAAAAAGTGATAATTTTGTGAAGAAAAAAAATGACGATTTTGATGAAGAAAAAAAGTGACAATTTTGATAAAGAAAAAGTAAAAAATCGTAAAATACGGCTCCTGATTGGTTCAAATATTTTATTCAAAATTGTCACTTTCTCCGGCAGTAAAGCTACCGGAAGAAAAAAAAATAAAATTCAAATAAACTCAAGCTGTAAATATCAGCTTTTAGAAAGTTGAGAAAATTGTTTTGAGAAAAGAGGCGCTCGAGAGCATTTTTGACATTTTCTAGATAAAATCGCGTACCTGAGCAAAATCACTTTATAGACCAAAAAGGTTGACCGAAAGAAGGCCATTATAAAAAAAATTAGGGAACATTAAGACAAATACTTGTTTGAAATAATTTGATGAACAACAAGGTTTGATAAATAATTGATAAATAATCGAATTTTTTAGATTGAAGCTTCAATCTAAAATTAATAATTTCAAAATCAAATCAAATCGTCTCTCAGACTTTTTAATACAGTTGTTACCTCACGTAATGAAGCAGGATAAATAAAAATACAGTCGTCACTCAAGTGTATCTTGTTTGACAGTAGAGTTGACATATTTTCTCATAGTATTAAAGCGAAACATAGGCAATAATTCCGAGAAGAAATATAATGGAAGACGTGTCAAATTAGATGACAAAAGGTCAAATTAATGTCTATCAGACATTATACAGACACTATACAATTTCGAGGGGGAGTTTGGGGGGTCTTCCCCCCCCCACGTAGGCATAGCCCACATCGAACACACTTAAGGGGGCTTGGCGGGGTCTCCTCCCACATAGACGTGCCCACATATAAAAACCCTCTTAAGGACAAAACATTTTTCTCGAATGAAATCCAGAATTGAAATATTTTGTCCAGAGTTTTAAAAAGCATTTAAAAAATTAGTGAAATTTTTTAAAAAGCTCACCAAATATGATTTTAGAGTATTTAACTCTTTCGACCCAAAAATAATGCTATATTCAATTTTGGTTTCTCTTGATCTTATGTGCAACTGTGCACAGTGCAACATCATAACTCAAAATCCTATTTAGAAAAAATGTTCAAGATTTAGATTCCTAACTCGTTAATCGGTTTTATGAATGGTGCACGCTGATTTACTGCCAGTTTTTTTTTCTATGTCTTAATTAAGGGGAGTAGCAGCGATGTGGAAGACTGGCGTCAATTAAACTTACGAAAATAATTAGTTGGTTTATTTTTTGTGCTTAATTATCGTTAGCTGAACCAGAATAAAATGTGTATCAGCTCATTAAAATATTTTTTGATCTATTTAAAGGAAAGATTTGAGTTCGAACTTTTAGTATTTTGAATTCGTAAATTATCAAAAAAAAAACATTATTAAAATTTCACGCATTTTTCATACTAAATTTTTTTTGTTTTTTTTTCTGAAAATCTGTGAATAAAAAACAAATAATCACTTTGGACTTTTTCTTGCATGTTTATATATATTTTCTGCTGCTGTAAAAAATCACAACATGTTCATGTTGTCATTTAATGTCGATTTTTTTTAGAAATATTATGAAGAAATTTTCGCAAATCAAGTCCAAAATTTTTTTATAAATGTTTTATTGAATTCTCCTTGAAAATCAGCCCGAATCAGTTGTGTTAATTTTCTGATATCTATTTTGATTTCCGTATTTCAAGCAGAATCGAACGGGCAATCGCATGTCGTTTCTGAACTACTGATTAAATTTATAACACTTGCCTCTGACACCGGTTTGTGCCATTTGGCACGCAATTTATAAAAAATTTTATTTCTTTTCAAAAAATCTCACTTAAATTTCGGGTGTTTATAGGCTACTTTTCTTTTCAAAGTCAGGAGCTTTTTTGATATTTTCCTAAACAGCTGTTTTTCTCCTTTTTTCATGGAAAAACAACTTTCATATTTAAGAATTTTCTTCATATGGATAATGATTCTCCCACTTATTTGCGCATAACACCCGAAAATGCCTGATAAATATCGCCTTCAAAAAAAAAATTCTGCTAATTTTGCGTTGACCACCCCCTTAACACCTGGTTATCGGGTCCCGGTATTTGACTACCGCCTTATTGATTAAAAATTCTTACCGACATGATTAATTACTCAAATACAAAAAAGGATTTGGTGACAAATCTGATCTTTTATGCGCCAGGGAGTTAAAATCAAAAAGCTTGATCATTAATAAAATTGCAGCATTAAAAATCTGAGACATTAATTCGACCTTCTCTCATCTAATTTGACACTTCTTCCATTATATTTCTTCTCGGAATTATTGCCCATGTTTCGCTTTAAGGGCCTCGGTGCATTTTGACAGATTTGCACTTTTTGATTTTTTTTTGTCTTGATCGGAAACTGTTTGCCACTTCGAAATTTTCGGATGAAAACTTCTTCAAACACAAGTTGCCATTTTTCAGCTCACTTTGTATAATCTGAATTTTTTCAGATTGATTATTTTTATTTTATAAATCGTCTTTTGAAAAAACACTCAAACAACGCGCGTTTGTAAGTTACGTGTCTAAATTACAGTAAATTTCTATTTTTATAATTAGGACCTCGAGAATAAACGGTCCTGTCCCCACCGTTGAAATAATTATTAATGTTTAGAATGCAACGTTTTTAAGTCAAGAACGAAAATTTAAAATTTTAAAAATATCCGAAAAAAACGAAATTAAGCACATCAAAAAAATACAATTTTTTCATATGTTAAATAAATAAAGTTTTAAAACGGGTCGAGCTAGGTCGCTTAACTAATGGGCAAGTCTCAATGAAATTTTTTTTTTAATTTTGACTAGAGCTTAACTAAATCGCGCAATAACCGTATTTATTGCAAAAAAAGTATGAGTCAGAGTATAGAACAAGAAGCCAGTAACAAAACGAAAGCAATTAAATAGTGAAGAAGTTACCATTCTATATTCAGCTAAGATATTCCAAAAAATTGATATTGAAAATATTGAACAAAGAAATGAGAAATTTCAAAATATTTCTAATTATATTTTTGACCAATAATATCTACTATAATCCTTGTCACTACTGGTTTTCAATAGAGCATATAAAAATATTATGTAGCGTCAGCTAAGTCGGAATAATTATAGAGTATGCCATTTTTGTAGATCTTTTTTTCGTTGATTGAAAAAATATTGAAAAAAAATTGAATATGGAAAATAAAGCATTTTTGCATAATGTTCGAGTAACTTTGAGTCGATAATTTCTCAATTATTTGTCGAATTCGAAAAAGTTAAAAATTTCGACAACGTCGAAAATTTTCTTAAAAGCTCCATAAGCAAAATTCGCTAGTTACCACAAGTTGCCTGGATTATGAATCATCACTTTGATGATATATTGGACAGAATATATCAATCCAGTGAAAAGTTTTTCATCAAGAGCCAATATCGGTATCTGTCAAGCGGAAGAACCTATTATCGGATGCACGCGAGACCACCACCAATCATTTTTTGAGTCTAGTTTAGTATTATACCAAATTTTCAGCCAACTTTTGAAGAGAACACTAGTAGTGTTACACTACCCCTTAAAACAATAACACGGACAATCTTAATTTATACTCTCATTTTAATAATTGCAGACATATATATTAAGACATATAATAAGGCAAGCAAACGTTTTTCAAATGAATATTCTATGCATAATAAAGGAGCGATCCCTTCTTTTTGGCTTGAACCTCCATAACAGCTTCCATAAAGTCTTCGTGGTGAATTTCTAACCCGTCTCTTCGGAGAGTAATCATTCCGGCTTCGACGCAAACAGCTTTTTATCGGTTAAAATGTGTTCGAAAATATCAAACGAAACGTGATACAAATTTTTGTAAAAAAATAATCATAAAAATCATCAATAAATTTTATTTAAAACTGGTTAATTACAAAGAAAAAACTGCCCGTATTTTTCTCAAAAACAACCGATAGATTTCTAAAAAACAACCGGTAATTTCAAAAAAAAACAATCTACAGCCCTTTTGAGTTTATGAACGGAAATGTTCAAATAACGCGTGGGCGTGTGAAAGAAATATATGAGTGTGTAGTAAAGCATCACAAAAACTATCATTTTCTCCGAAAATTCGTGAAAGTGAAATTGTTTAAGTTTGAAGGGTTATTCAAAAAGTTTTAAAAGTTTAAAAAAATGAAACTTCCTATCAAAACAACGGTAAATAAAACGGGAATCTATAAAAACAGGTTATTTTCGAAATTATTACTCATTTCGATAAAAGCGGATTTTTTTTATAAAAGAAATAATCTTTAACGAAAAACTAGTTAGAAATAATTGAAACCGGACCTTTGCACTGGGCCCCGTTTAAATCCTCGCAACAACGTGAAATGCTCATTTTACGAGCATGAATTTGCATGATTCTGGCTCGGGCTTCAACATCTGGCTTTAGGAATTCGATTTTCCGATCAAGACGACGTGAAGAAAAATATAAGAAACTGTTTTTGAGCTTGTACACGGAGTTTATTTTGAATAAAAGAATATAGAAAAAAAATTGAAGAATTTTCCAATCTGAGGTCATAATTATGGTGTGAAACGTTATAAATGATGTATTAATTTCGCCTATTCATAAGAGTAATTGTATACATAGTCTTGATCATTTTTAACTAATCGTAGCCAATAATTTGTTATCATTTGATCTTTTAAACCAAAAAAAAATTTCGATCCCAACATAGGATGATTTTTTAGCCAAAAATTTCTTCAACTAAAAATGTTTGGTTGAATTATTTATTTTGGATTTTTTGACTGTATGCAACCAGCCTGATTCAGTCAATCATTTTCCGTCAAAAGATGAAAATTCTGCATTTTAATTTTTTATCAACATTTCAATTACAGTTTCTTAGGTTTTTTGTTCGATTTTTCTGATATCGAATCGATAATTGGTAAAAATCATAATGATAACATTGACGTATAATTTGTAGATTAAAAAATGCGTATAAATATTATAAGCCTATCAATTTTTAATTGTTATAATTTAAAAAATGTCACAAAATGCACCAAAAATTTTCTAAAATTTCAATTAAATTTGTGACACATTTCACTTTTGAAACATACATTTAAATTTGCAGTAACTGAAGATAAAATTTGTCAGGAATTTAGATTTTTGAAAAATACATAAAAATTTTTCAATATTACACTTCAATTTTTGTTTAATTTTATCAAAATCAATTTCTTGAAATATAACTTTTCACAGTAACAGTATCAAAAAATAAAATTGCAGAAAAAACTATTTCAAAGAATTAAATTTAATTACTAAAATTCATATAAAAGATACCAGTGAAAAAACTGACTTTTACATCTGGTTTCTTAATTTTGATCCATGTTTTAATTTTCACAATAAAATGAATGAATTTACTGAACGTTAATAGAGCTGGATCTAAAATATCGACTCTGTTTGTTGCTGCATATAATTTTAATATTGTCATTTGGCTCAAATCTCGAGTTGGATCATCGAGCGTTTTTTTCTTAATTCAAAAATGATTAAGAATAGTGAATTATTGGTACTAGCACATGAAAACCGAGAGAAGATAGATATTGCGTTTTTTAAAATTTTGCTCTCTAGCTCTAACTGGTAATGTCAAAAAATTTTTGCCTCAAAGTGAAATATGGCCAAAAAGGTCCCCCTCTTCACCCCCTAAGAAGTTCTACATTGCTTTGTCTGAATCAAATCGCGTTCGTTCCATTAGCATCTAAAATGTATTTAAACCCCGAACAACCACAGTCTACCAGCCACCTATACAATTCATATTTTGAGTTTGGGGGTCGAATTTGACAAAATGCTCCTCAGAAGTTTTATTTTCTTTCGAACTTGCAAATCTAACGTAGGGGAGATAGATTTTCGATCAATCATGTCCAAAACGGTGATTTTTTGTATATTTAAAAAAAATGTAGCACTATCTACAAAAACGATCCTCAAAAGTTTTTAATACAAATTATATAGTGTTATATCAAAATTTTAGGATTATTTCATTTAAAAAACATGGGAGGAGATAGATTTTCCGTTTAGTTTATGTTTTCTTTTGGCTTATTTTTCATTGGGAATTTGTCAAAGTAGGAACCACCATACTTTCAGATGATACAGATGATCTCAGTATGTACAATTTTAATGGCCAGTTTGTCTTCAATCAGTAACTGATTATCAGTTTTCAAAGAAAATCAATCAGTTCATTTTTGAAAATTCGAATTTATTTGATGATAAAAAATCTCTCATTTTATAAAAAATCTTTAATCGTATGAAAAAATATTTAGTTTTATGAGAAAAAATTTTAAGGGGGTAGTGTCCACAAAAAAAGTTTGGCTGAAAATCTAATATAGTACTAAACCACCCTAAAAAAAACGATTGGCAAAAAAAGTACGTTAAACTCTTAATTATCAAAAATCTTGATTAAAGGATCTCTTATTATCCAAAATTCGTTTTTATCAGAAAAAACGATTAAAAAGCATTTCCGACGATTACTTAAATTTTGAACGAGATCTGTAGTTATTTTGATGAGCGGTGAATTGTCGGATAAAAACATCACCCGCTGAGAATAACGTGTTGATCACTTTGCTCGGTTGGAACGCATAAACAACTTGATGTCGCGAATCGCGACTCACGAAAGCTCTTTAGCGCCTTATCTTTTCCCGTTTATAATGCAGTATGTTCTCCTTACTATCATAAAAAATATGGTTTATCATATTCACCAAAAAATAAAAATCAGTAAAATGACGAACAAACGAGCTTTTTTCAACGATGACCAAAAAGCTATTCTAGCAAAATCTTACGAAAATTCGCCCTATCCCACATCAGCACAAAGGGAAGCTTTGGCAACATTGATGAAAAAACCTACAAAACAGATTGGAAATTGGTTCAAAAATGAACGAGCTCGCCAATTAAAAAACCAGAATGGACCTATACGACCTACGAGAAATCTTGCA
>SCLH01001197.1:120104-136967 GCA_004367855.1 Oikopleura vanhoeffeni
GAAATCCCAATGAGTCCATTTACCGAAGAAGAAATTAATGTCTCGGTTTCTGAGTCGTCTCTGAAGGACAAAATAACAAGCACACCATTACCAGAGCAAGAAATCCTTGCGGCAAACGATACATTTAGTAAGTCTTTTGTTTATAATTTTTTTAACCTTAAGTTTTTGGGTCATTTTTTTTATTTCAACTTTTGGTCGTGTTTTTTCAATTTTACTATTTCATATGTTTGAAGAATTTTGATTTGATAATTTTATATTTGTTCCACCTTTTTTATCAAATTGTAGCGCATCAAAAATTATAACTTGAAGTAGAATCTTTTTAAATTTGTCAACAATTGCTTTAAAATTTATAACGGGTTTGAAATTGTTTTTTTATAAATAGGCAATTTCAAAAGTTTTTTTTAATTTTCAAGCAATTGCCGACAATTTTCCATTAAAAATTTCGTACTAAAGGTCATATTTTTTCACGGGCTACTAAATTTTTAATTATTAATAATAAACGATTATTTGTAGATTTGCCATCGGTTTCTTGGGTACCAAGAATGACTGAAAGACATTTGTTAAACGATTCTTTCTACGGGATCCCCCCCAAAACCCCTCAACCTGCTGCTATCCAACCAAAAAGAACCCCAAATTTTTGGCGACCCGCCGAGACACCTGGTCCTATTTCAGCTCTAGAGAAACATATCGAAATTATCGACAGTTCCGAGAAAATNTCCAATAATTGTATTTAAAACTGGTTACATTACAGAGAAAAACTGCCCGTCTATTTTTCTCAAAACAACGATAGATTTCAAAAAAACCGGTAATTTCAAAAAAAACATCTACAGCACCTTGGTGTAATGGAACGAAATGTTCAAATAAGCGTGGCAGCATGTGAAAGAATACTATGAGTGTGGTAAAGCATCACCAAACCTTCATTTTCTCCGAAATTCAGGAAGTTGAAATTGTTTAAGTTTGAAGGGCTTCATTACAAAGTTTTAAAGTTTAAAATGAAACTTTCTTATCAAAACAACGGTAATAAAACCGGGAATCTATAAAACAGGTTATTTCGAATTATTACTACTTTTCGATAAAGCGGATTTTATTTTTTATAAAGAATATCTTTAACGAAAAACTACGTGCAATAAACTTGACCGGACCTTTGCACTGGGCCCCGTTTAAATGTCCGCGCAACAACGTGAATGCTCTCTTCGAGCATGAATTGCAATGATTTGGTCGGGCTTCAGCTCTGGCTTTGGAATTCGATTTTCGTCAGACGCCTGAAGAAACCATAAGTAAGCAAACTGTTTTGAGTTGTCACCGGAGTTTATATTTGAAGATAAAGATATAGAAAATTTGAAAATTTAATCAATCTGAGCGTCATAATTAATGGATGTGCACGTTAGTAGTGATGTATTAATTTTGCCTATTCATAGGTAATGTTGTACATAGTTTTACATTTTTCAACCTCCGTCCGTAAGCATAATTTGGTATCATTGATCTTTTAACCCAAAGATATTTCGAATCCAAATAGGATGATTTTTTAGCACAACTTTTTCAATAAAATGTATGGTTGAATTTCTATTTGGATTTTTGACTGTCTGCAATCAGCTGAATTCAGATCATATTTCCGTCAACAAGATGAAAATTTTGCCATCTTGTTTATTTATAACATTTCATTAGCAGTAGTTCTTTGGTTTTTGTTCGATTTTTTCTGATCGAATCATATTGGTAAAATCATATATAACATGACGTATATTTGCAGATTAAAAATTTGCGTGGATAAATATTATAGCCTATCACATTTTATATTGTTATATTATAAAATGTCACAATGCACCAAATTTATCTCAAATTTCCTTAAATTTTGACATTTCCTTTGAAACATTACATTTAATTTGCAGTAACTGAAGTAAATTTGTCAGGATTTAGATTTTGAAAAATACATAAATATTTTATATACACTTCAATTTTTGTTTAATTTTACTCAAATCAATTTCTTGAACATTATAACTTTTCACCAGTACAGTATCAAAATAACAATGCATAAAAACTATTTAAGAATATAAATTCAATTACCTAAATTATATCAAAGATACCAGTGAAAAACTGACTTTTACTCTGGTTTTGCTTAATTTTGATCCATGTTTTTACATTTTCACATAAAATGAGAAATTTACTGAACCGTAAAGCGACTGGATCTAAAATATCGACTCTGTTTGTTGCTGCAACTAATTCTTATATTGTATTTGGAACTCCAAATCCTGAGTTGGATCATCGACAGGCGTTCTTTTATTTAATTTTTTTCAAAATGATAGTAAGATAGTGAATTATGGTACATAGCCAATGAACGCCAGAGAGAGATGAATATTGCGTTTTTTCGAATTTGTTCTCTAGCTCTACTGGCTATGTTCAAAAAAATTTGCCTCAAAGTGAAATATGCCAAAAGGTCCCCCTCTCCACCCCTTAAGAAGTCACATTCGCTTTCGCTCTGAATCAAATCGCTTCGTCTAACAATACGATCTAAAAAATTATTTAACACCCGACATCACCAGCAGTCTTACCAGCACTTCCATTCCATACGTTTGAGTTTGGTGTCAGATATTGACAAAAATGCTCCTCAAAGAAGTTTTTATTTCTTTCGCACACTTGAAATCTAACGCTAAGAGGAGATAGAGGTTTCGATACAATCTGTTCCAAAACTAAGTTGATTTTGTATATTTTAGAAATGTAAGAACTTAATCTACAAAAAGTCTCAAGTTTTTAATACAAATTAAATACAGGCTATATCAAAATTTAGGTTAATTTCAATTTAAAAAGATTGGAGGAGATAGCTTTTCCTTTTAGTTTTATGTTTTCTTTGGCGTATTTTTTCGATTGGAATTTGTCCAAAGCTAGGAACACATACTTTATAGATGATACAGATGATCTCAGGTTAATTGTGTAAACACATTTAAGGCACAGTTTGTCTTCAATCGTATTTACTGATTCCAGTAACTGATTATCAGTTTTCAACGAAACTCGATCAGTTCATTTTGAATTCGGATTTATTTTGATGTACAAAATCTCTCATTTTGAATAATAAATCATCCAATGAAAAAATTTATCTTTTAGAAAATATCTTTAATGTATGAAAATAAATTTATTTATAGAAAATTTTCGGGAGTAGTGTCAAAAAGTTTGGTGAAATCTATTCAGTACTTAAGGGGTGTGCTCCAGCAAACGTTTGGCTGAAATTGATATACATAACGCCCCCTGAAAATTTTGTCGCAGTTCTCCGAGATTTTTGAAGTAGGTTCAGCCCAGAGGGCCAAAGTCGAACTTTCAATGCAAGGATGTTTTAATCTGATCATTTCATTAATTTTTGAACGAGAGTGACTGCAGATAATTCTTTTTCATCAAGTCTTTTTTTTTTGATTTAACGAAAGTTTGTCGAAACTGTTTTTTATCAGTCTTTTGAACAAGGCTTTTTTGTTTGCATGAGATTTTTTTTAATCGATCGTTTTATCCTTGAATCTCCTCTTTAATATAATCAGCCATTTATTTTTAAGGGACTGACAAGGTATGCGCACTCTTGGCCGCTTGCCGGCTTCTTTTGCAGTTATGAAGCTACTATGTGGCTTTGAATATATATTGAAGTATAAATTAAGTTTGAATAACAACTGCTAAGATTAATAAGAAGTTTTCTTTATCGCGAAATATTAATTAAGCTCAACATTCGGCGTCTTAAAAAAAGAGGCGTTAAATTTTCAGAATTTCGAATCAGTACAAAATTCAATTCTGTATGAGCAAGTTCACTTTCTGTTTGTACAGTACAAGAAAATCTCATTACAGCTTGACTAGCAACACATTAGTATATTCTTTTTCGTTTTGTACATTTACTATTTTCCGACCTTTATTTTAACTCGCTCACTGCAACGTGTAATTGCTCAACAAAAACTCTGTTTAGATGTCATGTCTGAATTTTTAATTTCTTGTTATTTGTATACCATGCTTGGTTTTTGTCAAAAAATCTAAAAATAAAATATCGTTTTTATGTTTGATTATGTCTAAAATCATCGATTGATTTTTGTCTAGACGCAATTCCAGAAGGTATCCTAGTATTCATTTGCATTAATTTTTAAGTTACAATTCAAGCGGTTTCTCTTAATTCTTAGCCAGAAGGCGTATCAGGTATTTTAATATTTGGCCGCTGGGGCGCTAGACACCAGATAGCGCCCCCCCACTGTGAAACCCGACCAACTTTTTTTCTTGGTCGACTTTAGTTATATACATTTTTGGTGGCAGCAAACTTTTTGCTGACACTACCCCCTTAAACCACCTAAAAACGAGTGGCAGAAAAGTAACGTTAAACTCTTAATATCAAATCTTATAAAAGATCTTCTTATTATCAAAAATTCGTATTTATCGAAAAGATTTAAAACATTTCCGACGATTACTTATTCTTGAGAAGTCTGTGTTATTTTGCTCGCGGTTGAATGTCGCTAAAAACATCACCGCTGAGAAACACGTATTGCATCACTTTGCTCGGTTGGAACGGATAAACTTGATGTCGCGACGTCACAAGTCTTAGCGCACTATCTTTTCCCGTGTTATATGCAGTATGTATCTCCTTACTATATAAAAAAATCGGCTTTATCATATTCACCAAATAAAATAGTAAATGACAACAAACGCAGCTTTTTTCAACGATGACCAAAAAGCTATTCTAGCAAATCTTCGAAATTCGCCTATTCCACATCGACAGGAGAAAGCCTTTGGCACATTTGCTGAAAAACTAACAAACAGATGCGAATTGGTTTCAAATATGAACGAGTCGCATTAACAAACCAGAAAATGGACCTATCGACCTTACAGAGGAAATCTTGCCAATAAAAACATTGTAGAGTAAAAGAAGAGAACCAAAGTATAATTTGGAGAAATCGAACAGACCGATATCGGTGGAAGATCGATAGTGGAAAACGATCTTCGATAGATTTGCAAAAAATATTCCGTCAGTTCAATTCTCGGACGTTCCGAATGTGCATCCATGGAACAACAATTCCGGAAATCCAATAAGTCATTTTACCGCAAGAAGAATTAACTGTCTCGTTCTGAGTGTTCCCCCTGAAGGACAAATAACAAGCACACCATTACAGAGCAAAAAGTCTGCGGCACGAATACATTTATAGTCTTGTTAATAATCTTTTTTAACCTTAAGTCTTTTGGGGTGTACATTTTTTTAATCTCAACTTTTGCGTCTTTTTATTTTTTCATTTTACTTAATCTTCTTTGTGTTTGAGAATTCTGATTTGATAATTTATTTACTTGTTCCACTTTCCTTTTTTAGCAAATGCTTATACGCATCAAAATTATTAATTTTCAGCAATATTGTCGACACATTATTCAATGGGGATTTGACAAAAAGGTTTCTGCCATTCCGACCAGCCTTCCAAAGGATGGCTTTTATCTCTTTTCTTATCTACTTCCTAGCACAAAAGATAGGGAACACTTACGCCCACCCCAAAATTTTCCCTCTTTTACCTATGAGGGAGATAAAAGGGTGATAAGCATCCTTTTTGAGCCGGTCGGAATGGCAAAAGCCTTTTTTGTCAAACATTGAAAAATTGTGACCAGATTGCTTGAAAATTATAATTTTTGATGCGACTACAATGCTAAAAACAAACGCTGAACAGTTAAAAATTATCAAATCAAATTCTTCAACATCAAAGAAATAGTAAATTGAAAAAAATAAACAGACCCAAAGTTGACAATTAAAAAAATTACCAAAACTTAAAGTTAAAAATTATAACAAAAGATTACTAATGTATCGTTTGCCGCAAGACTTTTTGCCTCTGGTAATGTGTGCATTGTCTATTTTGTCTTCAGGGACGACTCAGAACCGGAGACATTAATTTTCTTACTTCGCGTAAATTGGGACTTACTTGCCGGATTTCCGGAATTGTTTCAGTGAATGGACACTCAGCGAACGTCAGAATTGGAACTGCACGACGTATTTTTCAACATTCTATCGAACTTTTTCCACTATCGATTCTTTTTCACATATTCAGGTGCTTTCGTTACGATTTTCTCCAATTATACTTTTGTCTCTCTTCTTTTTACTTCTACAATGTCTTTTATTTGCAAGAATTTCTCGATAGTCCGTATGGCCATTTGGTTTTTAATTGGCGAGCTCGTTCATTTTTTGAACATCATCCAACTGTTTGTAGGTTTTTTCATCATGTGCCAAGCTTCCTTTTGCTGACTGTGGGAATAGAGGCGAAATTTTCGTAAGATTCCTGGTAGATAGCTTTTTGGTCCATGTTGAAAAAACTCGTTTGTTTCTCATTTTATGTTTTTATATTTCTTGTGTGAATGATAAACTAATTTTTCATGATCAGTAAGCGGGACTACTGCATTATAACGGAAGACTAAGGCGCTAAGAGCTTTTGTGCATTCGCGACATCATGTATTATTGCGTTCCACCGAACGCAAGTGCATCACACCGTTATTCTAGCGGAGTGCAATGTTTTTATCCGACAATTCACCGCGACTGATCAAATAAACTAACAGATCTCGTTCAAATTTAGTAATGCTCGGACAATGCTTTTTAATCGGTTTTTCTGATAAAACGATTTGAGATCAATAAGAGATCGTTCTAATTCAGATTTTTGATATCTAAGTCTTAACGTACTTTTCCTTGCCATCGTGTTTTTAGGGTGGATTAAAGGGGGGTAAGGCTTACAGCAAAAAGTGGGCTGAAAAGAATGCTTATTAACTAAATCGACCAAGAAAAAAGGCTTGTAAGTCGGGGCTTTCACCAGCGCTATCTCGTGGTCTAGCCGCCTCACAGCGGCAAATATTGCTAAATTAGCCCTTGATTATCGCTCTGGATAAAATAAAAAAGAAAAACACGCTTGGAATTTTACTCTAAAAATACATGCAAATGAATCACTAGATTACCTTCTTGGTAATTTGCTCTAACAAAAATTCAGATCGACATTTGATCTTTAACATAATCAAACATCAAAACAACGATATTTATTTTTAGAGATTTTTATCGACAAAAACAGTAGCATTTTTTAATTGACAAATATAGCAAGAAAATTAAAATTAGCAGATTTTGAATCAAAGATTTTTGGAGCAATTATCACGTTGGGCACGTGAATGCGAGTTCAATAAGTCGTCGGAAAAATAGGTAACTTAAAAACTGAAAAATGAATATAACTAATTGGTGGTTGTCTAGTCAATTGCTTTAATTACGACTTTTTCTTTGTATCCTGTTACACAGATTTAGACACTTGGCTCTCCAGAATTTTGAGTTTTGTACTTCGATTTCCGGAAATTTCCTTGAAAAATTTAACGCCTTTTCTTTTAAGCCGCAAAATGGTCTTGATACATTAATTAATATTTACTCTCAGCGATAAAAACACCTTCTGATTATATTCTTAGCAATTTGTTATGTCAAACTTTCATTTATGCACTTCAACCTATATTATTCAAAATAAGCCATACTATATGTTGAGCTTCAAAACGGCAAAAGACATCCGCAACGCACAAGAGGTTTTGCGCCATAACTCTCTTGTTCTGGCCTTCAAAAAAATTATGGCTTATTATATTAAGAAGGAGATTTCAACGATACAAACGACCTCCGAATTAAAACAAAATTCTATGTCAAAACAAACAAGCCCTTGTTCAAAAGAAGCGATAAACAAACCGTTTTGCGACTAACTTGTTTAAAATCAACAAAAAAATGAACATGTGATTCTAAAGGATTATTATCTTGCACGTACTCTCGATTCAAAAATTAATGAGATCGCATGTCAAGATTAACTCCTTGTGCAATTGAAAAGTTAGCTTTGGCGCCTCTGGGGTCTGAAACTACTTTCAAACATGCTGCAGACCTCGACCAAAATTTTTTTTCAGGTCGGTTTCAGTCATGTATACTAAATTTTCAGCCAAAAACTTTCTTGCTGGACCAACTACCCTTAAGTACATATTAGATTTCAGCCAAACTTTTTTGTGGACACTACTCCCGCTTAAATTTTTTCTCATAAATTAAATATTTTTCATACGATAACGATTTTATAACCATACGGTTATTATTATTTTTTTTAATTGGAGTTTATTATTCATAAAATGACGAGATATTTTTATCATCAAATAAATTCGAAATTTTCAAAATGCAACCCTGATTGATCTTTCTTTGAAAACTGTAATCAGTTAACCTGGATCAGTAATACTGAGGTTGAAGACAACCTGGCCGTAAATTGCTTTACATTTACTGAGATTCATCCTGTATCATTTAAGATAATGTGGTTCTACTTTGCAACAATTCCCATGAAAAATACAGCCAAAAGAAACACACGAAACTACAAAGCGGAATCATATCTCCTCCATGTTTTAAATGAAATAATCCTAAATTTTGATATACCTGTATAAAGTTTTGTATAAAAACTTTTGAAGGATCGTTTTTGCTCAGATAAGCTGCTACTTTTTTCTAAATCAATAACAACAAAATCACGATTTTGCAACATGATTGATCGAAAACAATCTCTATCTCCTCCTACGCTCAGATTTGCCAAGTTCGAAAGAAATAACTTCTGGGAGCATTTCTTGTCAAAATATCGACCCCCAAACTCAAATCCATGAATTGAGATATAGGGCTGGTAGACTGTGGATTGTTCGGGGTCGTTAAATAAATTTTAGATGCTATTGGAACGAAAGCGAATTCTGATTCAGACACACAGCACTGTTAGACCTTTCTTAAGGAGGTGGAAGCACGGGGGACACTTTTTGGCCATATTTTCACTTTGAGGCAAATTTTTTGACATTCTACAGTTAAGAAGCTAGAGACAAATTTTCAAACACCACGCAATATTCTATCTTCTCTCTGCAGTCTATTCATATGGCTAGTACCAACTAGCTTCACATATTCTAATCATTTCTAGAATCTAGAAAAACGATCGATGGACTCCACTCCGATGGATTATGAAGCCACAATGACAATATTCAAATTATGATGCAGCAACAACAGAGTCGAATATTTTAGATCCAGCTCTTATTACGATCAGTAAAAATTCTTCATTTTTATTGTTGAAATTTCACAACATGGATCAAAATTAGAAACCAGATGTAAAAGTCAGTGTTTTCACTGTATCCTTCTCCTTCGATATTGAATTTATGTTAATTGCAATTTAATTCTTTGAATAGTTTTACTTGCCAAATTTTATTTTTTGATACTCTGTTACGTGAAAAGGTATATTTCAAGAAATTGATTTTTGATAAAATTAACAAAATTGAGTGTAATTATTGAAATTTTTTATGTATTTTCAAAATCTAAATTCCTGACAACTCTTTATCGTCAAGTTACTGCAAATTTAAATGTATGTTTCAAAGGTGAATGTGTACATTTAATTGGAAATTTTAAAATTTTTGGTGCATTTTAGTGACATTTTTAAATCTATAACAATTAAAACTTTATAGGCTCTATCAACATATGTCTTACGCATTTTTTAATTCTAACAAATTATACGTCAAATGTTTCATATCGATTCTTCTACAAATTATCGATTCCGATATCAGAAAAATCAGAACAAAAAACAAACACTGCTAATTGAAATCGTTTGATAAAAATTATGCTTGATTTCCGACCTCACTGTAGACATTTTGTCATTTCCACATAGGATCCACGTATCATCAAACTTTTAAAATGTCTAATAAAGGATAAAAAAAATAAATTCTTAAATCTTCTGACATTCAATTATAATAAACTATATTTGTAGATGTTGCATCCGGTATTCTTGACGGTACCAGAATGATGAAAAGACGATACTTGTTAAACGTTCTTTCTACTGGCATTCCCCCACAAAACCCCTCAACCCCTGCTGCTATCCACCAACAACAACCCAAATTTTATCGGCGACACCGCCGAGACACGCTAGGTCACCTAAATTACTCAGCTTCTACCTAGAAGAAACATATACATATCGAAATTATCGACAGTTCCGAGAAAATCAGCTCGGACGAAGAAAATGTTGACGGAGAGCAAGAAATTAACGCACTCTCAGAAAATGATGATTCTGATAAGTTATACAAATCATTTAGTGATGGAATGAAGCGCTTTCAACCTGTCTATCCGACGAGACTGTTTCAACCTCAACATTTTCATAAACAAGCGAGATCACTGATAAGACGAACCGTAATCACTGAGACTATTTGTCAAACAGGTAAATTTAATATTTTTTAGCCTGAGATTTCTTGTTTACTGATTTTTAGTACCGCTGAGACAAACCAATCAGCGACCGCTATTTTTAAATAACTGATCTGGTTGTTTTCGGTAAGTATAAAAAAGTTAACGACTGAACTCAGGCTGTATTTTTCCCAGAAATATGTTATTTTTGTTTTATCAAATAGTGGTCAATTTAAAGTAAAATATTTTAGCCTATGGAACATATCCAATTGATTGCCAAGTAAGAACTTATTACGATTGAAAAAGAAAAATTTTAATAACGAAATCTTCAATATTTTAAATTCCCCTGTCTGTTACAGCATTTTACTGTGAATTTAGTATACCATTATTTGTACACTGATTAATAATAAATTCATACTTAATTTAAATTTACTCGAATTTTCTTGGAAAAATTACGAATCAAATTTCAAGGCAAAATATTAAATTAAATTTACGATTAAAAATTTTGATCGAAATTCTCAATTTTATGATATGTACCTAACAGAAGTATAACTTTGAAAAAACGCTTGGGTGTTCTNTAATTATTAATAATAAACGATTATTTGTAGATTTGCCATCGGTTTCTTGGGTACCAAGAATGACTGAAAGACATTTGTTAAACGATTCTTTCTACGGGATCCCCCCCAAAACCCCTCAACCTGCTGCTATCCAACCAAAAAGAACCCCAAATTTTTGGCGACCCGCCGAGACACCTGGTCCTATTTCAGCTCTAGAGAAACATATCGAAATTATCGACAGTTCCGAGAAAATCAGCTCGGACGAAGAAAATGTTGACGGAGAGCAAGAAATAAACGCACTCTTAGAAAATGATGATACTGATAAGTTATACAAATCATTTAGCCATGGAATGAAGCGCTTTCAACCTGTGCAACAAGTCTATCCGACGAGACTGTTTCAACCTCAACATTTTCATAATCAAGCGAGATCACTGATAAGACGAACCGTAATCACTGAGACTATTTGTCAAACAGGTAAATTTAATATTTTTTAGCCTGAGATTTCTTGTTTACTGATTTTTAGTACCGCGGAAACAAACCAATCAGCGACCGCTATTTTAAAATAACTGACCTGGTTGTTTTTGGTAAGTATAAAAAAGTTAACGACTAAACTCAGGCTGTATTTTCCCCAGAAATATGTTATTATTGTTTTCATGAAATAGTGGTTAATTTAAAGTTAAATATTTTAGCTTATGGAACATATCCAATTGATTGCCAAGTAAGAACTTATTACGATTGAAAAAGAAAAAATTTTAATA
Source organism: Oikopleura vanhoeffeni (assembly GCA_004367855.1). Lineage (NCBI taxonomy): Eukaryota > Metazoa > Chordata > Appendicularia > Copelata > Oikopleuridae > Oikopleura > Oikopleura vanhoeffeni. The sequence goes on from SCLH01001197.1 coordinate 131,573, forward strand.
ACGAAATCTTCAATATTTTAAATTCCCCTATCTCAGATAGGCTATCTGTTACAGCATTTTACTGTGAATTTAATATACCATTATTTGTATACTGATTAATAATAAACTGATACTTAATTTAAATTTACTTGAATTTCCTTGCAAAAATTACGAATCAAATTTCAGGGCAAAGATATTAAATTAAACTTAGAATTAAAAATTTTGATTGAAATTCCCAATTTTATTATATTACCGAGAAAAATGAGGTATAGACTATACCGTATAGTATATAAAAACAGGGAGAATTATTTATTTGCCAAAAATTGTTCGATATATGTTTGTATATTTTTCTCTAGACTATAGCACGTGTTTGAATCCCACTAATGTTGTCTCAGTGATTTCTTGAGTGATTACACACCAATCAACTTTGGCGGTCCCAATATCAAGTACCATTGCCTAAAGTCATACTCGAGACAATCACTAAGACAACACCAGTTGGATTTGACCACGCGCTTTAGAGATAGTAAGAATTTTTAAGATGAACTTAGTTTTTGAAAAGGATATTAACAAAGTTATAACCATTTTAAATTGCTTGGAATTAGCTAGATTTTACAACCTCAACCCCCTTAACTCAAAAGAATTCTCTTACCGAGTTCATCGATGAAAATAATTGTGGGTTGTTTTTCTTTTGCTAGTAAAAATGCGTCTCTGACCAATCTGGCTCCATCCCCAATAAACATTTGCACTAGAGCTGTAGCACCCAGTTTGAGGAATGTGGCGTTTGTCTGAGCTGCACAGGCTCGGGCCAGGAGAGTTTTACCGGTGCCGGGAGGACCATACATTAGACAACCTTTTGGAGCCTGGATTCCCATCGCAATAAATCGATCTTTGTGAGTCTGAAAATTTGAATTAATTTCACTTTGAAGTAATTTTATTAAATTTCGAATTTTGAAAATTTTTTCCATTGAATTTGAAGAAAATCAAAAATTATGTTCTGGGCCGAAATTTTAGGTCCGTCACGTGACCAAAACACATTATTTTTTATCATGTTTGTGAAAAACGAGCAAATTTGGATGTAAGCTAGAGCTCAGACAGTAAGCTGAATTGAATATCTGTAAATTCACTTTTTCATCAAAATTTAGTTTTCATTTGATAAGAGAAGAATTTGGAAAAATTCACTTCCGGTATGAAAAAAATCAAATTCCCTAGAATAAATTATTCTGAATAATAGGCGAAAAATAAGTAAATAAATTTTACAGGGATGAAAGGACGAGTGATTTGAAGTTTTGGGAAAAGTTTTAAGGAAATTGATATCCCTTATCCACACTTTTGTTAATATCCCGGCCCTACTACTTAAAAACACACTACGTTTCCTAATCAGGGCCGGGATATTAACAAAAGTGTGAATAGGGGATATACAAGTCAAAAAATAAACATGTTTTTATCAAATAATTTGGTTAAAAACACAGTATTTCGGAATTCTAGCACAGCTAACTTAAAATTTTCAGGAAATTTTCCACCCTCAAACTCAAACGTTGCAACGCGTTGATAGTTATCTGTATTCCCAAAAATCCACGTCTTTCTGATAAACCGTCTTATACGAAAAACAACTTTTTTCAACGCGGAAAAAAAACCCCGACCTTTGCGCTGAAGCTGAAATTACCAGCAAAAATCTGACTTATTAAAGCAATTTTAGTCTACATTGTAGACTCTACAATGTAGGTTTCTAAGCAAAATATAGGGATGCGCTCTAACTGGTACACTTTTTAGGTCGGTAGGTGTACCAGTTAAGGAGCGAGGGTTGTACTATCGTATGCATCAAAAACATGACAAATATCATCTTATCCCACATATACAGGGAGCCCAATATTGCCAAAAATTTCGGCGATATTGGCACATTCGGCGATATGGGGAAAGAAATAACCTTTTTGTTCAAAAAAATGAAAAACGCGTAGGCGTTCAAAATGACGTCATATGTCTTTTTTTGGATTTTATGAGGAGTTTCACAATAGGTTCGAATTAATTGAACCGTCAAAATGCGAAAAGACTAGAATTGGGACAGTCATCCATAAAATGACGTCATTCCTGACGCTCAAAAAGTAATTTGAGAGATAAATTATTTATGATAAATCTCAAAAAATTTTGGCGATATTGGAAAATTCGGCGATATTGGCACATTCGGCGATATTGGCACCGGAAGTTTTTTAGCTAAATATCGTGAAATTGCGTAGGGTTTTTTCGGCGATATCGGGCCTCCTCCTGTAATATTTCACTGAGCAACCACAGTCTATCAGACATTATCATCTACTGTTACTAACCATAGGTAAGACGATTGCTTCTACTAATTCCTGGATCTGTTGGTCTAATCCTCCGATATCAGAATATTGTTCGGTTGGTCTTTCGTCAACTTCAAACGCCCTAACTCTCGAATCGTACTCAGCGGGTAATTTTTCGAGGACCAAATAAGAATCTTTGTTGACTCCGATAAGGTCGCCAGGGGTTAATTCGGATACAGGGACAAGGCCCACAACGGGGAGGAAGAAAGTTTGACGAGTCGAGGTTTTGACCACAGCGGCCATACCCTCGCGCTAAAATTATAAATAAAAATATGTACAGAGGCTTTCCTTATCTTGGAGCACCTCTAACTGGAACAAAACTTGAATTATGCGTAGGTCAAATTTGAATTATGCGTAGGCCTCTCGAGCAAGAAAGGAGTACCCGATAAAAAGATCCTAGGAATTTGAAAATTTTGGACCCAAGGAATTTTTTGGCGGTTGAAATTATGGTCAAAATTTTTTTTGATTCCGACCACTCGGTGGCGCTATTTTAGGTGGTCAAAAATCGCCTACTTTGTTTTTTTCAAAATAAAGCAAAATGCGCAACTTTTTTGAGTAGAGCGTAAAATTCTGCTCCAGATTGAAATTTCAAATTTTACACGATCAATATCACGTGGTGTAGCACCGGAAATTCAGGTGCCTAAAAACTCGAATTCTTTCAAATCAATACATTACGATGCAAAAAAGATGTTCAACCATCGACTTTGTGGAAAGGGTATTAGCATTTATAGGCATCAGATGAACACAGGTGGTGCTAGCAGCAATTACATATTTTGGTATTTTTCGGGCACCTCGATTTCCGGTGCTACACCACGTGATATTTTTTTTTAGATGTCAACCTGGAGCTGAATTTCATGCTCTACCCAGAAAGTTACTAAGGATTGAGAAAAAGTTTTGCTTTATTATGAAAATAAAACTTTGACGACTCAAAACAGCGCCACCAAGTGGTTGCACCGAAAAATATTTTAGTGAAAAAATTTTAAGCGTAGAAAACTACCCTAGGTCCTAAATTTTCAGATTTATAAGATATTTTTATCTGATTTTTTGCTCGGGAATCCTAATTATGCGTTAACTGGTGTAAATTTTTGTTCGAAAACGAGTATTGCAATTATATTGAAAATTTATAAGTTTTCAATTCAAAAATTGTTTTTTTTTCAACGTTTCGGTTTATTCCATTATCAAGAGTGAGAGAAAAAAATTGAAATACAGATTCATCGAAAATATNTTTTTTCTCTCACTCTTGATAATGGAATAAACCGAAACGTTGAAAAAAAAAATTTTTGAATTGAAAACTTATATATATATATATCTCGAAACAACCCTATAATAATATTGAAAATTATCCCTGCTGCGCCTTTCTGTGCAAACGCGCCTTTCATAACATGGCGCTTGCACAGAAAGGCGCAGCAGGGATAATTTTCGATATAGCGACAATCAAACTGCCATATCGAAGTTGTGCGGCACAACTTGTGCCCACCAAAAGATTTATTTTCTTTTGGTAGATTACCTTCAAAACATAAATTACTTAATAATCACCACTTTCTCGAAAAAAATACAGCCTACGCAATTGTTGATGTGTTTGTCAGGCAACCAAATAATTTTTATTTCAAGATTAACACATGACTGATGCGTATGTGTAAATTTAATTGCAGAAAAGTCTATTACTTTTTTCATGTTTTGGAGCAAATCTCCCAAAATCATACGAAAAAGATATTTTTATTGCGGGCGTCATCTTTGATATCGAAAATCCTGCCTATGCGTCAAATTTTATCATGACGTCACAAGCAAAGACATAGTCCAATCACATCACACGTTTCTCGAGAATCCTGTGATTTCATTGGTCACTTTCTATTCTTGTGACGTTATGATGAAATTCGACGCATATGTAGGATTTTCGATATATCGTGTTCGAACCGACACTGAATCAAAATTTCGCAGTCATGTCATCTGTAGCTCTAGCATAAGGAAGAGATTTTGATCGAGTTTCGGTCTGAACAGTAAAAATACTAGCTGGTAGTGACTACCCTAAGGTAGGAACGGCAAAACTTCTTTGCTGAACATTTTTCAAATTACTTAATTATTCTGTATAAACGTCTTACTTGTGAATCCACGGACATTGTGCCGCTAGTTAAATCTTCACTTTCTTCTTCTGTTGGTAAATCTAATAATTCGACAATATTTGCGACTAAGTAGGGTCTTAATTTATTTGCTTTTACTTTATCTTCATTATCTTTTATTGATGCTTTCATTGTACTTATTTCATGATTTATTCGCGCAAGTTCTAAAAAATAAATTTAAAATTTGCAATACAATTTTCAATCTATAGATTTGAATTGAAAATAACGGCGCGCCCCAACAATAAATTGTCATCAGGGCCGTCCGAGGTCGTTCAAACTTTAAAGCACTTACAATTTCAGGTATATCCTTTTATCAACGGAACTCCATCTCAAAAACGTTTACTATTTCTATAGCGTGAGTTCGAATCCCACTAATGTTGTCTAAGTGATTGCTTGAGTGATTACACACCGATCAAATTTAGCGGTCCCAATATCAAGCACCTTTGCCTATAATCATACTGAAGACAATCACTAAGACAACATTAGTGGGATTCGAACACGCGCTACAGAGATAGTAAACGTTTTTGAGATGGAGTTCCGTTGGTAAAAGGATATCCTATACGGTATAGGCTATACCGTATAGGATGTTGCGGGTAGATATTTGAAAGTTGTAATAGAGGCTTTCTTTTTTAACCCCCTCACACCCTTTGACTATCTAAAGGCAAAAAAATTTTCGGGAGCCAAAACGGCGCAGAAATAACATCGTCACAGACCTACAATTCAAATATGTCATAGAGTTAGCAATTTTATTTCCAAAAATATTGTTGAAAATTTTTAGGAATTTTTAGGATTTTCGTCAAAATTTCTTAAAAAATTAATTGTGTGAAAACGATACATAATATCGAAATTCTGAGGAAGCAAGTTTTTAGGAAAGTATTTGAGGATTCTTTTGATATAAGTTTATTTTATCTGCAGTCTCTATACGAAGAATAATTTTTTCACAAGTGATTTTTATGAAACTCA
>SCLH01001197.1:172179-259006 GCA_004367855.1 Oikopleura vanhoeffeni
TTTTTTGGCTTCCTAGGTTGATCACGTGACCGGAAATCAGTCATTGAAATTGCTCAAAATGACCTAAAAAACGATTTTTTGCGAATTACCGGTAATCACCGGAAAAAAAAGAAAATTTTCTACCACTACAAATTCGGTTAAAATTCAGATGCAAAAAACCGTTTGGCGCTATCTAGTCTAGTTCTCTCAGAACAGATACCCCTGAGGTGGGCCTACCGAAAAAAAAATCGACCTAAGGGAGAATAAAAACAGCCAGACAGATTGTTAATAAAGTAGTTGCCTTTCATGATATTATAAAAACGATTTTTCGCACCACCAAAAAATGAAATTGGTTGTGGTCTCGCGGTCATCCGACAATAAGTTCTCCCGCTAGACGTCGTCAAGGTGTTAAATCTGGTTGATTTTATTTAATACAGGGATTTTCAGTTCATAACCGATTTATTTTATACAGGGGGGGGCAATATCGCCGGAAAATTTGCGAAACTGAGGCCAGATCTACCAAATATTTATGTGACTTAGGTCGTTTTTTTTTGGTAGGCCCATTGGGATTTCGAATGGGAGAACTAGACAAGATAGCGACAAATCGTTTTCTGCACGTAAAACCTTGGAAAAAATTTGCGGTAGAAAATTTTTTTGGCTTCCTAGGTTGATAACGTGACCGGAAATCAGTCATCGAAATTGCTCAAAATGACCGAAAAAAAGGTAATCACCGGGAAAAAAGTTCTACCACTACAAATTCGGTTAAAATTCAGATGCGAAAAACCGTTTGTCGCTNTCTAGTCTAGTTCTCTCAGAACAGATACCCCTTAGGTGGGCCTACCGATAAAAAAGCGACCTTATTTGGATTTACCAAATTGCTTTCGAACCAACTTTTCGCGACTGTATTCTTATTTTATTCTCACTTTTGAATATGGAAAACCCGAAACGTCAATAAATACTATTTTTTAATAGAATATTATATGTCTCAAAAAACAACAGAACAAATAATAAGACGCCCTATATTCTATAAAAAATATATTCGTTTTAAAACATATTTTTATTGGTTAGTTTTTCACGAAGAATTCATTTTTATACCGATTTTTCAAATTCGCGAATTTTGGGTAAAAGTCCAAAAATACATTTTAACGTCGAAATAGCGAATTTATATTAGTCGCAATCGATTTATCAGACCCGATTTACCTACAAATAATATGTTGTTTTCAAATTTATCAAACAAAGACATTTCATTTGTGCATGCAAATTGACATGTAGAACCCCCTTAAGTTGGGTATAAACCGTAGAATCCTTTTTATGAATAAAACTCAGCCAAGTTTACCACTTTGACTACCTCTAGTGCGAGAACCTGTCAATTGACCCCGAGAACGCCGTCAATCGTTTTTTTTGACCAGTTTGGTATAATATAATTGTTTGCGGACACTACACCCACTGTACCTAGATTAACTTGTGTTAAACAAAAATAAATTAAGATGGCCTTGGCATGCTTGACGATGACGAGCTTGAAGCTATGTCGCCTGGTACCCGAGCTGCTGCTGAACGCGATTTAAACCGACGGCAGGGACGTGAAGGACGCGGAATGGACGACTTAATTTACGACGAAGATGACGACAAAGCTGTTCAGACAAGACGACGATGGACGGAAGGAGAGGACGCCGCCGATGGTGGTGACAAAATTGAAAATATTGAAGACACAAAGGTAATTTTACATGAAGCTAGTTTTTTTAAAAGGGACACACCCTTGTCAGCATAAGGTAGCTTTTTTCACTCTAAGGCAAACAAAGATATAGGCAAACAGTTTTTTGTATCATGTTACATGATTCATGTACCTTTAGAAAGATTTCCAAATAAATTTTTAAATAAATTTGTGATCTTGAAAAATTTCTGTTTTCTTCCTAGTCGACCGGTAATTGATGTTTTAAACCGAAAGTTTAGGGGTTCGATTCTCAATCTGCTCAATTGTTTTGTGCTTATTTTAATCGACGTGTATGTCTTCTTGAAAATAATCGGTCTTTATATGGTAACGGATCACCAGAAGTTTCCATGTTTTGGCTGAGAAAAAACCGGTAATTTTGAAAGTCTATTACCGGTGAACCGACTGACTCAAAAAGAAACAAAAAATTTTGCATATCACAAATTTACTTGGCTACATGATACAAAAAAACGTTTTTCGATATATTTGATGGCCTTCAAGTAATTATGCTTAATAGGGTGGGTTCATATAAAAAATAGCTTCCTAAAATGTCCTAAATTTGAATTGATAATACGGACGATTACAGACGCGCCCGTGTGTGACTTTTTCTAGCAGAATGATTCACAGTGATTCAGTTGGAGTTTTTAATTTTTTAAACAATTCGGCTTTTGAGAAAAACTCATCCGATAACATCCTTAAGAATTATAAATATAGCTCAGACTTAGCTAAAATGTCTTGTGAATAATAAAATACAAAAATTGGTCCAAATCCGACCATTGCTTCCAATCTTGAAAAACTAATAAATAAAAAATTTCAGAAATCTCAGGAAAAAGGATAAAATAAATTGGTCCGATAGACCAATTTTTTATGTTATTATTAACAAGAAATTTGTGCTCAGTTTGAGCTATCTAAGAATATAATCGGATGAGTTGTTTTCAAAAGCCGAATTATTTAAAAATTTTGGCCAAAAATCTAGCAAATAACGACCAGGAAGTCGCGTAATCGATATGACAATCATTTTTACCTTTCGTCTTAAATATTTCGTACTCATATTTTTGGGGTCAAATTTTGTAACATGAAACCAAAAATCAGTTTCATTTAACCATGACATTTATTTCTGAAATTTTCTCTCCAAGCCGCAAATCATCTCGCTGAAAAATCTTGAACTTACAAATAGTCCGAATTAAAACTTTCGGTTTTATTTGAAATTTAATAAATTATTAAATTTTATTAAAATTTTTTTTTTGAATCTGAATTCATTCGGCATTTGAAAATGACTCATCTGATTTAGTTTCTAGATAGCTCAAACTGAGCACGAATATCTAGTTATAATAACATCAAAAAGAATTGGTTAGAATCAAATTATTTTTAATCTTTTCTGAATAATCGAATATTTAATTATAATTCAATAATTTCAGTTATCTCAGAAATAATTTAGAAATAATTCAATCGACCAATTTTATTTATTATTGAACTACTATTTGTGCTCGTTTGAGCTATCTAAAACCAAATCAGACTGATCTTTAAATGCGAAGAATTCCGATTCAAAATTATTTTTTTTGGCGGATTAACGTGCCCTCATTATTTTCTAATAATAATTTCAGGGATATTCTCTTCTCGAATGGGTTCAAAAGCCTGAAATCCGGCGAGAAATAAAACTTCGATTTTCTGAATATCTCCGAACAACCCGTAACGAAAACGGCGATCCAATTTACCGAGATAAAATCAAGCAAATGGTTATGGAAAACAAGCAATCTCTCGAAGTCGATTACAAAGTCCTAGCCAAAGAATGTCATGCCCTAGCCTACTTTTTACCAGAAGTTCCAACTCAAGTTCTAGAAATTTTTAACGAGGCGGCTAGTCAGTTGGTCATGAGTACATTTCCGAGATATTCGAATATTCATACCGAAATTTTTGTTCGAATTTGTGGATTGCCGCTTCATGAGGATATTAATGCTCTTAGACAGTTACATCTAGAACAGCTTATTAAGACATCAGGTAATTTTTGCAATCGAAAAGGACAATTCTGAACACAAAATTTCTCAGACCATTTTTGCCAGCGGTGGTATATTTCGCACTCATTTTTTGGAGGGCACGTTAATCCGCCAAAAAAATTAATTTTGAATCGGAATTCATTCGGCATTTGAAAATGACTCATCTGATTTGGTTTATAGATAGCTCAAACTGAGCACAAATATCTAGTGAATAATAACATGAAAAAGAATTGGTCCGAATCGAATTATTTCTTATTTTTTTTCTGAGATAACTGGAATAATTGAATTATAATTAAATAATTTCAATTATCTCAGAAAAAAAAATAATTCGATTCTAACCAATTTTTTTTGATGTCATTATTTACTAGATATTTGTGCTCAGTTTGAGCTATCTAGAAACTAAATCAGATGAATCATTTTCAAATGCCGAATGATCCGATTCAAAATTAATTTTTTTGGCGGATTAACGTGCCCTCATTTTTTGTGATTTCAAAATTGCAATTAAAAAGTCATAATACACATTTCCTTTACAAATTATGACGTGCAAGACCCCTAAAAGACAATTCTGACAGCACAGGTTTTTAAATTTTTCAAACTACCAAAAATATTTATTTTTTCCAGTTTTTGTGCATATTCCTTTGACACGACAAAAAGTTTTTTGGTACTTTATAAATTTTGTTTTCAGAATTAACTTTTTTTAAAAAAACTTGAATGTAGCGCGTTACATGTCGAAATTTCGAATCAGCTGATTTTTGGCTGTGATTTTCAATCGAAATAACCCGGGAGACCGTTTTTGAGAATGTCATAAATTTTGAAAATTTCCTCTTACAAAATTTTTTTTCCGGGAAATAATGATAACAAAAATTCCTGGAATAATTTACCACCGCCAAATTGTTGTCTGTTAAAATTACTTCCATTTTTAGGTGTCATCAGTTCGACCACTGGAGTTTTGCCCCAAATGCGAATGGTAAAATTCACGTGCCTAAAATGCGCCGAAATTCTGGGCCCCTTTGCGCAAGGTCAAAATCAAGAAATTCGACCTGGAACCTGTCCCCAATGTCAGTCCATGGGGCCATTTGAGGTCAATATGGAAGAAACCGTATATCAAAATTACCAGCGAGTGGGTCTCCAGGAATCACCAGCAACGGTTTGTAACAATTATGCGTATATCTGGAGTATACATGTATAATCAAGCAGCATGACCGAATTTAGAACATAAAGAATTTTCTTAACGCCCTATTTTGATCACGTGACCGGAAATCATCGATCAAAGTTTCTCATTATTACGTTATTTGATATAAAGTAATAATGAGCAACTTCGATCGATGATTTCCGGTCACGTGATCAATAAAGAGAGTCAAGAATTTGTTAAAATTCGGTCAAGAATCTAAAGCCAAAAGACGTTTGTTAATATATTGTATAGGAAAAAAGTTGTATAATAAGTAGGGTGCGCAGCGGTAAAACTAACGAGAGAAATACAAGTTGATACAATTTTTTGAACCTCACGGGGTTGTTGACCAAGAAAAAAAACGATTCCGGGCAGGAAAAAAAAGGTTTGGCCATCTAGTGGTCAGAAATGACTTTTAAACGCCCATTTAGAGCACCAATTTCGGTTTTAGCATAAAAAATTCCATTTACCTGATTTTCAGAAGTAGAGCGTTGTCACAAAAAATTTGCCACCTTTTGGAAATAAAAAATTTTTGAAAAAAAATTTTTGGAAATTTGTGAAAACATTTTTTTTGTTGTATAGTCGGTTTAAAAGTTAGAAATTTGGCCCCGCCTGCGCCATCCTAATAATAAGAGATATGTTTATTTAATACTTTTTCTGAGGCATATCAGCTTTAGTTATAAAACATTTTTATAGGTTCAAGCAGGACGCTTGCCACGGTCAAAAGATGTCATTTTATTGGCCGATTTGGTAGATTCATGTAAACCTGGAGATGAGGTCGAACTGACTGGAGTGTATTCTCATTCCTACGATGGCAGTTTAAATACCAAAAATGGATTTCCTGTTTTTTCAACCGTCATTTTGGCAAATCATGTTTCAAACGCCCAAAATCGATCCACCTCATGTGAACTAACAGATGACGATATTAAAACTATAAAAGCCCTGAGCAAAGGTGATTTATTATTAATGAAGAAAAAAAGTGTTTATTTAACCAGTGGTTTGAAACACGTTTGCAAAAATAATTAATTTTTCTTGAAATTATTGTTGAAGCCGAGAATACTTGATTTTTTTTTTTGAGATTTTTGGGTCATAGTTAAGGTGCGCACCGGGAAGCCCAATGGCCAAACTAAAAGTTTTCATGAGTGTTCTTTGACCTCAGGGGAGTTATCGTGACCAAATAAAATGGTCCCAATGATTAAAAAAAATTTGGGCCCCCTAGTGGTCAGAAAATCGCTCTAGAAAACTCTATTTTCTGTCTTCAAACTCGATAAAAAGGAGATAAATATTGATTTGTTTTCAATTAAAAACTGCAAGAGCGTAACCGCAACGAAATTTGGGTCTAGAGTCTAGACAGAATAAATAATTAATGATTATTTTTGAATAAGTTTGAAGAAAAAATTTTGGTCATTTGATGGAAAAATTTAACCATCCAAAATGGCGAAAATGCGTAGGTGGAAAATGTCTTTTTTAAAATATGCGCAGCGGACAAATTTCTTACTTTTGAACCATCCATCTTATCGACAACGCACAAAAAACTTGCGTGGAATTAAAACGGAAAAATAAATTATCGGATTGTTACCGGTAATGACTTCACTGATTTTTGTTTGTTTTGTCAAAACGGTCCTATTTATGAAAAACTACAGCGTGAGTTTTTTCGATTTCTCCTCTTTTTTACCCAGACGGATAGACAGAGGTTTTATAATTCAGTCAAAAAACAGTTTTTATTGCTAAAAATGGAATTAAGTGCTCAGGATGAGGTTTTCAAAATTCATATTCTGACAACTCGATGGCCGTAAATATTTTTTTTCTCCACAAAATCGTTTTTTTCTGGGTTGAAAACGCCCATTAGGCCAATGATTTTTTATCAACTACTCAAGTGTTATCTTAATTCTATGGTTCTCGCAAAAACCCATAATTTCATCGAAATAGGTTTTTTCGGAGCGCAATGGTCCGATTTTGTTTGGCAAAATTTTTTTGACGTCTTCCTGTATTTTTATTGAAAATTTAACTTTTAGATGAGCGAATCGGTGAAAGAATTATGGCCTCAATTGCCCCTTCAATTTATGGTCATGAAAATATCAAACGAGCTCTAACTCTTTCACTTTTTGGAGGTGTCCGGAAAAATATTAATGGAAAACATAGACTAAGAGGAGACATCAACGTACTTCTATGTGGAGATCCAGGAACCTTGCCAAGTCGCAATTTTTTGAAAAAGTGTTTCAAAAGGTAAAAATTACAGTTAAACGTAACAGGACGCACTTTGACTCAAAAACCTTTGCCACCACCGTTTAACAAGGACGCACGATTATCTGAAACTTTGCCAGGACCGAATAACAGGGACGCAGAATTTTGATTAATTTTAACCATTTATGTCAGGACTTTGTATGTCAGACTGTACCAGAAAAATCATTTTTGCTTAAACGTGGCCTTGCAAAAAGTTTTCGATAATATCTTCAATTTTTGCATTTACACATTAAGGTAGCTTTTTTTTTAGGGCAACCCACCCTTGTCGGTTCGAATAACTCGAAGGCCAGTATGAGATATCGACAAAACGGTTTTTTGTATCATGAAGCCAAGTAAAATTTCTGACACGGAAAAAATTTTTGTTTTTTCCGGTCAACCGGTTCCACCGATAATTGGCGAGTCAAAACCGGCAAAATGGTTTTTGACAGAATCCATCACTGAAAATTTTTTGTAAATATACTTTCTAGGGTAGTTTTTGGATAGAAATTTTTTGGCAACAGATATTTTTGAAATTTGAAACCAAAACTTAGGGGGTCAAATTCACTTTTTTGAATCACTATAAAAATAGTGTTTTTGATTATGGCTATATGATTATTGTGTTAGTTTTTCAAGAGAAATTTTCTGGCAACAATATTTTTTTGTGAGATTTGACACCACCTGGGGGGGTCCAAATTACCCACTTTTCTGAATTCTCTTACAACGTGAGTCTTTTCGATTTCTCCTAATAAATAGGTGTTTTGATATGGCTATATTCATTCTTGGGTGTTTTTCAAGAAAAATTTTTTTGAGGCCAATAATTTTTTGAATATTTTGACAACACCTAGGGGGTTCAAATTAAACACTTCTGAATCTCTTATTATAAATTTGTAATTTTTGATATGGCTATATAATTTCTGGGTATATTTTTCAAGAGAAATTTTTTGGCAACAATCAAAATATACTTTATTTTTTATTTTAATAAACAAATCGGCAATTATTTTTTTAATATAATAATAGGCCAGATGAACCTTATTTTATGGAAAATCAGCGAAAAATATCTAAATAAATGTTGATAAATGATAGTAATACATGCGGATCTATAATGGGTTGCCAATCCAGGTATATACCTTTTTGGAGTTTCGGCGTTGATGGACAAAACTATTTCCGCGCTAATCCCATTACGAAAATTTATATCTTCTAAAGTTGAAAAATATGAAGTTTTTTATTCTGGCTTCAATGTATGAAGTTTTTTTTATTCTTGGCTTCAATGTATGAGTTTCCAGGCTCTAGATTTTTGGAAATTTATCAACTGTTTTTTCAGTGATAAATTTAAAAAATGGCGACATTCTGCATTATTTGAACAGGGAAATATAAATGCTGTTACAGTTACACGGACTATATTTCTCAAGTTTATCTCATTTTTGTAATTATCCCATGTGCTTATGACCAGTGAACATTATGTTTGTTATTGACATAAAAAAACACTAGGCCACGGAATCTTTCGATATATCCATATAAACAACTTGAATAGTGGTGAAAAAACAGAACAGTGTAATTTGAGGTTCATGTAGTTGTCAAAATTAAATATTGCCGACAATTTCTCTCGAAAATATATTTAAAAAAGTATAAGTATGTGTAGGGTGCGCAGGCGGTCAAATTCTTAATTTTTTAAATTAAAAATAATGAGACCAAAACGGAAAAAAATATCTGGAAGAAAACTTACGAAGAAATATAAATGATTTTTTTTTTTAGTTTTTGGCATTTTGGCCAGGAAATGACCGGTCAAAATAATTAAATCGGCATTTTGCAATTTCGCAGTCTTCCGCAAGGTTCTCACTATGCGCCACTTGAAAGCTTGTTGAATTCTGCATTAAAATGAAAAAATTAAATTAAGTATTTTTATAAGTATGGCCAAATATTTTCAGCTTATAAAGTGCCGCCTACGCATTTTTTTTTGTCAAAATGACCAAAATTCTTCGAACAATTCGGAACATTTTATTTATTCAAAAAAATTTTTATTTCAAAAATAGCAAATTTTTATCCGATTGTTGAGTACGATCCTTGCCCAAAGAAAACTAAAAAAATGAGCTGAATTATGCTCAAACGAAATGAGTGCTGGAAAATGAGGGTTTTTGAAACTAACTTCTGACCACTAGATGGCCCAAAAAAAAATTGCTTTGCCTCGGAATGGTCTTTTTCGGTGGCGATTACCCCCGATCGCAATAAACTGTTTATCAGGGGTTTTTAGTTCAGTCTGTAGGGTTTCCGCTGCGCACCTAAGTATTGTGTTAATTTTATCTGAAGAATTTTTAGTTAGAACAACCTACACCCCCTCGACTTGAGAATATTCACTTTCGCATCTTCCAAAATATTAAAGGCCGAACCAATGAGAAAGCGTTTGCAGTAGTCCATCAAAATGTGGAAATTAATAAAAAGTTATTTTATTTTCTCCCCCCCCAACTCTGAGTGTTTCGCTTATGGTTCAGAATTGACTAATAATGAGTCATAATTTTTTTATTTCCAGGGAAATATATATTTCGTAGTTAAACTGAATAAAGTCCTTCAGTCATAAAATCCTGAATTTTTAATCGAAAGCCGCACTTGTTAATAATTGTGACTATCTTAAATAAAAATAACTTTTTAAACAAAAGTTCCGATAAATTAAAAAAAATTAGTTTTAGACGCCCAGAGGGTAAAAAAATTAATTCTCTAAAAAACTTACGCAATTTCAAGAATTTAGCTCCCAATACTTATTTTTCGCCGAAATTTTTGAAATTTTACAAATTACTATTTTGGCCGTGACAATGACCATTTTTCAGAAATGAATTTCCAAAATTTACGTAAATCCCAGTTAATTTGATGGCCGTTTGATGGGGGTGTACGGCCGAATTATGTTACAACGGCCGGATGTACAACGGCCCTAAATTTTGAAATCAAAACTTTACCTATCTCGGTTACCGCGTGCACCGGGTTGTCCGATAAAAAAGGAAAAAAATTCTCATTGACTTTTTAGTTTCAAGTTGAATGCAAAAAACATTCTCTCGATATCTTTTATGTTTTCCCGGTAGATCGTCATGAGAAGGGTTGCGCCCTTCCTTCAAAGAAAAAGACTACCTAAGCGCGCACGTTTTGAAAATTTTGAAATTTGTAAAATGCGTAAGTTTTCGCGAAATAAATGTACATCAGGGCGGTATTAGATTGAGGCCGCTTTTCCTTACAGTTTCACATTTACCTTTAAATTTAAGGACCATTGTATATCAGGGCCGTGTACAATATGTTTCGGGTTTATTTCAAATTTAGAGCCGTTGAACTACAGGCCGTTGTTAGATAATCGGGCCGTTGGACATAATCGACCGCTTGTACCCGGTGCCCCCCCCGATTGTGATGAAGTTCAAATTCTACGCATTTGTGATTCATTTCATTTGAACCTATTGTGAAACTTCCTTAAAAAAATAAAATTAAATGTTTTACATGTGACGTTCATTTTAGAAACCAGGACTTCAAAAGGGATGCATCCCCGCCGATTTTTCCATCCCTTTCCCGTTTTATCCCCCAAACACGGGATAAAAACGGGATAGGATGAAGGGATTAAGATTTATCTCCTTTTATCCCGGGTCCGGGGATAGCCTTATCCCTTTTTATCCCGTTTTTGTAAATACGAATAAAATTTTTAGCATGCAGACGGAATTACGTGGGGGTATATGTGAAGGTAGAATATTAACGGAAGTGAGGTTAAAATTGTGTTAATTTATTTATATTACTGTTGGGCGGTATATTTGATAGTAAATAATCTCAATAAAAAATGGCGGTATTTTCGATGAGTCATCACTTCCGGTTTAACCGGAAGTTGAGGTTGAAATTGTGTTTATTTATTTATATATTACTCCCGGGGGGTATATTTGGGTAAAATAATCTTCAAAAAAATAATGGCGGTATTTTCGATGACTCATCACCCGGTTTAACCGGAAGTGAAGGTTAATGTGCTGCTATTTATTTATATATCACTTGGGGTATATTTTGAGGGTGAAATAATTGTCAGAAAAAAATTTGGTGGTATTTTCGATGACTTCATCACTTCTGGTTAAACCGGAAGTCAGGGTAAAATTGTGGTTACTTTATTTATATATAACTTTCGGGAGTATATTGAGGGTGAAATAATTCTCAAAAAAAATGTCGGGTTATTTTCGATGAAGTCATCACTTTCCGGTAACCGGAAGAGAGGTTAAAATTGTGTTTAATATTTATATATTACTTGGGATATATTTGAGTGTATTAAAAATATTGTCAAAAAAATGGGTGGTATTTTCGGATGACTTCCCGTAAATTGAAAGTCAGGTAAAATTTCTACTTCTATGAGTTCATTTATTTCGGATGAAGTGAATTAAGAAGTTAAAATGAATTGAAAAAGTGACATTTTCCGATAGATGGTCACTTCTGTTCAGTTGTCTTTCAAACTTAGTTTTATTACTTGATATTAATACGCAGACTGGATTCGAAAGTGGAAAATATTGACAAAAAAAAATGTGTCATCACTATTGACATTTCACAATTGCCAAATCTAGATTTTAAAATTGGTTACATTTAGGTCATTTCTGTTTAAAGTACCACAAATGAAAAGTCTATGGTTACTGAAGATAAAAATTTGCTTACGGTCGGGTTTGAAATTTGATCCCTTTATATTCTAGAGAATAAAGTAAACGTGAAAATTTCAAAACTAAAACGAGAATTTTTCTCAAAACGACTCGCGTCGATTTTGTTTAAAATTTGATATAATTCGTAGACAGTGTAAAACTTTTTTTATCATTGCTCCTATTGATAGAAATGCATTTTGGTTCCAGCCGGAATCAATTTGGATTTATAGAAATTATTTTTCATCCGATTGTACCGAAATACCCTCAAATTGAAGATACTGCAAAACGAAGTAAAAGGTGCTACTCACTTTACTATTGACTTTTCATTAAAAATTGGAGGTTATGTATTTTCTCAAAAATAAATACTAGAAAAATTCGAAAAAATATTGAGGGGAAGAAAACACGAAAAAAATTTTATGATAAGAGCAGAAATGCATTTGTGAGGCCTTCTTGAGCTATTTGGTTGCCAGTTATTATGTCCCAACCTGAATTAAAAAAACCGTTGGAGTACCCCCTTAACCAAAAAAATTTCTCCATCTCCCCAATTTATACGCATTTTTCTGAAATGTAACAGGAGGAGATAGATTTGAATAGCAAAAAATCTTGAAATTAGCGGTTTTCGCACTTCTTAGAAAAACTAGTTGGGACATTTAAAAGCTCTTTAGTGTCCTCTGGGTGCTTATAGAGTTTGAAATAGGTCTTAGCGGACAAAACGGGGTAAATTTATTGGTCTGCTTAGAGAGTTTTTAATTTAATGTTCTCGAAAATAACAAAAAAATATAAAAAAACTTCTATTTTAAGTTTTTGCAGTAGTTCTTTTTTATGGCGTTCACAGTGTCAACAGGCGAATTATGGCTTCAATTAGCTCTCCAGTGCCCTAGGGTGATTAGAGCCGATTAAGTTCTAAGCGGACAAAACCCGGGTGAAGTTTAAGCGGACAAAAACCGGATTCTTTGCAAATGTGTCGCTTGGACAAGAACCACAAGTAGTAGAAAATTGATATTATTACAATTCAAATTGACTTAAATTCTACTATTAAACCGAATCATTGAGTATCGAAAATACCCCAAATTTTTGACCAAATTCACCTCAAATATAACTTCTTGTAAAATTATACCCCCACCCCCGGTTAAACCGATCACAAACCGATAATACCTGCCAACAAAATCACCAAAACCGAAACCCTGAATAAATCATAAACAACACTCACTCAAATCCGGTTAAACCAAGCAGTCACGAAATACCACCAAATTTTTTTTGACAAAATTTCACTTCTCCATATAGCCTGTATTTCTATAATTTAATAAACACACTTTTCACTTCGACTTCTGGGTTAACCGAAGTCCATCATATATCAAAATAAGACCAGATTTTAAGATATTCACTTGCTAAGAAAAATGTCTGCCCCTAACCAATAAAATTTTATTTCAACTGTTCATGCATGCACAAACATTTCCTAAAAACTGGGCTAATCTCACATTTGATTTTTATGTCCAGTTTCGAAATAATTTTTACGGAAGTGAAACATTAGGCTCAAAATCTTATAAATCAACTCCCCGTAATGCTCGGAACCAAAACATTTCGAAAAAAAATCAATTATTCTTGAAACCAAATCTAAATTCTTTTAATCTATTTGAAACAAAAGATTCCTCGAGTCCAGTTTTTTTGTCTTTTTTTGATATTTAGGTATGCTGGAGCCAACAATTGGGCCTCTGTGCTCACAAGGTTAAAGATTAAAAAATCCACTTCTGCAAAAGGGGTTTAAACTTGCCAAGCACTTTATTATGGCTATTTATGTTTTTATTAGTCTCTCAGAATGTTTGAAAATAAAAACTGTCCGTGAACTTTAATATTCGTAATTTGGAATGTTACTCACTAAAAAACCCGCATATTTTTGAGCGTGTATTTTCTTGCAGCGCGTCGATTGGCAGAGGTCAAATACAAGCGGGGCAAATTAAAGCCGCCTAATTGGTCATGCAGTAAATAAGCTTTTTTATATTTTGGGAAATGCAACTCGTTCGAAAATCATGGCTTGCCCTGGCGAGGTTTTCCCGAGGCCTTCCGAGGGGGTCAGGTTTGTTTGCCAAACTAAAAATTCTCAAGAGATAATAACACATTACTTGTAGTCATGGTTAATGATGATGGTCAGTCTTGAAGATACAGGAATTGTTTATTGATACCTATGACGTTGTCCAAATATCAAAATATTTATGTGAAAAATTTTCTCTTGAAAAATTATCCCAGAAAGTTATTATCGCATATCAAAACACATATTTGTTAATAGAGATACAAAAAAGTGTAACATTTGACCCCCAAGGTGTGTAAAATTCAAAAATATTATTCGCAAAACATTTCTCTTGAAAAACTATTTAGAAAGTATATAGCCATATCAAACACCTATTTGTTTATAAGGATTCAAAAAAGTGTAATTTTACCCCTTAGGTGGTTTCAAATTTCAAAAATATTGTTGCCAAAAAATTTTTTTATTTCAAAACTACCAAGAATGTATTTAGGCCATATCAAAACACCTATTTGTTATAAAGATTCCAGAAAAGTGTAATTTGACCCTCTGGGTGCGTGTCAAATTTCCGAAAAATATTGTTGCCAGAAAATTTCTATTTGAAAAGACTACCCAAGAATGTATATAGCCATATCCAAACACCTATTTGTTTTATAGTGATTCAAAAAAGTGTAATTTTGACCCCCTAGGTGGTTTTCAAATTTTCAAAAATATTTGTCTTGCCAAAAAAATTTCTATTGAAAATTACCCTTAAAACAGTATATTTTACAAAAAATTTCAGTGACTGGATTCTGTCAAAAACCATTTTGCCGGTTTTGACCGCAATTATCGGTGAACCGCGATTTACCGAGAAAAAAAACAAAAAATTTTCACGTGGTCAGAAATCTTTACTTGCTTCATGATACAAAAAAATGTTTGTTGATATCTCTTATGGCCTTCGAGTTATTCGGCTGACAAGGGTGGGTTCCTTTTAAAAAAAAGCTACCTAAACGTGGCCTTGCAAAGAACTTTCGATAATATCTTCCAATTTTTGCATTACACATAAGGGAGCCAGATTATTGTTTTTAAATTTTCTGAGTATTTTGTGATGGAAGACTCTTAAAATTGTAGGCCGCCATTTACTTGAAAAAGTTAACTTAGGTCCGTTTTTTTTAATACTACGTTTGCAGAGTTTGAGATAATTAGAAATCGGCACAAACGATTTTTCTGATAATTTGGGTCATTCTGGCGTGTTTTTTTTTCAGCGCAACGTTTTTTGCAGGAGTTTTTCTCAGAGATGGATCAACCAATTTTTTTAAATTTTCGAAAAAAAAAATCCCCTATAAATTGTCACTGGCTATCGCACGACAGAGCCGAATTTCGGTTACTACAGTTTAAATACCGGTAAAAAAACGGAAATCGAAAAATGGCTACAGATTTAATGCAAAGTTATTATAGGACCGAAATGATAAAAAAATTGTATGTGCCGCTTCCTGGAAGATTAATCTTGAAGTCCGTTTGAAAGTTTAAAAAACTGGACCATAACCGAATTCGTCCAAGGAACCGGCCAATGTAGCTTTTTTTAACTCCACACACCCTACTCAGTCATTTTTCTCAAAGACCATACCAGATATCAACAAACAGTTTTCTGCTATCTGTAGCCAAGTAAATTTGTGGCACCCAAAACTTTTTGTTTTTTTCTCCTTCAACCTGTTGGCCGGTAATCAATTTTTGAAATTCCCGTTTTTTCTGAAGCAAATAAGGAACATTTTCGAATTTTTTGTCATAAATAAAATTATTTAAAATTTTTTCCTTGCACGTTAAAGTTAAGAAAGTACCACCTATTATCCGATTAATATCAAGAATACATACATTTCGATTGAAATAAACAAAAAAAAGAGTAGACTGATATTCGAACCTATGAACTTCCGGTTTAGAACGTCATTAACGGTGAACCGGTTGACCAGGAAAAAAAAATTTTGGGTTTCACAAATTTACTTGGCTACACCTAGCTGAAAACCGTTTGTTGATATCTAGTACGGTCTTCGAGAAAAATGACATGACTGAGGTAACTTTTTTTTAAATCCCCCCCCCTCTAAAAACCAAACGGTAATAGATGTCGGAAACTATTTTTTGTATAAGCATTGGGGTAACTTTGCACGAGGAAACGTTTGGCAATATTTTTTTGGACAACCGACACCATTTGGTGGAGTAAAGAGCCCTTTTATACCCCTAAAATTCCAAAAATACCGGTTTTGGCTGATTACCGGTCGGAGTCAGAAATCGAAAAAATTTCTCTTCGGTTAAAATTTTTTGGCTATCAGATAGAAAAACCCGTTTCTCGATATCTCTTACCGTTTGGTTTTTAAAGAGGGGGGGCCTTAAAAAAAGTTATTTGAGTAGGGTGGGTTGAGTTGAAAAAAAGCTACCTAAGGGCCTTTACTTTACAAGAATCTAAAATGGTCCGAAAATTGATAAATTATAGTTCCTCATTTTACAATTTATTTCAAATTATTAATTAAGGTCGCCCCTCGATCTGTTTTTGCTACTGGTCAAGGAGCTTCTGCTGTTGGTTTAACCGCCTACGTGCAGCGTCACCCAGTCTCCGGAGAGTGGACTTTGGAAGCTGGTGCCCTTGTTCTGGCTGATGAAGGAACTTGTATGATTGATGAGTTTGATAAAATGAACGATGCTGATAGAACATCTATTCATGAAGCTATGGAACAGCAGACAATCTCCATTTCAAAAGCAGGAATTAATACGCAACTCCAGGTATGTTTAGGGTTGGCAGTAAAACGGCAAAAATCACTATTTTGGCATTTTCGGCCTAGAAAACTCTTTTTTTCAAAAAAAATTATTGTATTCATGTACTTCAGAGCAAGATTTAAATCCTGAAAGAAACTTGAAAAAGTTTTTTGGGCGGATAAAAATCTGAAAATTTCACCGAAAGAATATTTTTCTCAAAAAAGGCCTATTTCACATAATCAGCTTAACCAAAATGTGTATTGCGATTTGAAAAGGTTTTTTAGACCGAAAATGCCAAAATAGTGATTTTTTGCCGTTTTCGTTTTTTGCCGTTTTACTGCCAACCCGTATGTTTACAGCTTAATAACATTGAAAATGGTTGGTTCACGTTATAAAAATTATTTCATCAAATTGGAATACTTTTCGCGCCTTTATGCATTTTTCATAGCAAAAGATAGGAGAAAAAAGACGAGTAGAAATGTTTACTTTTAGAAAGGGTTTAAATTTGTTTTGGAATAGTTTTTATATCGCAAACCAACTGGTTTCAATTAAAAATAATGACAAAAAAAATGAAGCATTTCCTTTTACTGCTGATTTCCGCCTACGCACTAATCGTAGCAAAAGACCAATCATTTTTGGACCAAAAATCTAAAGCCCGTAAAAATATGCTTACATACCATACCGTATATAGAAATTTTCATTATATTTTAACCCTTGAAGGCTCCTGCACCACTTAAGTGGTGCGACTTTGAGCGCTTATTACGGGAAAAGTAAAAGTGCTTGGAACTTTATTGTACTCTAGTCCTCGAGATTAAGGATAGACTTAAACTTTAATAGTATGTAATTCACATTTTGACTTTATCAACCCTATAGAAAAGTGACATTTACAAATTGTGCTTCAACCCACGCAATTTTGTTTGTGAGGAAATGGGAGACGTCAGAACAAAAAATAATATTGGAAAAGATTAAAAATTTAATTTTCTAAAAAGTGACTTCTTTAGCACCTGCAATTTTTGGTCTTTAATCTACAGGTGTTTTCCGAAAAAAAACCTAACCTACCCAATTTATCGAAGTCACTTGCAAGGAAATAAAAGTTTACTCAGAGCCGTCAGACAAAAATTGAAAATGCAGCGTTTCAAAACAAAATTCCCTATAAAGTGAATCATTCAGAAAGCAATGTTCTGGTAATTAATCTACAGGTTTTTTGAAAATAGTCCGGAGCCTGCAAGGGTAAAGGTCATTTTTTAGGTTTTTTCACCTATGTTTTGCTGCGAAAAATTAATAGGTGCTAAAAATGTACCTTTTTGAAGCAGAAATGTGCAATAAAAAATTGTTTGTCGAAAAAATACAAATTTTTATCAAATTCAAAGTTTTTCAACTTCATTTTCGGATTTTCTTGAATCGGCTTTTAAATTATCTCATGTTTAGGCTCGATGTTCGGTTATTGCTGCATCTAACCCTATTGGAGGACGATACGATCCTTCAATTACGTTTTCTGATAACGTAGATCTCACCGAACCGATCCTATCTCGATTTGACGTCCTATGCGTAGTCAGAGATACTGTGGATCCGGTTCAGGATGAGCAACTTGCCCGATTCGTACTCCGATCTCACGCAAAGCATCATCCTCTTGCTGATGGTAAGTTTTATTAAACATTTTGTAGAAATAGCAGTTTGTGATAAATTGGGACTTCTGCGAAATGCCTTTAAAGCTAAAAATAAACTTATTTGACCGGAAACTCGTAAGGTAGCTTTTTTTTAAAGTAACCTCGGACAGTAGGCACCATAGCGCGGAAACCATATAATGTATCAGCAAACGGTTTTTTTGCAACGTGTAGCCAACTTAATATCTGATATTGAAAACTTATAGTTTTTTTAAGTCAACCGGTTCACCGGTAATATATGTTTTAAACCGAAAGTTAAGGGGTTCGAATCTCAGTAGGCCCATTTTTTTTTTGTTTATTTTTATCAAATTGTATGTATTTATGATTAAAATTGGTCTATGTGCCAATTGATTAACAGAAACG
This sequence comes from Oikopleura vanhoeffeni, assembly GCA_004367855.1. Classification (NCBI taxonomy): domain Eukaryota; kingdom Metazoa; phylum Chordata; class Appendicularia; order Copelata; family Oikopleuridae; genus Oikopleura; species Oikopleura vanhoeffeni. The sequence goes on from SCLH01001197.1 coordinate 190,654, forward strand.
TTTAGAGAAAACGTTTTCTAGTGATTTACTTGAAAAAAATTGTTAAAAAAAAATGTGTCCATTCCTATGTTTTGCCTCGGAAAAAATGGTAATATTAAAGCTGGATTACCGGTAAACCGGTTGACCCGGAAAAAAATAAAATTTTTGGCTACACGTTGCAAAAACCCGTTTCCTGATACATAATATGGTTTCCGCGCTATGATGACGAATATCCGTGGTTACTTTAAAAAAAAGCTACCTCAAAAAGTTCAAGGTTGTTACTTAAAACCGAAAATGCGTCTAAGAGGACAAAACGACAAGAATTTGGCGATTTTTGGCCAAGTTGTGCCTAAGTATTGTGCACATTTGGCTTGCATTTTTTAGCTCTCTAGCGCTATTTTTTAGTGAATTTTTTTAAATAGACAAAACGATACGTTTTCAGGTGGACAAAACGACAAAAAAATTTCTGTCCTCTTAGATGCATACGACAGTAATTATTTTGTCAATATCGACTGTCAAAACTCATGTATAAAAAAGCCAAAACTTTACAAAAATATGTTTTATATCCATCATGATGCCCGAGTAATTTAAATCTCTCATTTGCCTTTAAAAGAACTAGAGCAAATAAGAGATTTAAGTTACTCGGGCATCGATGTTTAAAAATTTCGACCGAAACAATACCGCAAAGGTAGATATCGCAATTATTTTTCGAGAAGAACTTTCTCCCTGACGGTGATAAATTGGCAGTTTTTTTAAAATTATATTTTTTTAGATACTGAAAAAGAACAAGAAGATGTATTACTTCAATCTGATATCGATACAATTCCAGTAGACATCATCAAAAAATATATTTTATTCGCAAGACAAAAGGTATAAAAACGTCTTTCTCAAATAATTTTAGTAAAGGCGTGGTTTTTTTCAGAGCAACCCAAAAGGAGGTATCAATCAGTATTTTTGGTGATTACGGGTTAACCGGTCATCCAACCGATGAGAAACAAAGTGCATTTCGGGTACCGACGCTTTGACTATGGGCTACAATCGGAATTCATTGAATCGAATGAACCGTTTTCGAGATTATTCGACCCGATTGATACCAGCTTTTTAGGTGTATTTTTAGCTGGTTCAGTCGATCGGTAAGACACATAGTCCATGTGTACCAACTAATTCACTCTGGGATACAATTGGAATTTTATGAATCGTATTTACTGTGATTTCTGTCTATAAGGACAATTTGGGGAAAATATGGCCAAAACCTACGCTTTGGATTGGTCCGTCCCTCATAAGAACAATTTGGAAAAATAATCAAGGGTATATAATACGATATTTCAAAAATTTCTATAAAAAACCTCTTTTTCGCTAATTTTTGGGTGAAGAAAAAAAAAAGGTCTCAAATTATTTTTCATCAAAATCGTATATAATTCAAAATTTTAAATGGAGCAAAAAAAAAGGCTTCACTTTTTTGGGAAATTAATCGCTTTTTAAAAATATGACCAAAATAGCTTAGGACAGATTGCCTAAGACAATTGGGAGAATTTTGCTAAGGACCAATTGGAAAATCTCACCTGTCCTTATAGACAGAAAACACAGTACCGTTTTCGAGAACATTCGCTCCGATTGCGGGTTGCTCTGAAAAAAAAAACCCCGCCAATGACTTTAGTATCTTGTCAATATACCGCACGATGCTTCAAAATGCTCGATCGTGAAACTCTCATTTTTTGATAAAAGTTGGTTTAATTTCTATATCATTGAAAAAGTTATCGAATGAAGAAAAAAGGTTCGTTCCACATTTTGAAATTAAAGCTTATTTCTGATTGGTTAAATGAAATCAAACTTTATTTCGCATAAAACTGGCGTTTCTGTGGGTCGGACATCATGCACAGTCTATATTTTTTCTTGCTCATTCGAAAATATTTTACATACCTTAAGATAATCGAATGAGCAACAATATATCGATAATTATGCCTTGGTAGGTCTAAACCCTTCTGCCCTAGTTAAAAGATAGGCGATAAGTGTATAGACATACCAAGGCATAATTATCGATATATATAATGAGCACGATGTCAGACCCGCAAAAATGCAGATTTTATGCGAAATAAAGTTCGATTTATTTTAACCAATCAGATATAAGCAAAAATAACAAAATGTGGAACGAACCTTTTTCTCCCTTCGATAAACTTTTCAATGATATAAAAATTGTACGCAACTCTCATCAAATTTTTTAGAAAATTTCTGAAATATAAAAATGTTTTGTAGATTCACCCTAAAATTGACATGGAACAAGACAAAGTGGCTAAAATGTACTCTGAACTTCGTCGCGAGTCGATGGCCACGGGTTCGATCCCAATTACTGTCCGTCACATCGAGTCTGTTATCCGCCTAGCTGAGGCAAACGCCAAACTTCACCTACGTCAGTTCGTAGTCGAAGATGACGTCAATCTAGCTATCAGAGTGGTTCTAGAATCCTTCATCGAAACGCAAAAATTCACCGTTGCGCGACAAATGCGAAAAACTTTTTCGAAATATTTGTCCTACAAGCGAGATAATAACGAATTATTACTCTTTTTACTGAAGCAGCTGATCAAGGAGCAGACCTTTTATCTACGAAATCGATTTGGAGAGATTTCCGAGGAAAGTCAGGTAGAAATTCCTGAGAAGGATCTCATGGAAAAAGCTAGAAGAATCAATATTATGTCATGCAAGGTAATTTATTAAAAACCCAACCAAAGTAAATCGTGAAAATGGGGGTGATCTCTATACCGCGTGTTCGAATCTCACTATTGTCGAATTCCACCCCCCCCCCTTATCGGCTAATATTACGCACCAATCAACTTTTGCGCTCCCAATGTCAAGCACCCTTGCCAATTATTATACCCCCTTTTTATCAGGGGAATCCACCTTTGTCAGCATAATATCTCGAAGGCCTAACTAAATTTGTGATATTAAAAACATTTGTTTACATGTTAACCAGTTTACCGGTAACAATACCGGTTTTTGAGGAAAAACATGGCCCATAAGAGATATCGAGTAACGGTTTTTTGTATCATGATTCATGAACAAAAGTATATTTGTTACATGGAAAACTTTTTGTTTTTTCCAAGTCAACCGGTAAGGTAGTTTTTTTAGACGCGACAGATTTGACTTTTCACCACAGACGAACCGTATGAGGGGTATCAGCACAGAACGGTTTTTTGCATTAAACTGGAAACTAAAAAGCTCAGGCCAAATTTTTTTTTTAATTTTCGTAATTTTTTTCAAAAATTTTGAAAATTCGAGATTTTCAAATGACCCAATTTGAGTATCATACGAAACTAGAAAAATTCTAAGACCAATGGCTGAAAAATAAAAAATCTTCCAAAAATTAAGTTTTCTTACGATTTTTCATAATGACAAAATGGTAAAAAATCAAATCTGTCGCGCCAAAAACAAAACTACCTAATTGATTTTTGAACCGAAAGTTCAGGAGTTCGAATCTCAATATGCACAATTTTTTGCTTGTTTTTATCGAAAAGTATTTCTTCTTGATAATGATTGGTCTCTATGTAGCAACGGATGAACAGAAGTGTGGAAATAACAAAATTTTCTTACGGCGTATTTTCGAAAAAAATTTCCCATGTTTTGCCTCAAAAACCGGTATTTTCTAAGCTCTGTTACCGGTAAACTGGTTAACATGTAAACGAATGTTTTTAATATCACAAATTTACTTGTGTACATGATACAAAAAACGTTTGCTGATATCTCTTATGGGCCGATAAGTTATGGCCTTCGAGTTAAACTCGCGATCATTTTTTGATACCGGTTTTCATCATCTACAGTATGTAAAAAAATTGTTTGAGACCAAAAGGTCCAATTTCTCTGGATTGAAAGTAATTCTCCTGCCAAAAATAGGCTTTGATCTAGAGAAATTTCCTTTGTTGGTCTCGAACAATTTTTTTACATAAGTATGTTACAGTTGTAATAAAAAAATATTTGTAGCTATAAAATTTTTCAAAACTTGAAATCGCCCTTAAAAATATTTGAAGTGCATTTCTCATCTACGTCTACGTTAAGATAAATCCGTCTTTAAATCCTTATATGATTTGAAAAAAGTTATAAAGTTTCTTAATATTAAAATATTAACTAAAATTGCTGAAACTAACTTTCTTATGCATTTAATTAATATACAGTGCTCGATATGTAAAATGCCCACGAGAGAAACATATGTCACAACCCCGAAATAAATAATGTAAACCCCACCTACACGATAATTTTATTTGGCCAATTGCGACCAAGCTTAGAATAAAAAATATTACGCAAGACGTGTTTTCAAAATCGAAATGAGAATCCGATTGGTCAGACCAAACCCGCACCTCACGATGAGGATTCCGAATTTGTATATCGGGGATTTTATTTTAATAATTTTTTTGAACATTATTTTCGCCCAAAGGTCTTCCGGTGATCTGAATTCAATTTTTTTTGGTACACAAAATGAATTCAGTTCTCTGAAGATGCTCTTTGGGCGAAATTTATGAACAAAAATGAATTTTATAGAAAAACTTATGCAATCTGTAAAAACAACAAATAAATTGATTTGAATATACAGTATCATTTCAAATACAATTTATTTTTTGACTAGTTTCGGTTTTATTACCATTATCAGAATGCACAGAAATATAGAAACGTTCACAAAACTTTTTCGCAAAATACTTGCAGCCCGTTGTTATTATATTTTGCGAAAAAGTTTTTGTGAAACAGTTTTCTATATTTCTGTGCATTCTGATAATGGTAATAAAACCGAACACTAGTCAAAAAATAAATTTTATTTGAAATGGTAATTATTTATCTCGAACACAAAAAAGAATATTTACAGCAAGTATTTTTTTTCTTGCGAAATTTAAATGCCGACACCTGAACTATCCCTACTTTTAACATACGGGTGTCATGTGTCGGCATTTGGAATTCGCAAGAGAAAAAAGTACATACTGTATGCATAATCACAAATAAAATAACATCTGAACTGATTTTTCGGTTTTGTAATCGAATTAAACATTTAAAGGGTAAAAACGCTTTAAAATCAAATTTCAGGAACTTTACTCGTCCTCGATCTTCCGTGCTCATAAATTTGTATATGACAAAGAAAAGAAAGTAATTCGCCGATTGAACCAAAATCAACCCGAAGCTATGGTTGCTTAGAAAAAAACCGTTATAGAGAAAATCTGCCTTTACTAGAGAAATTTACTACAAATATCATTTAAAACCGCCTACGCTGACACACCCCCCTTCCTTATATTTCAGTATAATTTCACTGCCATGAAAACACCAAGCGTTGCTTAAAAACATGTTAAAAACCCTGAAAATTTCTTTAGTCTAAGTTTTCATTCAAAATTTATTAAAAAATCGATTTAATAGAAATATCCTTGATTATTTTATTGAACTTGTTTTATTATGAGCCTAGAGCATATTTAATTTGCTCTCACGGGAAAATTTGGCAAAGTTGGGTGAAAAATGGGTATCGATTTCATTGGCCTTGTAGAAATTTGGTACCCATTTTTTGAATATTAAAATCGCGTATTTCAAATAAAATGACGATTTAGCAGCATTATGTTTGGTCTACGGGAATAAGTTCTTTCAAGTTCAAATTTTCGTTTTACATATCGAAGATTATACTTCGGTATGGATAGTTAAATCAATCAACTCACACGATTGTCAGCTTATTTTAGGAATCTTGTGGATTGATGGGTAATCATTTCAGTTTTGAGGCTGAGTAACTATCCATGCCGAAGCATAATCTTTGATATACACAATGTATTACACATGTTTATCGAAGATTATACCTTGAGTACGCTTTTAAACCTGACGCCATAATTTCTCTCATTTTGAGAAAAAAAGTGCCTCGAAATAATACTCTGATATTTTGAGCTATTTAAAGGATCAGCCGATTTATTTTTACGACATCGTTAATTTTCGAACTCAAAGTATTATCGAAAGTATAACATTTACGATTTTATATTCTCCTTACAGCATTTTTCATTTAGCAAGTAAAAAACAATGTACAGGGAGGGGGCAATATCCATCATGATGCCCGAGTAACTTAAATCTTTCATTTGCCTTTTAAAAAGAATAGGGAATAAGAGATTTAAGTTACTCGGGCATCATGATCGATATCGCCGAAATTTTTGGCCAAAAACTTCCCGCATATCGAAAATCCGCCTTGTCGTATAAATTTATCACTACGTCACAAGAATAGAAAGTGACCAATGAATTCACTGGATTTCTCTATTTGTGACGAAGTGAATTTGGGAAAAAAATTTTGGCGATATCGAAAATTTCCCTATTGAGTCTTCTCAGCACGCGTCATTACTTTTAGCCAGTGTCCAATCACAATACTCGATTGTTGACTAATTCAAGAATCCCGCGATTTCATTGGTCACTTTCTCAGAGTTATGACGCGTACTGAGAAAGACTCCATAGCGATAATTTTTGATATTGGGCCCCCTGTATTTAACTTACAGTATGTATTTTTTTATTGTCGAACAGAATCTCAAATATCCGGGAGAATCGTCTATAATTTGAGGAGAATTCTCCCGGACACTTGAGATTCAGTTCGACGCTAAAAAAAATACATACTGTATTATTTTTTTGTAATTCCTTGAAAGAGTAATTTTGAGGATTTTCTTGAAAAAATAGAGTAAAGTTTGAAGACTTACAGTGGACAAAGCTTCAAATATTTTTACTAAACGCCGGTGTAATTATTTCGACATAATTAGGCTTTCATTTCGATGACCTTATTTTTCATCAAATTTCTCAAAAAATACTCTTTTCAATAATTTGAATAATAAGCTCTTTAAAATTAAAAAAAAATTTCTCACAAAAATCCCTAAAATAAGCTTAAAAATCGTAATTGTCAAAAACAGAAATTTGAAAGTGATTCATTATTTCTGTTTTCCATTAATTTCAAAAAATTACTATTGGTTGGTGATTGCCATAGTCCGCCTACGCACTATTTCCTTATTGGCGAATGGGCGCTACCAAATTGAGCGGTCCAATAGAGAGCCTGTTATTCGATTATATCAATTTGTCATTTTTTCGTATTTTTCTTGAAAACTTTTTCTCTTTCTCGATTTTGGCACTTCGGAGCCGAGAATTTTTGCAGTTATGACGCTGAAAATGTTAATGAAACCGTTTTTTAGAAATAGAGAAACTTCGAAAATCACGGGTGGCGGAAATAGAGATTTTTTGAGCCATGAAACCATCTCCGTATGATGCTCCGGACGAACTGGGCTCATTTGGAGACGCGCTTGATAATGAAATATCTGTAAGTAACACTAGCCTTAACTTTGGACATAAATTCAGTTGAAAATACCTTAACAATTGGGCTAAAAAAATATTTTTTTTTATCCAATTTCTTACTTAAATAGCGTTAATTGCAACGTATTGGGCAATTTAATCCGGTGACAATTATCTGTTAGTAAATACGGTAACTAATACAATGTTGGCAGAACATTTGGTGATAAGAAATCAAGAGAAATGCGTCAAAAATCCATTACTTTATCATAATCTGCCTTCTAAATTTCGAAATTATTTTTGGGATATAATCCTAATTTAAAGCTTGGCGATTATTATCTCACTACAGTGGGTGACTAGTTAAAGCAACCTTTTTTATATTTAAATTTTTAGCGATTATGGACGTAAATAATGTTTTGAAGCGAATCTCCCAATTTTTTTTTAATTTTAACGTGATTAAATGATGCTTTCGATATCAATTGCGATCCCAAGATAAAAATTATCAACTTTAAATCTTAAGGAATATTTTTGAATACATTAAAGATGTCCTTACAAACTCGTATTTTTGATTGAAATGTTTTTCGCGAGAAATATTTCACTTTTTGAAAAAAATGTTTCCCGCAATTATTTTTTTCTTTTTTGATAATGTTGTTTCTGTTGGGTCACCATATAAAAATGTTTGAGAAGTCCGGGAGTCGAACCCAGGTAAACGGGATGATCATCGAGTCTACGCCAACTGCTCATATCGAAGATCCTGCCTAGTGTAATTTTTATCTTGAGCGTCATCACTTTGAGCCAGTGCCCAATCATAATAGCCGATTGTCGACTCAATTCAAGAATCCCGCGATTTGATAATCAAATTTTGATTGGCCACTTTAACAAATTGATGACGCTCAAGATAAAAATTACACTAGGCAGGATCTTCGATATAACTGACTACAATATGTTGATTATGAAACCTTTCGCGCCAACATTTCCATGAATTATCTCTTGAACTTCGAATATCAGTATGAATTCAACCTAAATATTTGGTCCCTAAAACTGTATCAGCGACATTTGCAAGACAAATGCTCAGCCACGATGACTAATAACTAAGATTGAAATTGTACAAGAATGACCGCATATTTTCAAACCTTAATTTTCCGAAGAAAAATTTCTATAATTGTCTAATTTTAGCCTGATTCATGGCAAGAATCATGCTGGACTATTATTACGTCATACTTTGACGAGAAAGGTCTGGTCCGGCAGCAGCTGGAATCTTTCGATGAATTTATCACAATGTCCGTTCAGCGGATTGTCGAAGAATCACCAGTTATTGAACTAACCTCTGAACAACAGTATAATAGTGGAGAACAAGAAGAACAGACAAAATATCAAATTAAGTTCGATCAAATTTATTTGTCAAAGGTAAATATTTGCGCGTTGATCAATAAAAGGCGGTGAGATACTCGCATGGAAATTTAAAATATATTTATAAGTGTCCGTGAAAAAGTATTTCTGAAAGTGAGAGTACTTTAAAAATGATTGGTGATGGTTTCGCGGCTTTTCATAAACAGGTTTTCCCACCAGAGGGCGCCAAACTTGAAACCTAAGGTAGATTTTTCTCGTTAAGTACTCATTAGATCAAGTTATTTTTTGCGATAAATTAAGCTGATAAAACTACGGTTTAGTCTTTTGAAAAAAAACTTAAAATACAGTAGATAACTTCAAAAATGTGAATGTTTGTCCACTTAGATACATTTTCTCAGAAAACTACTCATCCCCCAAAAAATGGAAAGCAATGCAAATATTTAAAATAAATTCTGACAATCAAGATCTCAAAAAAAGGCGATTTGAAAAATAACAAAAATCGAAAACCCCTAATAATGATTGAAATTAGACCTTGATTTTTTTTTGATATTTTGAATAAAATTAATAATATCCATTTTTTTAACGCACGTTTACAAACATGAGACAAATGACCATATTCGTTATTATTGCTCTATGACTATAAAAGATGAACAATCGAGTTCTAACAAAAGCTATCAAATATCACATCAAACCTGCTTATAATACAGCATTATATCAAAAATACGATGAAATAGAAAGTTTTAGTTATATTTTCCCGCGGGCCAAATTTTAAATTCCCAATAGAACATTTTTGAACTAATATAATGAAAATGTTCAACAATTTTTAGAGATTAATTTTCTAAGAGAATGAGGCCTGCTCAGTATAAGTACAGTAAAGTGTCTTTAGTAGGACGCGTCTTAAGGAATTTGAAAGTACTGTCCTACGAAAAGTACATTACTGTTCCAGAAAAAAACGCCATGGTACGATACGCATGTATCATACCAAGACATTTTTTACAGTAAGGTACTTTTCGTGTGACAGTACTTTCAAAATCCTTAGGACGCGTCCTACTAAAGGCACTCTACTGTATTCAGAATATATGTTTGGCGAGGTGTTAATTCTAAAAAATACAAGATCAATCAACTTCTAAATTGATTTCAAAACCTACATTTCACTGTATCTTTCGACCTGCTTTTTCACGCAGATTATAACTGTGACGCCAGAAAAGATAGTGACCAATCAAATCACACAATTCATAAAATAAGTTCACCATCGTGTGATTTGATTGGTCACCATCTTTTCTGACGTCGCAATAATGACGCGTGAGTGAAAAAGCAGGCCGGAGGATAATCTTCCATACATCCATCATGATGCTAGAGTGCCTTGAAATTTGCTTCAAGGCACTCGGGCATCATAATGGATATTATAAAATAATTAACTTCGGGCTTTGAAAATTAATTTTTTTTTATAAGAATTACAAAATTTAAATTTTTTTTTCAGCCAAATCATTGGGAAAAGGATGGGACCAGTTCTCCTATGATGCCAAACGAGGCTCGATTACGAAATCTTACATACTGTGCTCCCCTTTACGTCGATATCACCAAGACCGTCTGGAAGCCCGATGCCGATAAGCCACAAGAGCAAACTTTTGACAAGCAATATATTGGAAAAATCCCGATTATGTTGCGATCCGAATACTGTCTATTAAACGGCCTATCTGATCGAGATCTCACAGAATTGAACGAATGTCCTCTAGATCCCGGGGGGTACTTTGTAATTAATGGTTCTGAAAAAGTAGTTATTGCTCAAGAAAAAATGGCAAATAATACAGTCTACGTTTTTGAGAAAAAAGATTCTAGATATGAACTCACCGCCGAATGTCGGTCGTGCCTCGAAAACTCCTCCCGTCCAACTTCTACAATCTGGATCAATCTCCTGTCCCGTACCGGTGGCCAAGGGGTTAAAAAATCTGCAATTGGTCGCAGAATCGCCGCCATTTTACCGTATGTAAAACAAGATACGCCAATTATTATCGTTTTTCGAGCGCTGGGCTTTGTATCAGATCGAGATATTCTAGAACATATTGTCTACGATTTTGAAGATCCAGAAATGATGGAAATGGTAAAACCCTCGATTGATGAAGCTTTTGTTATTCAAGAAGAAGCCGTAGCGCTTGATTTCATTGGAAAGCGTGGAGCCAGACCTGGTGTTACTCGTGAACGTCGTATGAAATACGCAAAGGTTCGGGTCGATAAATAATTATATAAAAAGTACGTCAAAATACATACAGTATGTACTTTTTTTACTTGCGAAGTGAAAATTGTCCTTTAGGTAATTACGGCCAATAAAAAATAGTAACTAGGTGGATTTTATTTCAAACCTTTAACTCGGCTATAGCTTGGCGTTCAAAATAAAATCCACCTAGTTACTTTTTTTAATTGGCCGTAATTAGCTAAAGGACAATTTCACTTCGCAAGTAAAAAAAAGTACATACCGTACATTACGAGGGTTGTTTGAGACATGAAAATATCGATCACGGTACCTATTCCTGGCACATATAAGCTAGATTTTTAGCCAAACTTTTTATATTATTCGGCTGTCAAACTGACTCATCCGCTTTAGTTCTTAGATAGCTCAAACAGAGCACAATTATTAAGAGAAAATAAATTTTAAAAAAATCCGAATTAGACAATTGTTTCTAATTTGTTTTAACATTATGACCTTTTTTATGGATTAAATCACAAAGACAACTTCGTCATTTTCTCATACAATGACCTCTTTTTTCAAGATACATTTCTCACACAATGACCTTTTTTTTAAATTTATGATGACTTTTTTTCAAAAATTTATAATGACCTATTTTTCGAAAAAATTTTAATGACCTTTTTTTCCAAAAAAATTATAATGAACTTTTTTCGAAAAAATTATAATGACATGTTGTTACGCCCTTTTATTTTTTCCACAAAAATTTTAATGTCTTCGTGATTTTTGACAACGTTTCGCCCGAAATATTTTTATCGATCCAATTAATTAGGAACTCCTCCAAAAAGAATTGTTACCCCACGTCGGTATCTCTGAATTTTGCGAGACAAAAAAGGCCTATTTCCTTGGGTACATGGTAAACCGTATCCTCCAAGCCGGTCTAGGGCGTCGAGGTGAAGATGATCGAGATCACTACGGTAACAAACGGATGGATCTGGCTGGTCCTCTTTTGGCTTTTCTTTTTCGAGGTCTTTTCAAAAATTTAACCAAAGAGGTGCGCATGACGGCTCAGAAAGAAATCGACAAGGGCAAACCGTTCGTCCTCGTCCAATATATTCGTCAGAAAATCATCACGGACGGGTTAAAATACTCTCTGGCCACTGGAAATTGGGGAGATCAGAAAAAGGCTACTCAATGTAGACCTGGGGTATCTCAGGTATTAAACAGGTTAACTTACGCATCTTCCTTATCACATTTGCGTAGGTTAAATTCACCAGTAGGACGAGATGGAAAATTGGCAAAACCGCGTCAGTTGCATTCAACTCAGTGGGGTATGGTGTGCCCAGCTGAGACGCCTGAAGGACATGCCGTAGGATTGGTTAAAAATTTAGCCTTAATGTCCTATATATCCGTCGGGTCCCAGCCCTCGCCAATTTTGGAGTTTTTAGAAGAATGGAGTATGGAAAATCTAGAGGAAATCACCCCAAGTTCAATTTGCGACGCCACAAAAATTTTCGTTAACGGATGTTGGGTGGGTATCCATCGAGATCCTGAACAGCTCATGTCTACTTTGCGAAAATTGCGTAGGCAAATGGATATCATTGTCTCTGAAGTCTCAATGGTACGCGATATCAGAAATCGAGAAATTCGAATTTACACGGATGCCGGACGAATTTGCCGCCCACTTTTGATTGTTGAAGATCAAAAACTTTTGCTCAAAAAAGATCATATTGAAATGTTGAAAGATTCGGATTATTCAAACTATTCGTGGACTGAATTAATCAAGGCGGGAGTCGTTGAATATATTGATACTCTTGAGGAGGAGACGATTATGTGCGCTATGTTCCCGGAAGATGTTTGTAAACGGGGAGAAATGGCATATTGCTCGAGTTATACTCATTGCGAAATTCATCCTGCGATGATTTTAGGAACGGTGGTCAATTTATCTTACACTCAAATTCTAGGGTTGTTTTCAAGCCAATTTTTTTCTTTTTTAAACTCGGAAAAACTAAAAATGGCCAAATCAGTGAAATTGGCGAAGAAAAAACACAATTTTAATTTATGGAAAAAACAGCTTTTAAAAAATATTAAAACGTCGGAAAGATTTTCGAAAATACGTTTTTACTTCCGGTTTTCATTTTTGCATAATTCACTATCCGCCAATCAAATCGTTCAAAGTTGGCAAGATTAAACCCTTTTGATTGACGGATAGCGAATTATGGAAAAACGGAAGTAAAAACCTCACCTGCTGTATTTTCGGAGATCTTTCCGACCTTTTAAAATTTTGCAATTAATTTTTGCAAAGTCGGAAATCTTATAAACTTGATCATTGAATTCAATATTGCCGTCCTTGTTCGTAGGACCTAGGACGGCAAATTTAAAAATCATTTCGCAGTAAATATTGCCGGTTTTTTAGTAGACAGAACGGCCAAGAGGCTGAAATTTCTACCAACAAGTTAAATAGAGGCCCGGGCGGTCATATTAAAGTCATACTACTGTGATAAAACTACGCTGATGAAATGGTTATATAAAAAAGTTAATATAATTTTAACACTCTGACAAATGCGTTTTTGGCAAAGAAAAGTAGAATATTATATTTTTGGTTAATTTATTACATGATTCTCTAGTAGGATAAAAATAAGAATGAGCAACCATTTTGCTTTGTTGCTCGACAATGTTAGGCAGGCGGAAAAAAAACTAATTTCGTCTTTCACGAGATACTGTATTTTGTCACATAACGAAGATTTTTCAACTTTTTCATTGCAATTTTTAGATATGGTCTGTTTTTCGTATTATATGACTCATATAAAACGGTCAGATAGCTCGAAAGTGGCACGTACGATCTTTTTGAAATTTTGGGTCATAATATAACTTTCCAAACTACGTAACACTGCAGAGCCGGTTTTTTTCGATTTCCGGTTAATTACCGGTAAAACCTGGCTCTGCAGTGTCCAGTAATTTGGAAAGTTATACTATGACCCAAAATTTCAAAAAGATCGTATGTGCAACTTCCTAGCTATCTAACCGTTTTATGTGACCCATCTAAAAAAACAGACCTATGTTTTCTACNGGGGAAAATATGGCCAAAACCTACGCTTTTGGATTTTGGTCCGTCCCTATATAAGGACAATTTGGGAAAATTAGCTTAAAACAAATTGGGAAAATCTCACCTGTCCTTATAGACAGAAATCACAGTAAAGTTTTTCCGTTATATTAACAATCACGTTTTAGAATTTTTTATAAAAACCGTTTTTCATTAAATTGTGTAAAATTTTGAACTTTTTTATTAAAGATAAATTGTCCATCACCTATTTGAGGGGTTTGTGCTTCTATTGTCCCATTTCCTGATCATAACCAGTCTCCGCGTAATACCTATCAATCCGCTATGGGTAAGCAGGCTATTGGAGTTTTCGTCACAAATTTTCAAATTCGAATGGACACAATGGGCAATATCTGCTTTTATCCGCAAAAGCCACTTTGTGTAACCAGAAGTATGGAGTATCTACGATTTTCAGAATTGCCAGCTGGTATTAATACAATTGTAGGACTATCGTGTTATACGGGATATAATCAAGAAGATTCGCTGGTTTTGAGCCAGGCCTCTATTGATAGAGGGTTCCATAGGTCAATTTATTACAGAGGGTACAGGGATGTGGAAAATAGAAAAGTTTATGATCCAGAAGAAACGTTTGAAAAGCCCGATAGAGCACTACTCAAGGTGAGTCTAAAAATAATTTTATGTTAAAGTATTTTTGCATCAAATTTTTTGAAATTAAAAAAATGATTTGAAAGTTCTTTAGGTAGCTTTTTTTAAATGGGGGTAAATTTGTGGGGGCATGTAAAATTATTTGTTTTTCTCGTTGTCAACCGGTAATTGATGTTCGAAAACCGGAAGAACTCTTATTTGCCTCAGAAAACCGGTGATTTCAAAATTTGATTACCGGTCAACCGGTTGAAGGAGAAAAAAATAAAAGTTTTTTACATGTCACAAATTTACTTGGCTACACATAGCAAAAAACCCGTTTGTTGATATCTCGTATGGTCATCGACAAAAATGATGATCCAAATAATGTACTAAAACTTGGTTGAAAAATATCTGAAAACTTGACGCAGCTTGAAACAAAATAAAAAAAATTTTGATAAAGAGGCCAATTATTCTTGACAAAAAAAGACATGCAAAGTTCAACCTTCTCAAAAGTTATAATATGACCAAAATTTTAATTTTATTATCGAATTTCAATTTCTAGGAGCTTTGGATACCTATTTTAACCAAAGATGATTGATGTTCAAATAACTGGTCTACCTAACAAAAATTAAATTTTAAAGCCGCTTTAAATTTTCAGATTTGTATCAACCAAATTTTGCTACTTTTGAAAATTTCGAAATCCAATTTTAAATATCAAAATCGATAAAAAAAGATAGCGCAGCCATTTAAAATTGTGCCTAATATTTCATCACCTTTAATTTTCTAGGTATGCGTCATGCTATTTATGAAAAACTTGAAGATGATGGTCTCATCGCCCCCGGAACCCGTATTTCTGGTGATGACGTAATGATCGGAAAAACCGTGGCCATTACAGATACCGACGATGTTCTAGAACCAACTGCTAAAAAGTATACAAAACGAGATTCGTCACTATTCGCAAAACCGACAGAAAAGGGAATTGTTGATCAGGTCATGTTGACCATTAATGAGGAGGGATACAGATTCGTCAAAATTAGACTTCGCTCAGTTCGTATCCCAGAAGTTGGTGATAAATTCGCTTCTCGGCANGGACAGAAGGGAACTAATGGTCTTATGTTGAGAGCAGAGGTAAATAAACTTCACCTATAAAACTTAAGAAATATCAGATATTTTCTTTCTTAAATTGATTTAATCATCAGGTAGTTTTTTTAATGTAACCACGGACATACGGCATCATAGCGCGGCAACCATATTATGGATCAGCAAACAGTTTTTTGCAACGTGCAGCCAACTAAATTTCTAATATTGGAAAAATTTCTAATATCAGAAATTAAGTTGGCTACGCGTTGCAAAAAACCGTTTGCTGATCCATAATATGGTTGCCGCGCTATGATGTCAAAAGTCCGTGGTTACATTAAAAAAAGGTACCATTGTTTTTTGGTGTGGCTATTTCTGGCATGGTATTTACAATTATTGTTCGGCAATTTCAAATTCCATGCCATAACAATTACGGGGGCTCCTGATCCTTTTTTACTAGTTTTTAAGCCAATTTTTTTATTTAATTCGGCTTTCAAAAACAACTCATCCGATAACATTCTTAGATAGCTCAAACTGAGCACAAATATCTTGTGAAAAATAAAAAAAAATAAGTTTATCGGATCAATTTGTTTTATCTTTTTTCTTAGATTACTGAAATTGTTAAATTACTAGTTTTTCTTAAAAAAATTGGTAACAATCGTCGGATTCGGACCAATTTTTTAAATTCAATTATTCACCAGATATTTGTGCTCTGTTTAACCCTTGGAGGCTCCGGACTATTTTCAAAAACCCTGTAGATTAAATACCAGAAATTGCAGGTTGCTTCTAAATGATTCACTTTTTAGGAATAAATTTTCTGAAACTGCTGCATTTTCAATTTTAGTCCTGGCGGCTCTAAGTAAATTTTTATTGCTTTAAAAGTGATTTCGATAAATTTCGTAGGTTAGGTTCGTTTTGCGGAAAACACTTGTAGATTAAAGACCGAAAATTGCANCGTTTTTAGAAATAGAGAACTTCGGAAAATCACGGGTGGCGGAATTAGAGATTTTTTTGAGCATGACAACCATCTCCGTATGATGCTCCGGACGAACTGGGCTTCATTTGGAGAGCGCTTTGAAATATGAAATATTCTGTGCAGTAACACTAGCCTTAACTTTGGTGAACATAAATATCAGTTGGAAAATACCTTAACAAGTTGGGCGTAAAAAAATATTTTTTTTTATCAATTGTCTTAGCTTCAAATAGGCGTTAATTGCAACCGTATTGGAGCAATTTATTCTCGTGACAATTATCTGTTTAGTAAATACGGTAACTCATACAATGTTGCGCAGAAAATTTGGTGAGTAAGAAATCAAGAGAATGCCGTCAACAATCCTTACTTGTTATCATAAGTCTGCCTTCTAAATTTTCCGAAATTATTTTTGGGATAATAATCCTTAATTTAAAGCTTGGCATAGTTATATTCACTACAGTGGGTGACTAGTTAAAGCCAACCTTTTGTTCATATTTATTTTTTAGCGATTAGGACCGTAAATAATGTTTTTAGAGCGATCTCCAATTTATATATATTTAATTTTAACGTGATTAAATGAATCTGCTTTCGAATCACAATTGCGAAACCCACAATAAAAATTTATCACTTTAATATCTTAGAGGTAATATTTTTGAATAACATTAAAGAATGTCCTGTACAAACTCGTATTTTTGATTGAATGCTTTTTCGCGAGGAAATATTTCACTTGTTTTGAAAAATGTTCCGCGCAATCTATTTTTTTCTTTTTGATAATGTTGTTTCTGTTAGGTACCCTATATAAATGTTTGAGAAGTCCGGGAGTTCGAACCGGCTAAAAACGGGATGAATCGAGTCTACGGCCAACTGCTCATATCGAAGATCCTGACCTAGTAGTATTTTATCTTGGATGCGTCATCACTTTGAGCCAGTGCCCAATCATAATAGCCGATTGTCGACTCAATTCAAGAATCCCGCGTGGTACAAATTGTGATTGCCACTTTTATTCAAATTTTGATGCACGCTTCAAGATAAAAATTATCACTAGGCAGGATCTCCCTCCCCCGGAATTTAACCTGACTACAATATGTTGATTTGAAACCTTTCCCGCGCCAACATTTCCATGAATTATCTCTTGAACTTCGAATATCCAGTATGAATTCAACCTAAAATATTTGGTCCCTAAAACTGTATTCCAGGCGACATTTGCAAGACAAAGCTCAGCAGCGATGACTAATAACTAAGATTGAAATATACAAGAATGACCGCATATTTTTTTCAAACCTTATTTTTCCGAGCAAAATATTTCTAGTAATTGCTACTTTTTAGCCTGATTCAATGGCAAGAATCATGCTGGACTATTATTTACGCATACTTTGACGCAGAAGGTCTGGTCCCGGCAGCAGCCGGGAATTCTTTCGATGGAATTTACACAATGTCCGCTTCACGGAGTTGTCGAAGAATCACCAAGGTTTATGAACTACTCTGAAACAACTAGGTATACATAGTGGAGAAAAGAAGAACAGACAATATCAATTATTAAGTTCGATCAAAATTCTATTTGTCAAAGGTAAATATTTGCGTCGTTGATCATAAAGGCGGTGAGATACCCTCGCATGGAATATTAATGTATTACAGGTTGTTCCGTGAAAAGTATTTTCTTTCCTGAAGGAGAAGTACTTTACGTAAAATCGAGAAAAAAATGATCTGGTGATGGTTTCGCGGCTTTTTGTCATAAACAGGTTTTCCCACACGAGGGCGCCAAACTTGAACACTAAGGTAGAGATTTTTCTCGTTTAAGTACTATTAAGATCAAGTTATTGTTTGCGATAATTAACATATAAGCTGATAAAACTACGTTTAGTCTTTTTGAAAAAAACGAAAATACAGTAAGATAACTGTAAAATGTGAATGTTTGCCACTTAGATACATTTTATCTCAGAAACTACTCCTTCCCCCAAAAAATGGAAGCAATGAAAAATTTAAAATTAAATTTCTTGACAATCAAGATCCAAAAACAGGCGATTTGAAGAAATAACAAAAATCGAAAACGCCCCTTAATAATTGAAATTAGACCCTTTGGATTTTTTTTTGAATATTTGCAATAAAATTTTAATATCCATTTTTTATTAACCTACGTTTACAAGACATGAGACAACAATTACATATTCGATTATTTATTGCTCTATGACAAAAAGATGCAACAATGAGTTTAACAAAAGAGCCTATCAAATATCAGATAAAAATCTGCTTTATATACCAGCATTATTTCAAATCAACGAATGAGATATAGAACAGTTTTAGTTATATTTTCCCGCGGCCAATTTTAAATCCCTAATAGTAAATTTTTCAGAGGGTGTAAAGGTTTCCTTTTTACAGTAATGATCTTTATGTGTAGAAGAGTCCTCAGATCATCAAAGAGCGAAACATAAGTTTTAAAGAGAAATACCGATATAAATTTTCATTTTAGCGAGTTCAAGAGAATGAGGCACTGCTCACAGTATAAGTCAACAGTAAGTGTCTTTAGTAGGACGCGTCTTAAGGAATTGAAAGTACTGTCCTACGAAAGTACATTACTGTTCCAGAAAAAAACGCCATGGTACGATACGCATGTATCATACCAAGACATTTTTTAACAGTAAGGTACTTTTCGTGTGCAGTTACTTTCAAATCCTTAGGACGCGTCCTACTAAAGGCACTCTACTGTATTCAGAATATATTTGGCGAGGTTGTTAATTCTAAAAATACAAGATCAACTCAACTTCTAAATTGATTTCAAAACCTACATTTCATCTGTATCATTTCGACCTGCTTTTTCAACGCAGATTATAACTGTGACGCCAGAAAAAGATAGTGACAATCAAATCACACAATTCATAAAATAAGTTCACCATCGTGTGATTTGATTGGTCACCATCTTTTCTGACGTCGCAATAATGACGCGTGAGTGAAAAAGCAGGCGGAGGATAATCTTCCATACATCCATCATGATGCTAGAGTGCCTTGAAATTTGCTTCAAGCACTCGGGCATCATAATGGATATTATAAAATAATTAATTTCGGGCTTTGAAAATTAATTTTTTTAATAAGAATTACAAAACTCAAATTTAAATTTTATTTCAGCCAAATCATTGGAAAAGGATGGGACCAGTTCTCCTATGATGCCAAACGAGGCTCGATTACGAAATCTTACATACTGTGCTCCCCTTTATGTCGATATTCACCAAGACCGTCTGGAAGCCCGATGCCGATAAGCCACAGAGCAAACTTTTGACAAGCAATATATTGGAAAATCCCGATTTATGTTGCGCATCCGAATACTGCTATTAAACGGCCTATCTGATCGAGATCTTACAGAATTGAACGAATGTCCTCTAGATCCCGGGGGGTTACTTTGTAATTAATGGTTCTGAAAAAGTAGTTATTGCTCAAGAAAAATGGCAAATAATACAGTCTACGTTTTGAGAAAAAAGATTCTAGATATGAACTCACCCCGAATTGTCGGTCGTGCCTCGAAACTCCTCCCGTCCAACTTCTACAATCGGGATCAATCTCCTGTCCCGTACCGGTGGCCAAGGGGTTAAAAATCTGCAATTGGTCGGCAGAATCGCCGCCATTTTACCGTATGTAAAACAAGATACGCCAATTATTATCGTTTTTCGAGCGCTGGGCTTTGTATCAGATCGAGATATTCTAGACAATTGTCTACGATTTTGAAGATCCAGAAATGATGGAAATGGTAAACCCTCGATTGATGAAGCTTTGTTATTCAAGAAGAAGCGTAGCGCTTGATTTCATTGGAAAGCGTGGAGCCAGACCTGGTGTTACTCGTGAACGTCGTATGAAATACGCAAGGTTCGGGTCGATAAATAATTATATAAAAAAGTACGTCAAAATACATACAGTATGTACTTTTTTTACTTGCGAAGTGAAATTGTCCTTTAGGTAATTACGGCCAATAAAAAATAGTAACTAGGTGGATTTTATTTTCAAACCTTTACATCGGCTATAGTTGGCGTTCAAAATAAAATCCACCTAGTTACTTTTTTTAATTGGCCGTAATTAGCTAAAGGACAATTTTCACTTCGCAAGTTAAAAAAAGTACATACCGTACATTATCGAGGTTGTTTGAGACATGAAAATATCGATCACGGTACCTATTCCTGGCACATATAAGCTAGATTTTAGCCAAACTTTTTTATATTATTCGGCTTTCAAACTGACTCCATCCGCTTTAGTTCTTAGATAGCTCAAACAGAGCACAATTATTAAGGAGAAATAAATTTTAAAAAAATCCGAATTAGACAATTGTTTCTAATTGTTTTTAACATTATGACCTTTTTTATGGATTAAATCACAATGACAACTTCGTCATTTTCTCATATGACCGTTTTTTCAAGATACATTCTCACACAATGACCTTTTTTTAAATTATGATGACTTTTTTTCAAAAATTTATAATGACCTTATTTTTCGAAAAAATTTTAATGACCTTTTTTTCCAAAAAATTTATAATGAACTTTTTTCGAAAAAATTTATAATGACATGTTGTTTACGCCCTTTTATTTTTTCCACAAAAATTAATGTCTTTCGTCGATTTTTTACACGTTTCGCCGAAATATTTTATCGATCCATTAATAGGAACTCCTCCAAAAAGAATTGTTTACCCCACGTCGGTATCTCTGAATTTTGCGAGACAAAAAGGCCTATTTCCTTGGGTACATGGTAAACCGTATCCTCCAAGCCGGTCTAGGGCGTCGAGGTGAAGATGATCGAGGATCACTACGGGTAACAAACGATGGATCTGGCTGGTCCTCTTTTGCTTTCTTTTTCGAGGTCTTTTCAAAAATTTAACCAAAGGTGCGCATGACGGCTCAGAAAGAAATCGACAAGGGCAAACCGTTCGTCCTCGTCCAATATATTCGTCAGAAAATCATCACGGACGGGTTAAATACTCTCTGGCCACTGGAAATTGGGGAGATCAGAAAAGGCTACTCAATGTAGACCTGGGGATCTCAGTATTAAACAGGTTAACTTACGCATCTCCTTATCACATTTGCGTAGGTTAAATTCACCAGTAGGACGAGATGGAAATTGGCAAAACCGCGTCAGTTGCATTCAACTCAGTGGGGTATGTGTGCCAGCTGAGACGCCTGAAGGACATGCCGTAGGATTGGTTAAAAAATTTAGCCTTAATGTCCTATATATCGTCGGGTCCCAGCCCTCGCCAATTTGGAGTTTTTAGAAGAATGGAGTATGGAAAATCTAGAGGAAATCACCCCAAAGTTCAATTTGCGACGCCACAAAAATTTCGTTAACGGATGTTGGGTGGGTATCATCGAGATCCTGAACAGCTCATGTCTACTTTGCGAAAATGGCGTAGCAAATGGATATCATTGTCTCTGAAGTCTCTATGGTACGCGATATCAGAAATCGAGAAATTCGATTTACACGGATGCCGGACGAATTTGCCGCCCACTTTTGATTGTTGAAGATCAAAAACTTTTGCTCAAAAAAGATATATAGAAATGTTGAGAAGATTCGGATTATTTCAAACTATTCGTGGACTGAATTTAATTAAGCGGGAGTCGCTGAATATATTGATACTCTTGAGGAGGAGACGATTATGTGCGCTTATGTTCCCGGAAGATGTTTGTAAACGGGGAGAAAATGGCATATTGCTCGAGTTATACTCATTGCGAAATTCATCCTGCGATGATTTTAGGAACGGTGGTCAATTTATCTACACTCAAATTCAGGTGTTTCAAGCCAATTTTTTTTCTTTTTAAACTCGGAAAACTAAAAATGGCCAAATCTGTGAAATTGGCGAAAAAAACACAATTTTAATGTTATGGAAAAATTTATTTTACGTGCGAATAATTTTCACTATCCGTCCAATTCAAATCGTTCAATTTTGGCAAGATTAAACCTTTTGATTGGACGGATAGCGAATTAGGAAAATAACGGAAGAAAAACCTCACCTTGCTGTATTTTACGGACGACTTTGCCGACCTTTTAAAATTATAAATTTCATAAATTTTTGCAACGTCGGAATCTTATAACTGATCATTGAATTCAATATTGCCGTCCTGTTCGTAGACCTAGACGGCAAATTAAAAATCATTTCGCAGTAATATTGCCGGTTTTTAGTAGACAGAACGGCCAAGAGGCTGAATTTCTACCAATAATTAAATAAAGGCCGGGCGGTCATATTAAAGTTCATACTACTGTGATAAAACTCGCTGATGAAATGTTATATTAAAAAAGTTAATATATTTAACACTCTGGGACAAATGCGTTTTTGGCAAAGAAAGAGAGAATATTATATTTTTGGTTAATTTATTACATGATTCTCGTAAGGATAAAAATAAGAATGAGCAACATTTGTTTGTTTGCTCGACAATGTAGCAGGCGAAAAACACAATTTCGTCTTTCACGAGATACGTATTTGTCACATAACGAAGATTTTTCAACTTTTTCATTGCAATTTTTAGATATGGTCTGTTATTTTTAATGCGTCATATTAAAAACGGTTCAGATAGCTCGAAAGGGCACGTACGATCTTTTTGAAATTTGGGTATAAATATACTTCCAAAACTACGTACACTGCAGAGCCGGTTTTTCGATTTCCGGTTAATTACCGTAAAACCCTGGCTCTGGCATGTCCGTATTTGGAAAGTTATATATGCCCAAAATTTCAAAAGGTCGTATGTGCCACTTCCTAGCTATCATACCGTTTTTATGTGGACCCATCTAAAAAAACAGACCTATCTTTTCTTACGATGCCAAAACACTTGGATTCGTTCCAAAGGCCATTGGAAAAATCTATTAAACAAAACTACCTGTCTTATAAATCAGAAATTTTTTATATATAGAATCCGTGTTTTTTCATTAAATTTGTGTAAAATTTGAACTTTTTATTTAAAGATAATTGTCCATCACCTATTTAGGGGTTGTGCTTCTATTGTCCATTTCCTGATCATAACCATCTCCCGCGTAATACCTATCAATCCGCTATGTGGTAAGCAGCTATTGGAGTTTCGTCACAAATTTTCAATTCGAATGGACACACATGGGCATATTCTGCTTTTATCCGCAAAAGCCACTTTGGTGTAACCAGAAGTATGGAGTATCTACGATTTCAGAATTGCCAGCTGGTATTAATACAATTGTAGGACCTATCGTGTTATACGGGATATAATCAAGAAGATTCGCTGGTTTTTGAGCCAGGCCTCTATTGATAGAGGGTTCCATAGGTCAATTTATTACAGAGGGTACAGGGATGTAGAAATAGAAAAGTTATGATCCAGAAGAAACGTTTGAAAAGCCCGATAGAGCCACTACTCAAGGTGATCTAAAAACATTAATTTATGTTTTAAAGTATTTTTGCATCAAATTTTTTGAAATAAAAAAATGATTTAAAAGATGTCTTTATGTAGCTTTTTTTAAATGGGGGTAAATTAGTGGGCATGTAAAAATTATTTGTTTTTCTCGTTGTCAACCGGTAATTGATGTTCGAAAACCGGAAGAACTCTTATTTGCCTCAGAAAACCGGTGATTTCAAAATTTGATTACCGGTCAACCGGTGAAGGAGAAAAAAATAAAAGTTTTTTACATGTCACAAATTTACTTGGCTACACATAGCAAAAAACCCGTTTGTTGATATCTCGTATGGTCATCGACAAAAATGATGATCCAAATATGTACTAAAACTTGGTTGAAAAATATCTGAAAACTTGACGCAGCTTGAAAACAAAATAAAAAAAATTTTGATAAAGAGGCCAATTATTCTTGAAAAAAAAGACATGCAAAGTTCAACCTCTCAAAAGTTATAATATGACCAAAATTTTAATTTTATTCTGACGCTTGTAGCTAGTAAGACCATTTATACATAGAACCATGCATAACGATTATTTGCAAACTAGAAGTCTTGCTGGTGCAATGTGATGATCCGTTAACGTTAAAATTGATACGATATCGATATACTAATGTTTAGCATTTTTAGACTTTCGATTTGACCAGTGTTTTAATGGTACAAAAATGGTATCACAGTAATCAAGCCGTCTATGACTTCAATTTCTAGGAGCTTTGGAATTACCTATTTTAACCAAAGATGATTGTATGTTCAAATAACTGGGTCTACCTAACAAAAATATAATTTTAAAAGCCCGCTGTTAAAATTTTCAGATTTGTATCAACCAAATTTTGCTACTTTTGAAAACATTTCGATCCAAATTATTAAAATATCAAAAATCGATAAAAAAGATAGCGCAGCCATTTAAAATTGTGCCTAATATTCATCACCTTTAATATTTCTAGTATGCGTCATTGCTATTTATGAAAAACTTTGAAGATGATGTGTCTCATCGCCCCGGAACCCGTATTTCTTGGTGATGACGTAATGATCGGGAAAAAACCGTGGCGATTTACAGATACGACGATTGTTCTAGAAACCAACTGCTAAAAGTATAACAAAGAGATTCGTCACTATCGCACAAACCGACAGAAAAGGGAAGTTTGTTGATCAGGTCATTGTTTGGACCATTAATTGAGGAGGGATACAGATTCGTCAAAATTAGACTTTCGCTCAGTTCGTATCCCAGAAAGTGGTGATAAATTCGCTTCTCGGCATGGACAGAGGGAACTAAGTGGTCGTATGTTGAGAGCAGAGGTAAATAACTTCACCTATAAAACTTAAGAAATATCAGATATTTTCTTAAATTTATTTAATCATCAGGTAGTTTTTTAATGTAACCACGGACTTTCGACATCATAGCGCGGCAACCATATTATGGATCAGGTAGTTTTTAATTTTGTCGAAATAAAATTTACAGGTTGCCATCACCGTTTGTTCGCAACCGTTGTATCCAATCAAAATTAAAAACTACCTCAGCAAACGGTTTTTTGCAACGTGTAGCCAACTAAATTTCTGGAAAATTTTCCAATATCAGAAATTTGGTTGGCTACACGTTGCAAAAAACCGTTTGCTGATCCATAATATGGTTGCCGCGCTATGATGTCGAAAGTCCGTGGTTACATTAAAAAAAGGGTACCTCATTGTTTTTTGGTGTGGTTATTTCTGGCATGGTATTTACAATTATTGTTTGGCAATTTCAAATTTCATGCCATAAATAACCTCACTATAAGACGATGCAGATTAAATAAATTTGAAGGAGAATAAATATGATATTTGAAAATTTTCAACTTTACCAAATACTGATCTTTTATATTTTCAGGATATGTTGTTCACATCTGAGGGTATGCAGCCTGATATTATTGTCAATCCCCATGCTATTCCATCGCGGATGACAATTGGTCACTTGTTCGAATGTATTACTTCAAAAGTAGGCGCAATTAAGGGTGAAATTGGTGATGCTACGCCATTTAACCCCTCTGTAACAGTACAAAAGGTAATCTTTAAACAATACAAATAGACATTTTTAAAGGCGTGGTCAACTCAGTAAAACCTGAATTCTGATATTTAAAATGTATCTTATGGATAGATCAGATGTCCACCTTGGATAAAAACTAATTATATCGATACCTACAGTTTTTTTTACTTGCGAAATGAAAATTGTCATTACGGTCAATTGAAAATAGTAACTAGGTGGATTATATTTTGAAAGCCAAGCTATAGCCGATGTCAAGGGTATGAAAATATAATCCACCTAGTTACGATTTTTTATTACCTAAATGACAATTTTCATTTCGCAAGTAAAAAAACACATATATATCCTCCAAGGCTAGTTGTAACATATTTCCTAGTCCCAATATCTCAACTCACGCAAATCGTGACCAATTTTATAAGGGCTCCAAAAAAATCATTGAAATAGATGCACTTGTTCAATCGACACGCGATTGGCATGATTCATATTTAGTTCTTCGTCGCCAGATAACGTCGTCAAACTCTCTGACCAAATTTAAGAAATTTTGTTCAACATGCAAGAAAATCGCATAAAAAAAACAAGACTTCATTGTGTTTTGGTTTTATGCCGTTTTCTTGCATGTAAAGCTAAATTTCAAAAATATTGTCCAAGAGTTTGACGACGTTATTCTGGCGACGAAGAACTAGATATGAATCATGCCAATCGCGTGTCGATTGAACCCGTGAATCTATTTAAATGATTTTTTGGAGCCCTTTTAAAATTGGTCACGATTAGATACATTTAAAAAATCAGGTTTTATTTGGTTGACCTGACCAACTCCTAATATTTCAAAATTTATTTGTAAATTTTAGGTTTCTGATTTACTTCACGATTACGGTTATCAACAGAGAGGGAATGAAATTTTATATTCTGGATTCACAGGAAGAAAATTAAATACGCAGGCTTTCTTTGGGCCTACTTACTACCAAAGATTGAAGCATATGGTGAATGACAAAATTCATAGGTAAAAATATAATTTTTTACAACTTTTCGTTGTTCGAAATGTAATTATAAAATATTATCATTCATTGTAACACTAAAATTTGAAAGCAGCTAAAAATGGCAAATAGGTTGTAAATTAAGTTTATTTTTATAAAATTACAGAAAAACAACGCAAAAATGATTTTTTTGTGAAATTACATGAAAAACTGTACGGGCCATTTTAACATAATAATTTTAGTCGAGCTCGAGGGCCACTCCAGTTGTTAAATCGGCAGCCTATGGAAGGTCGTTCGCGAGATGGAGGTCTTCGATTTGGTGAGATGGAACGTGATTGTCAAATTGCTCACGGTGCTGCTCAATTTTTAAGAGAAAGATTATTTGAAGTTTCAGATCCTTACAGGTAAAATTGAAAAATTTATTTGGAAATTTTTTGTTCAGATTTGTTTTATAAATTTTTAAAAATTAATTGAAATATTTTCAGGGTTCATGTGTGTAACATTTGTGGGTTAATTTGTATTGCGAATTTGAGAAACAACACTTTCGAATGCAGATCTTGCGCAAATAAGACAAATATTTCTCAGGTAATAAATTTTAAAACAACGGGATATTTTTCGTTTTGCAAAAAAAATTTTATTCAACTGTTAATTTTCTGATTAGATATTTTCTTGAAAATAAAAGATTAATTGTAGTTCCTATGAATACGGATATAAAAAATCTGAATAAATTATACTACCCCCTCAATGTAAATCGAGAATACAGAGATCATCACATTGGCTCTGCAGGGCCCTGATTGGCTAAATCGGTCACAGCCACATAGAGGGCCATGAGTCATTTTTCAGTAGATTCTCAAAAAAAATTTAGGGGGCCGTACATATGGCAGCTATCTTTATAATGAGAAAAAATGAAATAAAACCGCAAAATGTTTTATTTAATTGTATACAGGGTGTCACATTTTTGCTCCCATTCTTAGTTTTTGCAGAATCTACTAACCGCCAATCAAAACGTTCAAATTTGGCAATCACGTAGGTGCTTGCCAAATTTAAACATTTTGATTGGCGGATAGTAGATTCTGCAAAAAATAAGAATGGGAGCAAAAATGTGACATACTGTAGTTTTTTCCAAAATAAAGATATCGCTGCCATATTCAAAATCTCTCCCGAATTCCTCGAGTAGTAGGAACTTCAATTCATCGTCAATTTTCCAATAAATATCCGTTTAAAAAAGTTAACAACTGAATAAAAATTACAATTATTAAATATTTTTGTAACATGTATAAAATAAAAAATAATCATTTTGTTAAGGTTCGAATGCCATACGCTTGTAAGCTACTGTTCCAGGAATTAATGGCCATGCAAATCGCGCCCCGAATGATGTGTCTCTCTGACGCAGAAATGGCTAAAATGGCCGCCTAGGAAAAATTATATTTATCAGTCTCAATCAATTTCGAGACCTAATTTGAGGGTATCTTTCACATGAAAAAAAATTCTTTTTATGCAATTTTAAATTACTAAAATCATGCTAAAAATATCTTCACCAATTTGACTCTGTCGAAACACCTTTTCACATGTCTCTACTTTTAAAAACTCTTTCTCTTTGTGACAGGGGTCAATATACAAACTGCCGACTTTCATCTCTGAATTATTCTAGAATTAACCGAAAATAATTTTAGATAGTATCGGACATGTCGGCTCTTATCCTCCAAAAGCGACTTGCTTCGGCAGTCATGAAGTGCGGTAAAAACAAAGTCTGGTTGGACCCTAACGAAAACCAGAGCATTTCAAACGCCAACAGCAGGTAAAAAATTTATATATTTTTCTTCAAATTTTGCATCAAAATGCAATTGAAAAATTAAAACTAAAATTCCATGCTATAAATACTGTCGCCGCAATAATTTATAGAGAAATTAATCCTGTCAATCGAAAAGTTCATTATTCAAATAATCTTTCGCGTCGATATTTTTGATGAAGTAAAGCTGCAAAAAATTTTTATGTGTTTTTACTTTATTTGAAAATTTAGATGCGAAAGATTATGTTTTCACTGACAAGATTGTTACCGCAAAACTTATACATAAATTAATCTTGTCAGTGAAAACATAATCTTTCGCATCTAAATTTTCAAATAAAGTAAAAACATATAAAAAATTTTTGCAGCTTTACTTCATCAAAAATATGGACGCGAAAGATTATTTGAATAATGAACTTTTCGATTGACAGGATTAGTTTCTCTATAAATTATGGCGACGACAGTATCTTTCGCATGAAATTTAAGTTTTAAAATTGCATGAATTTTGATGACTAAATTTGTAATTAAAAAACCTTTCAACACATTTTTCAGACATCAAGTCCGCCGTTTGATCAAGGACGGTTTGATCATCAAAAAGCCAGTGGCCATCCACTCTCGTGCCCGAGCACGATTAACTGCCGAAGCCCGACGAAAGGGTCGTCATATGGGTATCGGTAAAAGAAAGGGTACTGGAAACGCCCGTATGCCGGTCAAACTCATCTGGATGCGTCGTATGCGAGTTCTCCGACGTCTTCTCATGAAATACCGAAAGGCCGCCAAACTCGACAAAGTGCGTATATATAGATAAGGAGGCATCACGCATGGGATTTAAAAAGAATATAAATTATCATTGATACTAATGTAGCTTTTATTTAACATATTGCAGCATTTTTAATTCATGATGGCATACTTTTATGAGATTTATTTCTTGATTTTAAAATTGAACGAAAAATTTTCAAAATAGCGTAAAATTATTTATCTCAAATATTTTTTTTTGGGAAGCTGCGCCCAATCATTAAATTGGTATAAAATTGATTAAAAATATAACTTCAGCAAATAATAAAATGGGTGTATTTAAACATGTAAAAAATTAAATATCTCGAGTTTTTTCTATTGAAAATGCGATTAAGATACCATCGTCTTAAATTTTTAATCAAAAGTTAAACATAAGATTATATAATAACCTCTGTTTTTTAGCATATGTACCACGAATTATACCTTAAGGCAAAGGGTAATGAGTTCAAAAACAAGCGAGTTCTTATGGAATATATCCACAAAGAAAAGGCCAAGAAATCGCGAGCAAAGATGTTCAAAGATCAAGCCGATGCTCAAAGAGAAAAGAACCGAGAAAAGCGAACCAAGAGAGCCGCCAACAAGGAAATCAAAAACCAAGAAATTCTTGCTGCTCTCGCCGCCGCCAAATAACTGGGCTTCTCTGGCTTTTGACTGTTTCTATTCCGTCTGTTCTGTTAACTGTTCGATCATTAAACCTGATCGCCGGTTGGGCGTGAAAATTTGTGATTGAAGACCTAATAATGCTGGATTTACGGAAAATCTTCGTATAATGTTCAACAAATATCAAAGTGAATTCCGCCTCATTAGCAAAAAAATTTAAATTTGGGAGATTCGCTTCAAAACACGCATTTCCCCAAATTCTTCTTCAAAAATCTCTAGCAAAAGCCAATTGATTGATTTATGAAACGGTATTTTATCACGGTCAAATAGATCAGAACTGGCACACATCTGTTTGAAATTTAGAGTCCGTTCATTTTTCTGACTCGAAAAGTTAAAAATATAGTATGTATCAGTTCTCATCTATTTGACCGGGATAAAATATCTTTCTAAAAATCAATCAATTGAGTTTTGCTAGAGATTTTTGAAGAAGAACTTGGGGAAATTCATGTTTTGAAGCGAATCTCCCAAAATTAAGAATAATTTTTCTAGTGGCGTGGATTTCACCTCAATATTTAATGATCATTATACGAAGATTTTCTCAAATTCACCATTTTTTTGTAAAATGTCTATGATCGATTATTAATTTTCAATATTTTTTAGATCCAAATCGGCTAAAGATGCAGATCTTCGTCAAAACCTTGACGGGGAAGACCATTACCCTTGAGGTCGAAGCTTCTGACACTATCGAAAATGTCAAAGCCAAGATCCAAGATAAAGAAGGCATCCCACCAGATCAGCAAAGATTAATCTTCGCTGGAAAGCAATTGGAAGATGGAAGAACCCTTTCCGACTACAACATCCAAAAGGAGTCTACTCTCCATTTGGTCCTCCGTCTCCGAGGTATAAAGCAAAAGATAATATTTCAAGAAACTATTTTGAAAAAAGTTTTACTCCAAAAAATATGAATTATTATTGAGTTTAAATTTTGTTTTAAAAACGAAAAAATTAAGCAAACGGTAAAAGAATGATTTGAAATCAGTATCAATAATATCTGTTGATCCGTATTTTCAACCGCGAGTTTTTTTTTGTTAAATTTCACATTTATTTGAAATTTTCAGCTTGAGAGATGATCTTAACTTTTTAACATATTTAAAGTTTTTGAGCAAAAATTGCTTTTTTTCGGGAAATTATTGAAAACTTTTTGGCTCAATTTAACCTTACTTTTTTTGGAGTAATTTTTTTTAAATAATGTTAAATCAGCAAAATAAAATTTTCAAACCTGGTCTCAAAAATTAATCCATATTTTAGGTGGTGGTAAAAAGCGAAAGAAGAAGACTTATTCCACACCAAAGAAAAACAAGCATAAGCGCAAGAAGGAAAAACTCCGAGTCCTCAAATACTACAAAGTTGACGATTCCGGTAAAGTTACCAGATTACGAAAGGAATGCCCAATTGCCGGACCAGGTCACTTCATGGCTAACCATCATGTAAGTATATTAGTTTTTGTTATATTAGTCGATTTTGAAAAATATTTTATAAAATGGTTAATCAACTGTGATATCTATGTTTGTCATTCAATTTGGAAAGAAAATTAATGCGAAATTTTTGTTGAAATGATAGATATCTCCAACGGAAAAAAAATATTACAAAACAAACGGCATTAACACCAAAAATGGCATTGACAATTTAAAAAAAAAACCACGAACTTTGGACATAAAATTAATTCGAAATTGTTCTTTTATTGCTAAAGATGCCGCCGCCTGTAAAAATTATACAAACTAACGGAATTGACCTAGAAAAAGTGATAAAACATCAACTAAAGTTGAAAGGAAATAAAATTTGTGTGTTCATTTTCTTGAATACGCAGATTTCTATTTTTGCAATTAACTTTTTTAATACTTTTTCTTGGTCAATGCCGTTTGTTTGTGTACTTTTATCAGACGGCGGCTTTAACTCTAGCAATAAAACAAAATTTCGCATTTATTTTCTGTCAGTTCTTGTTTTTTTTGTCAAAGCCGCCATTTTTGGTACAAATGCCGTTTGATTTGTTATATTTTTAAAGGCGGCGGCATCTCTAGCAGGAAAACAAAAATTTAGCTTTAATTTTTTCGTCGAAATTCCTTGAAAAACGTTATATATCGATTATGATGCCCGGGTAACATATTATTCCTATTACTTTCAACAGACAAATAAGATATCTGTAATGTTACTTGCATCATAATCTTATTAACAACTAGGTCGCTTATTTTTAGAATAAATAATCAATTTTCTTGATATTGATGATAAAACTTTATTTTAGGACCGACACTATTCTGGTAAAACCGGACATACCATCTTTATCAACAAGGAATCCAAATAATTTCTGAGACTGATTATGGTACTGCCTTGATGATGAGCTAAACTGTTCTTTGTTCATTACCATCTGCAAAATAAATGAGTTCTAGCAATTTATCACAAAAAATGTATGTTTTTTGCAATTTTATGCATGTTTGTTATGTATTTTTTTTAAACTGCCACAACAAAAAAATACGGCAGATGAAAAATGGTGTGTTAAAAAGGAGGGCACGTTAATCCGCCAAAAATAAATAATTTTGAATCGGAATTCATTCGGCATTTGAAAATAACTTATCTGATTTAGTTTCTAGATAGGCTATCTAAGATAGCTCAAACTGAGCACAAATATCTAGTTGTTCATAACATCAAAAATAATTGGTTAGAATCGAATTTTTTTTCCGAGATAAAATAAATTATTTAAATATAATTCACTAATTTCAGTTATCTCAGAAAAAATTCGATTCGGACCAATTCTTTTTTATTTTATTATTCAATAGATATTTGTGCTCAGTTTGAGCTATCTAGAAACCATATCAGATGAGTCATTTTCAAATGCCGACTGAATTTCGATTCAAAATTTATTTTTTGGCGGATTAACGTTCCCTCGTCAAAAAGTTCTGCTAGCGTGCATTTAACCCGGCACTTTGGCAATTCAATCTGTCTGTTACGATAATGCGGACAGCCCGAATTGCCAAAGTGCTGGTTTAAATGCACGCTAGCAGAACTTTTTAACCCAACTCCATTTTATAAGGTCTTCCGTTTCAGCACGCTATGCTGTACCTGTATTTTTCGGTAACATTCTTTCGTTGGCCAATTTCTCGCATGTGTAGGGTTAGGCCACTGGGGATTTTTCGATTTTCAAGTTGGCCATACAAATAAATTTCACCTATACTAATATGTTATCGACCCTAACTAAGAAGAATATCACCATTAAAAATTTCTCAGACCAACACTAGGTGGCGTAAATTGAGTTTGAAAAATGTAAAATGTGTGATTTTATTGAAAAGTACTTTGCTAAAANTTTCGTTCTAGTTAGGGTCGTTTAAACTAAGCAAATATATTTGGGAGTCAATGTATGGCTACCTTAAAAATTGAAAATTTCAAAATATTAGCTCTCTACTGACTTGCGTGGTCATTTTTGGAAATTTTGGTGGTCATTTTCGATTTAGTTGGGGTCGTTTAACCTTAGGACATACATTTGGTAGTTATTGTAAGGCTATCTAATAAGTTAAAATTTTTATAATATTAGCTCTCTACTGACGCGTGTGGTCATTTTTGGAAATTTTAATGGTCATGTTCGTTCTAGTTGGGGTCGTTTTACCCCAGGGCATACATTTGGTAGTTATTGTAAGACTATCTAAAAAGTTGAAATTTTCATAATATTAGCTCTCTACTGACTCGTGTGTTCATTTTTGGAAATTTTAACGGTCATTTTCGTCTTAATTGGGGTCGAATTACCCTGGAACAAAAAATTGGACAACTTTGGGGAGATTCGAATCCCAGTGGCCTAACCCTACGCATGTGCAAATAAAAAATATGCTTATTTAATATTTACTGAGATTCGTAAACTTCCATTTTCAAAAGTTCGCGACTTAAATTTGA
The DNA here is from genome assembly GCA_004367855.1 of Oikopleura vanhoeffeni. NCBI lineage: Eukaryota > Metazoa > Chordata > Appendicularia > Copelata > Oikopleuridae > Oikopleura > Oikopleura vanhoeffeni. Next base: position 224,637 of record SCLH01001197.1, read on the forward strand.
ATATTTTGCACATACCAGTTTCATCGGAATCTTGACCAAATATATATTGATATTCGTTGTTCATGTAAATTAATTTACATGCTAATTCAAGTACCGGTACTTGACCCAAAAATGAGGTGGTATTTCTTTCAGAGTCCCCTTTTCAGTATTTTTCTCAAAGATGACGGAAGCGATTTTGAAATACATGGAAGTCAACGGTTTGATACCTTGCATAACACCTAAAGGTTAAATCGATTTAGGACCAGTTAGCGGCGTGCACTTAAAAACCATTTTTAACACTATTTTCTTAAAAATTATACGGTTCCCGAGGAACCGATAATCTATGAATCAGACTATGATTTAACCGAGAAGAAAATCGAAATATGTTATGCAAGGTATCAAACCCTTTACTTTCTTGTATTTTTGGAAATTTCAAAATCGGTTCAACCATCTTCAAGAAAAACTCATGCAAGGGGATTCTGAAAAATATTGCATTTTTATAATAGAATCACCCATCTGGAGACCAAACAAAAGAGATATCAGTAGGATGTGCATCATTTGATTTTGGGCCACATTTTCAGCTTGGTCTTTTATTTTTCACGTGAAGGTTTGTCACAAATCACAGTTATTTCCAGTGCTGAGTACGGGTCAAGGTCAGAATTCGAAAAAACTGACGGTTTTAATTTTTTTTGGCTATCACATACAGTAGACTACGTGTATAAAGGTCCGAAGAGCCCGAGAAAGATAGAGAGAGATGAACGCCTACGCATGGACCTATCTCCACGTAGTCTACGGTACAAAAAACAATCGTTTCCCTATTTCTCTTGCCGTTTGGGCTTCAGAGGGCCGGCTCCATTAAATTTTTTTAATTGCCATAATCGTCCGCAGATTTTTTTTCCTGCTGGTGAAAAATTGACGGTTTAAATTCTCTTGGTTTATTAAGCCTTGGAGGCTCCAAACTAAAAACTCCGCTGAAGGCTCCAAAGCCGATTTTTAGGCTCGACTTTGAACACTTACAGGGTGCCACATATTTAAATAGACCTAAAGGGTTTGTCAGCTGGGGATTTCTCGATTTTCAAGTTGGTTCTAGCAGTTAATTATTTTTTGGTATTTAAAAAATCTCGGACCACCACTAGGTGGCGTAAATTGTGTTTGAAATATCAAAAATCCGGGATTTTATGGAAAGGTACCCTGGGAAAACCCGGGAGCGTTTCCTCACCATGCTTATCAAACGCGAAATGAAAAAATAACTTGAATAAAATATCTAATTTTTTGTGGGATTTTTTTTTTCAAAAAAAAACTCATAATTATTATTGGTGATAAAATCTTGTCTATATAAGATTTTTAAAATTTTCTTCTCTAGCGGCACTTGTGGTCATTTTTGAAAATTTCGGTTTCCCTGATATCAATTTATCCTAGAAACAAAAGTAAAAATGGATCGAAAATCTAAAATTTGGATAATTTGCTCTCTAGCGGCAGTTGTGAATCATTTTGAAAATTTGTAAGGTCATGTTTCGATTTCCCTATATCGATTACTCTAGGTAAGTAGTCTTTTTTTTAAACTGCGCACCTTCTCAGTGTTTTTTTCTCGAAAGGATAGCAAGATATGCAACAAACGGTTTCTGTTATGCTGCTAGCGCAAGTTATTGGGCATACAATTTCTTTGTTTCACCTGGTCAACCGGTTCACCGTAATTAACCGTTACAAAACCGCGTAATGATTTCTCAGTAGAATCAAACATATTTATAGGATAAATAACATTTGGGGTAAGTTTTAACGAGAAAATTGTTTGGCAATTAATGATTTTGACATGTGACAACGTCGGGAGGGTGCAATTACAACTTTTTAGGATTGCTTTAATAACAAGGGTTTATTGATAATATACATTTCGGGTAAGTTTTTAACGAGAAATTTGTTTGGCATTAATTAATTTGACATGATGACACTCGGAGAGGTGTCCAAATTACACTTTTAAGGATTTGCCTTTAATATACAAGTGTTTATCATATAATATACATTTCGGGGTAGTTTTTAAAGAGAAATTGTTGGCATTAATTCATTTTGACATGTGACCTCGGAGGGTGTATAATTAGACTTTTTAGATCGGCCTGAAGTACAAGATTGTTGTTTAAAAATACTACATTTCGGGTAGTTTTATAAGAGAAAAATTTGCGCAATTAATTATGACAGTGTGACCCCCGGAGGTGTCAAATTAACACCTTTTCAGGATCGACTGAAAAACATGAGAATAATGCAAGATATACCATTTTCGGAGTTAATTTTTTTCGATCCTTTTTTGTTGCAATATTATTTACATATGGAGACTTGAATCATTTTTGAATATGCAAAACAAACTAAAAATATATGGAGATAAATTTATTTTGGAATTATCTACTTGTTTTTTGTCCAGGTGATAAACTTTCAAAGTGCTAATCAAGTTCATTTTTTGACAGGAATAATAAGCTGACAGTACTGCGATCACAGGACTAAATCTCAACATAATTTCATTCACGTGTAAAATATTGTCAATAACTAACTGACACACTAACTGAGTTGATTTCCAAAATATATAAAATAGTAACAAAAAACTCTAGTATTCAGTGGTTTTGGAGACGTAAAATTATACATTTTTCTAATCAAAGATAGTTTTTATTTGACGTTTCGGCTAAAACAGCCATTATCAAGGTATGAGAAGAGTGCACAGAATTCGAAAGTGATTTAAATAAATAATTCACGAATTAAATAAACCGAATCAACAAATATATTATTTTTTGTTATAATCGGTATATATATTTCTCCGTTATTATTGAGATGGTATTTTTCAAAAGGAAATTACATTAGGTGTACATCACCAGCTAAAGCAAAAAAGCGTATATTCTAACCACCAAAACTTGTGAACTTTATTAGAACATTTATCCACACATTTGTTTATTTTTGTGTTTGATATTCAAAAAATGAATCACGCCATATTAAATACTATGAACACAAAAATCGAAAAAAATAACTCGAAAGTGTATATTCTTGCATTAATTCTATGTATTTTAGTCGATCCTGAAAAGTGTAACTTTGACACCCTCCGGGTGTCACCATGTCAAAATAATTAATGCTCAACAATTCTCTCGTTAAAAAACTACCCCGAAAATGTATATTATCAATAAACACCTTGTACTTAAAGGTAATTCCTAAAACAGTGGTAATTTGTACCACCCTCCGAGTGTGCTACATGTCAAAATAATCAATGCCAAGACATTTCTCTTTAAAAACTACCCCGCAAATGTATAGATATCAATATAAACACACTTGGTATATTAAAGCAAATCCTAACAAGTGTAAATTTGGACGACCGCTCGCGAGGTGTCACATCAAAATAATTAATGCCAACAATTTCTCGTTAAAAACACCCCGAAATGTATAATCTAATATAACACCTTGTATACGTTAAAGGCAATCCTAAAAAAGGTAATTTGACACCCTCCGAGTGTCCACATGTCAAAGATAACCTACATTCGAAATCTCTTCGTTAAACAACACGAAACTGCTAATTTCCATTTAAACACCTTGTCTATTAACGGCAAGTCCTAAAGTAATTCTGAACACCCTCACGTGTCAATTCGAACACATAATAATGCAAACAATTTCTCGTAAAAAACTAACCACCGAAATGTATATTACAAATAAATATTGTTTGACTCTTGAGAAAATCATTAGGTTTTGTAACATTAATTACCGGTGAACCGGTTGACAGGTGAAACAAAAAAATCTGCTACTGCACAAATCAACCTTGGCTACACACTAACAGAAACCGTTTGTTGATATCTGCTATGGCTCGAGAAACGACCTGGAGAGGGGGGGTGCACCTAAAAGAAAAGCTACCCTAGGTATCAAAAATTGTTGAAATTGAGTATCTTTTCAAAAAATCGAGTCCCCAGCTGACGGTCCCTACACATATTTTCCCGTTCTTTATTTTTGCACAATTTACTATCCGCCAATGAAAAGCACTTACGTTTACAATGCCCGTCACTCATTGGCCGGTTATACCACATACCATAGCTGCGCCCACGCTTCAAAATATGGCGAACCCGTAATATCCTCGATTTGTATTGTATATCAATTACGGGACTTCCTGGTCGTTTTTATTAGATTTTTAGCAATTTTTATATAATTCGGCGTTTGCAAACAACTCATCCGATTTCAATCCTAGATAGCTCAAACTGAGCACAAATATCTTGTGAATAATAATATAAAACAATTGGTCCGAATCCGACCATTGTTACCTATTTTTTTGAAGGAAAACTAATAACTGAGGTAACTTTTATATTAGGCACGCCCCCCCCTCTGCAGCAAAAACCGTAGTATCTATCAAGAAGCAGTTTTTTGCATCGTGTAGCCAGCAAAAATTTAACCTCAAATTATATTTTTCGATTTTTAGACTCCACCGGTAATCAGCAGAAAACACTGGTAATTTGCGGTTTAAACAGAACTACTCATAGTCCAACCCTAAAAATATTTATATGTGGCTGACTTTTCAAGAGAAATTTTTTGGCACAACAAAATCATAGAAGAACTGAAATATAACTTAAAAAAGGTTAATCTTTTCAAGAAATTTGGCGTTCATTTATTTTGACATCCGACACACACCCTGTGAGTAAAGAGCAATTTGAGAATAATCGAACACTCGATATCATAGGGGCCTGAAAGCTTACTTATAGGGTAAGTTTCAAGAAAAAATTGGTGGCGTCAATTATTTGATCATAACGACACCACTTGGTGGAGTAAAGGAGACATTTGATTTCTCAAGCACTGGAACATCCCATATAGAACCTGAAATTATAACTTATAAGGGTTACTTTTCAAGAGAAAATTCTTGGCATTATTATTTTGACATTCGGACACCCCTGGTGGATAAAGAGCACTTTTGGAACTCGAAACTGGGATATCATGGAGACAGAAATTAACTTATAGGGGTAACTTTCAAAAACCAAAATTTAACCAAATGTTTTCGAAGCTCGTTTATGAATAAATATAATTAATCATCGGAATATAAATTGATAATGTAATAACTGCTTTTAGTAATCAACTACTATAAGCACCTCTCGGGTTCTGTACACTTTTGGTGAGACTGATTGACCAGTACGTCAACGTTTACGCGAAATTCATTATTTAACTATACTAAATAATAATATATAAAAATATAATTGTTCCCGCAATCGTATCCTTTTTTTCCCCATACCAAAGCAATTAAACGCGTCTTCAACAAAACTAAATGCAGGTCGGCAATCCTAAGTTTTCTGGATTTGAATTCGTTGCTGATAAAAAATTTGAAGGCATTCAACGTAAATCATATGCCATGTCGAGTTCAGTTTGCAGAAAAAATTGCCAAGTTAAAAAAATCGTGTAAAAAGCTACTTATTTTTTTGGAATAAATGTTGTTCAATGCAAAATTTGCAAAATTGTCCAAAAACCTATCAATAATATTAACTGCTTCTTTGCACCACTAGGTTGGCGTCCGGTGTCAAAATAAATGATGCCAAAATTTACTCTTGTAAAGAGTTTTTACTCCGTATAAGTAAATTTCAGGCCCCTTATGATATTCCAGTGTCGATATTCTAAATTGTCTCTCTCACTACCACAGGTGGGTCGGATGTCAAATAAATACGCCAAAATATTTTTTCTTGAAAGCATTAACCCTTTTAAGTATAATATTCAGGTCTCATAATGTTCCAGTGCCTGAGAATCAAAAAGTGATCGTACTCTCACTAGGGTGTGTCGGGTGTCCAAAATAGATGAGTGCCAAATAAATTTTCCATTGAAAGTTAAGTCAGCCCCATATATATATTCTTAGGGTTGGATATGAGTAGTTCTCTTAATAACCTGCAATATTACCGGTGGTTTTTGCGATTACCGGTAACCGGTGGAGTCCCTAAAAGAATCGATAAAAAAATAATTCGAGGTTATTTTTGCTGGCTGCACGTTACAAAAAACCGCTTCTGATAGCTACTACGTGTTTGCTGCAGAGGGGGGGGCGTGCCTAAAATAAAAGTTACCTGAACAATGTCAGTAATCTTAGAAAAAGAAAAAATAGTCCGATTGACCAATTTTTTTTATTTTATTCTTCACAATATATTTGTGCTCAGTTTGAGCTATCTAGAATTGAAATCAGTTAAGTTGTTTGCAAACGCCGAATCAAATAAAAATTTTGGCTAAAAATCTAGTAAAAAACAACCAGGAAAACTTATATCTGGTTTTAGCTTGAACTTTTAACACCCTAATTCGATGTTCTAATCGAGATTATAGTTTTTGTTATAAAATTCTTGTTTCAGATGCCAGGGCGTCGGTCAAAAGTGCCAATAATCGAACCCGAATCTATCGAGTATGAGCCAATGGAAATAAGTGCCACTCTAGTGGCTCATGATGCCGTACCACGGATAACGACTGCATTAAAAGGTTCACAAAAGACACCGGCGAAAAAATCTAGTTCAAAACGAACCGCGGTTGAACCAGTGGTACCCGAAGCTAATGTTGAGATGGACGAAAACTCTTCGGATGATGAATTGAGTGATTCCGAACAAAATACAGAAAATAACGACGCTTATTCGTTTCATGAACGCTATTTTGAAGGATCGAAAAAATCTAAAACTTCAAATAATACACTTTCAATGGACAAAGTAGCCCTGCAGAGAAAAGTCGAAGAAATTAATGAGCGAGCTCTTGCAAGGATAGGGTAAATAANGTAGTATCACGTGCTTTAATTAACCTTGCTTTTCAGACGTTTTTTTCTAGAATTAAACATAAAGTTTTTATAATATGAATTGTTTTTTCGAAAACCAACCGTGGATTTCCGCCAAATTCAGCCGAGGGACGTCGAAAAGAGCATTTGAATTTTTTTTTAAATATGACCACAAGCAGAGAGTTAGAAAGGAGTATTTTTAAAAATAAACAAATTGTCGATTTATTCGACTTATTTTTGTTTGCTTTTGTCGGCAATTTTAAACTTGAAAATGTACGTAGACCAAGCCCCCCTTATTTTGGCCAGTCTATGAGATGATTATGAACTTACAATACTATATATGTCGTTGTTTTACTGAATAAACTAGTTTTCAGCTGTTGTAAATTCGTCACTTGCTCTCTAACAGATTTCATGGTCACAATATCTAGTGAATATTCAAGTAAATTCTTTTCAGGAGCTCTTTCTTCGCGATCGGGTACTCCCAGATGCATGTGACCTCGACCAAAAGAACGCCGATTTTGGAATTCGTTGGTTAGGGAAGCTCCAGCACTGATTGCTTTTTTGAGCGATTCTGAAGCAAATTATTTAAAAAATCCGGCCAAATTCTGAAATACAATTTTGTAATTTGACGCTAAGGGTGTCATATTAAAAAAGATATATTTAGAGTTGTCATCTTCAATATGTTAAAAATTGAACATTAATTAATAAAACGTTCAGATTTCTTCAAAGAATAAAATGAAAAACCTGAGAAAATGAACTTTAAGGGTATGGTGGTTCCTAATTTGACATATTCTCGAATAAATTTTAGCCAAACAGGGCTTCAAGGATATAATTCAGATTCACTGACGATTACGGGAAAAACCGTAAATGCAACTCGAGAAACGGGTTTTTTGCATTCAACTGCCAACTAAAAAAGCTTTCAATGGAGAAAATTTTTTTCTTTTTATCGGACAACGGTTCACCGGTAACCGGAGATCTAATTTATAGGCTATTTTTTCCGGTATAAAAATTTTGGAGAAAAAAAATCGAATCTCGTTTTTTTTCTTCCGCGGAATTTTCATCCAAAATTATAGATTCAAGCAGTCTAATTGTGCTAGATAATCGCTGATATTAAGAACGAAAAAGCTTAAGAAATTCAACTTTCCGGCTCGATTTTAAGAAAAAAAAAATCTCGGCGCCCCACCGAGAATTCGAACCTACCAAAGAAATTACGTTCCGGTTTATATCGGTGAACCGGATGTCAAATCAAACTTCATTAAAATTCTACATTGAGCTTTTTTTAGTGGCATTGAATGCACATAAACGACTTTCTCGATATCAGCTATGGTTTCACGCGTTTGATAGTCCATGAGCAAGGTGACCTGCCTTTAAAAAAAAAAAACTACCTTAAGGTAGTTTTTTTTTTAGCACGCGACAGATTTGACTTTTCACCACAGACAAACCGCTATGCAGATATCACAAAACAGTTTTTTGTATTAAACTGGAAACTTAAAAAGCCTCAGGCCAAAAATTTTTCTTTTTCAATGTTTCGGAAAATTTTTTTTCAAAAAATTTTAGAAAAATTCGAAGATTTCAAAATGACCGGGAAATGACCCCCACATGTGGGTAATCATACGAAACTAGAAGAACAATTCGAAGACTAAATGGTCTGAAAAATAAAAATTCCAAAAATTTAAGGTTTTCTTACGATTTTCTGTTGATAATGACAAAATGGTTAAAATAAAAATCTCGTTGCGTCTAAAAAAAAACTACCCTTAAGGCTGGTTTTTTTTTTAGAAGGGACGCAAAGTTTTCTGGCATAATGTTATTTGGAACCCACATGACAACCAATAATCAGCGGACGTAGAATTTGTATTCCGCATAATTTAATAGAATTGAAATTTTTGGAATTTGCTGCGTGGCGTGCGAGGATTAGTAAGCAGGATTTCAATAATCCGTTTTCCAAAAAGTTGCTCCCGATTGGGTCCAACCTTGGTCATTGTAAACTAATTACGGCACCAGGAGTCGAATACTTGATTACCAGATTGTCATCAACTGACGTCATCGATGAGTCATTTTGGGGTCATTTAAGATCATGTATTCTTATAACCCCTAATCGCTTGCCTTAAACTAGGCATGTAAACTTAATTTACGGCACCAGGGAGTTCGAATCTGATTACCAGATTTTATCAATGAAGTCATCATGAGTCAATTTTGCGGTCATTAAGAACATATTTTTTAAAACTTCTTATCGTGCTAACTGGACATATAAAACTAATTACGCGCACCAGGAATTTCGACACATCTGACAACCAGATTTTATCAATGACGTCATCATGAGTCATTTTGGGTCAATTTTTAAGCAACATTATTCTTATCAAAGCCCTTAATTGCGTGCTTAAACTAGGCATGTAACACTAATTACGGCACCAGCGAGGTTTCGAAATCTGACCACCATGAGTCATTTGAGGTGATAATACAAATTGCGAAAAGTTTTTTAAAATTTGGATTATTTCTTTAATAAACATTAATGACTTTTTCAAGAAAATGAACAAATTTCAAAAAAATTACCAAATTTTCGAGAAAATTTCAGTAAAAACTTGAAAATCTTTCAAAAAAATTACCAACTTCTGAACACTTAAAAATTTGTTTCTAAAATGTGATGATTTTATTAAATAACTTGAAAATTGTTTTTAACCTTAGGGGTATTGCGACTCTGATTAAATAAAACCTTAGAGCATTAAACATGACCTTGAAAATTTTGATACGAGGTGATAATTAGTCTGTACCTAAGAACCCAATCATCAAAATTTTTTCGAAATTTTTCGGCCATTTTTTTTTTCGATTTTTTTCTAAGTATTTTTAAAAAGATGAAGCTTAAAAAATAACGTTTGCTCAAATTTGACCACTAACACTTTCAAAAATATCAACTTGACGTAAGCCAACTTTCTTCATCAGTGTTTCACTGGCTTTCTTTTGCAGCCCTACTTTCGAAACAAAATCGAAGCACTTTTTTTTTCGCGAATTTTTTGGACAATTTGGGAAAATGACCAAAAAAATCATTTATTTCGAGTTCTAGCTCGAAATTGCAAAAGAAGCGCTCCATAGACTTTTACAATTGTTTCTCACAGGAAATACTTGATAAAAATTTACCATTCTTGCAATATATCCTCGCGAGCGAGAAATAGATTTTGCACAGTCTGAAATTCCGCAAAAAATCGTCGGTTATTTGGCGCTTCTAGAATTCTCTCTGCCGGCATCACAAAAAAGCCCTCGAGAAAAGATTGGCATACTCCCCGGTACGTGATCTGTGAAAATTTGAGCTCAATTTGATATACCGTCTGCCGGAGGAGATAGATTTTCCATTTTTGAAAGTGTCACCTTGTTACGATACTGTACCTATTGTGTAATGGTCAAAAATAATTTGTGAAATGTACTTTTTTCGCAAGATTAAGATAGATCTTACAAATAGCATTTTCCGGTTTTTCTCATGAACTGTTAGTTTCAGCTATACTTCTCACGAGGGGAAAATGTCCAAATCAGAGTCGCCATACCCCCTTAAGGGGCAGTACCCCACGCCATTTAAGTGATTTTCAAACGTTTTGTTCTGAGCTAGAATAAAAGTTGCTTGAGTTTCATGTTCTAAGACCCAGGAGATTATTTGTCTGAATTTTTCGAAAAAAATACAAAAAGGTTTCTGTATGAGTCAGTACCGCGTATTTTTACCGCGTCCAAAATTCATTTTTTGGTCTCTTATCTGTTCAAGTTCATTTAGCGACTGTATGAACATTAATTTTTCTGATTTTTTTGTGAGCATACCTCAATTTGTTAGTTAAACAAAAGTTATGCGCTCAGATTATTATTTTTTTCCTTTAATTTGCCATCNGCTTTTTCGTTCTTATATCACGATTATCTACACATTAACTGCTTGAACTATAATTTTGATGAATTCCCGGAAGAAAAAAACGAGATTCAATTTTTTTTCTCAAAATTTATACCGAAAATGCCTATAAATAGATCTCCGGTTACCGGTGAACCGGTTGTCCGATAAAAAAGAAAAAATTTCTCCATTGAGCTTTTTTAGTTGGCAGTTGAATGCAAAAAACCGTTTCTCGATTGCATTTACGGTTTTCCCGTAATCGTCATGAGAAGGGTGTACTCCTTTAAAAAAAAAACTACCTTAGAGGAATGCACTAAAAAACTATTTTCTTCAAAAATATACGGTTCTCGAGGAACCGATAACCTGTGATTTGGCCGGTGAGTACCGGAATGTTATGCAAGGTATAAAACGCTTTAATTTCTTGTATTTGTGAAAATTTCAAAATCGGTTCAACCATCTTCAAGAAAAACTCATGCATCTGGGGGATTCTGAAAAAAAATGTTGCATTTTTTAATAGAATCAACCATCTGGAGACCAAACAAAAGAGATATCAGTAGCATGTGCATCATTTGATTTTTTGCCACACTTTCAGGTAGCTTTTTTTAAAGGAACCATTGTAAGCTTAATAACTCGAAAGTCATACAAGATATAGACAAACCGTTTTCTGTATGGTGTAGCGGCTACACTGTAGCCAAGTAAATTTTAAGCATGGAAATTTTTTTGTTTTTCTTCCGGTCAACCGGTAATTGAGGGCCCAAACCGGTAAAATCGGTTTTCTACAGAATCCAACAGAAAAAACTTTTGAAAATATACTTTCTGGGATAGTTTTTCAGGAGAAATTTTTTGGTAATAATATTTGAAGCCTGGTCTGTTATTTTCAACGGGAAGTTTTGTCACAAATCACAGTTATTTCCAGTGCTTAGTACTAGTCAAGGTCAGAAATCGAAAAACCTGACGGTTTAAATTTTTTTGGCTATCACATACAAAAAAACGTTTCTCTATTTCTCGTGCCGTTTGGTCGTCAGAGGGCCGGTTCCATTAAAAATTTTAGATTTTTTTAAATTGCTAAAATCGTGGTTTATTTTAATTTTAAGCCTGGGAGGCTCTAAACTAAAAACTACGCTGAAGGCTCCAAAGCCGATTTTTCGGCTCGACTTTGAACACTTAAGGGTGCCACATTTTTTCCGTTCTTGATTTATGCACAATTTACTATCCGCCAATCGAAAGCACTTACTTTAACAATGCCCGTCACTCATTGGTCGGTTATATCACATACAATAGCTGCGCCCACGCTCATAAATGTCGCGAACCCGCAATATTCTCGATTTGTATTGTATATAAATTACGGGACTTCCTAGTTTTTACTAGATTTTTAGCAAATTTTTTATATAATTCGGCGTTTGCAAACAACTAATCCGATTTCAATCCTAGATAGCTCAAACTGAGCACAAATATCTTCTGAATATTAAAATAAAACAATTGGTCTGAATCCGACCATTGTCACCTATTTTTTGAAGGAAAACTAATAACTGAACAATTTCTGTGATCTGAAGAAGTAATTCTAAAGAAAACGAAAAAATAGTCCGATGGACCAATTTTTTTAATTTATTCTTCACAATATATTTGTGCTCAGTTTGAGCTATCTCGATTTGAAATCGGATAAGTTGTTTGCAAACGCCGAATCACATAAAAATTTTGGCTAAAAATCTAGTAAAAAACGACCAGGAAGTCTCGTAATAGATATATCAATGATAACAATACCAGTTTTTAAATATATTACTTATATCTGGTTTTAGCTTGAACATTAAAACACCGTAATTCGATGTTCTAATCGAGAATATACAGTATGTATTTTTTTTACTTGCGAAGTTAAAATTGTCCTTTAGCTAATTACGGCCAATTAAAAATGGTAACTAGGTGTATTTTATTTTAAACGCCCAGCTATAGCCGATATCAAGGGTTTGAAAATAAAATCCACCTAGTTACTATTTTTTATTGCCCGTAATTACCTAAAGAACAATTTTCACTTCGCAAGTAAAAATAGTACATACTGTAGTTTAAAATTGCCGTTTCAGATGCCAGGGCGTCGGTCAAAAGTACCAATAATCGAACCCGATTCTATCGAGTATGAGCCAATGGAAATTAGTGCCACTCTAGTGGCTCATGATGCCGTACCACGGATAACGACTGCATTAAAGGGTTCACAAAAGACACCGGCGAAAAAATCTAGTTCAAAACGAACCGCGGTTGAACCAGTGGTACCCGAAGCTAATGTTGAGATGGACGAAAACTCTTCGGATGATGAATTGAGTGATTCCGAACAAAATACAGAAAATAACGACGCTTATTCGTTTCATGAACGCTATTTTGAAGGATCGAAAAAATCTAAAACTTCAAATAATACACTTTCAATGGACAAAGTAGCCCTGCAGAGAAAAGTCGAAGAAATTAATGAGCGAGCTCTTGCAAGGATAGGGTAAATAATTCATAAAAATCAAAGGCAAATACTTTAAACGGACAAGTTGGTAGAACGGGTTTGAGTGAAATGTTATGATGGCGTGCGTAGGTAGTTAGAATTTAAAATAATTTTGAGGATGTATAACTATAACACAACTTTGTGTTTTAGCTATTTTTTATTTATCAAACCTGCTATAGCAACAATAATATTGTTCAAAGTTTAGCTCTCTGGTGCCACCAGTGTGCATTTAATAAAAAGGTCAATTTTGGTTTCAGAAAGGTATATCGATTACGAGCCCCTAGTCATTTTTTGCCACTTTTTAGACAACATTTTATATATAATTCGGCTTTTTGAAACGACTCATCCCATTCAGTTATGAGAGTTTGAGCTATCAATTTTGAGCACTAATATTTTAAGTTCTTAAGAAAAAAAATGGTCCGAATCAAACCATTGATTCCAATTTTTTAACAAAAACTAATAACTAAAGTTCACTAACAAATTCAGTAATCTCGAAAGAAAAATGGTCCAAATTTCAGACTAATTTTATTTTATTATTCAGGCAGCGACAAAACTGGTTGGGTGTTCTAAAAAAATGGACCTAAATTTTTGTGCTCAGTTTGAGCTATCTAACAACTTAAATCGGACGAGTCGTTTTCAAACAGCCGATCTATTAAATATTTAAGGGGGTGGTCGTCCGTCATTTTAAGTTGTTTCGATAGCCAATTGGTCGCTACAAGTACAATTCGTTTTGACAACTTTTACTCTCTTTTGATATATTAAACAAAAATCTTGCATCCTAAAAAATATCCAATTAACGGGTGGATTTTAATGGACAAGGTTGAAGTAATTTTACATTATACGTAAACCGCAAAGAACAGAATTCACTAATGCGCGTGTATTAAGAAATCAGGAATCTAATCACTTTAAACCTCTCACACCCAGACCAGTGTTGAGAAAAACACCTGATAGATGAAGATATTGAAGGAATCGCAGTTACTTCTAGAAATTTCACTATTTTGTAAAATTTTCTGTCTCCTCCTATAGGTAATCTTTTTTTAAAGGATATCGGACATTCTCGCATCATAGCGCGGAAACCCATTGATGGTATCAACAAAACACGTTTTTGTCCGATCTACCACAAACGAATTTGTTATATTGGAACTTTTTGTTTTTTCAAGTAAACTGGTCACCGGTAATCGACCTTTGAAAGTACTTTTCTGAGGCAAAACATAGATTTTCAAAAAAAATGTTTGTTTCCATAAATACAAATCACAATAAAAATTGTTTTTGGCCGTATATGTTAACATATTACGCCAAAGAACCAATTTATTTATTGATTATTTATGAAAAAAAATAAAATCCTACCGAATAGCACCAATTTACCAGAGACATACCAGATTTTCAATAAAGTAGCCAAAAAGATTTTGGTCTCTGAGATCGAACCCTGAAACTTTCGAGTAAAACCTCATACGGGTGAACGTTACGTTGAGAAAGAAAAGTTTCCAATATCCAAATTTAGTCAGCTATACGTCGTGCAAAAAAGCCTTTGGTTGATACATAATATGGTTTCGCGCGCTATGAGTCCGCAATGTCCCGATGTTCCTTTACAAAAAAAGCTACCTTAATTTTATCTGAGGTGCTTTTGAGTAAGTTTTATTCATCAAAAAGTAATTTGATAAATTGCTAGGTTAGGTTTATTTCGGAAAACACCTGTAGATGGCAAGACGACAATGCAGGTTATGCGGAAAAAAGTCTACGATTGAAATTTAAGTGTGATCATTTCAATTACTTGTGTGTTTTCGTCTAGACGACAAACGCAAGATACGTAATATGTAGCGAAAAAGTAGATTCTCTATAAAATAAAAAAAGAACATTCCCCATTCTTTTTCTTGAAATCTTCTGTTTTTTTCATTGAAAAAAAATTTAACCATGGTGACTTCTGCGACTATTATCCCAATTTTTTTTTAAAAGCTTGCGCCTAGTATTGCGCCATTTGCTCGTGCATTGTTAGGCTTCTTTAGCTATTTTTCGATTTTTTAGAGAATTTTTTATGTTGTTTATGAAAATCGCGTTTCATAGCCCTTTTGAGCATACCTCCTTTGACAGCAGACACTGTGATATACTGGGCTTTACTCAGCGGCACTATATTTATTTTTCATGGTTTGGGATCAATTAGTCTGCATGAGAGATTTTCGCCAAATTAGAAGAAAAGGTATATACTGCTATTGTTAAATGCGTTCTACGCAAGGTGCTATAGGATACACAATTGTCTTGATTTGCAATTCTCAAGGATTTTGGTTCAATTAACCACCGCGGACAGATTATCAAGTCTAGAATCACTTTTGCACGGTAACCAATTTTAATACTACGCAAATTAATGTGCGGCTTTTTAGTTTTCCGGTGATACCGGAGATTGGCATCTAGGTCGCTTTTTTTTCGGGTAGCCACTAAGGGGTATCTGTTATGTAGTAGCGCCTCGCGAGCAAAATCACACCGACTAAAAAAGGTCCTATGATTGAAACTTGGACAAGGTATGGTTTTGACGCGAATTTTGCTTAAATATTTTGGTTGAACACTTGGTGGCGCTGTTTGCGGGCGAGTCAAAGTTTTGCTTTTCAAAAAAAAGCTAAACTGTATCTTTTTTGCAATGCTTTAATTATTTTTTGGTTTGACATGCTGGAAAATCGCACCATCCTAGACTAACTGTGTCCATCTTAAGCCCATGTTTGCTATTTACTGTTTCACAAGTCACATGAGTTGGCAATCTTTTGAGTGACATAAATCATTGATTTTAAATGAATTCGAGTTTTGGGCACTACATTCAGTGCTACACGACATTCAATGTCGTACAGTGATTTTAAATTTCAATCTGGAGACAGAATTTACCCGCTCTCCACAAAATAAGTTAGCATTGAAAAAAGATCTGTACATTTAGCATTTTTTTAGAAAAACGATTATTGCACCTCAAACAGCGCCACCGAGTGGCTAGGAGCCAACAAAAATTTTACCAAAATTTATTTACTGTCAAAAACGTGTCCTAGATCTCGAAGTCTGAAAACTCATAGACCTTTTTATCGGATTGCTCATTTTTTGCTCGGGAGGCCTGTTTGAGTGAACTAGTAGATCAGCGACAACGTTTTTTTGTTCTGATTTACCGAATCTGAACGCACGGAATTTTTCTCTTTTTTCCGGTGATTACGTTTACGTTTTTTTGGTCATTTGAGCATTTCAATACTCGATTTCGGTCGACGATTGATCTAAACCTAGAAGCCAAAACAATTTCTACCGCATATTTTTTTCCAACGGTTTCACATGCAGAACCATTTGTCGCTATTTGTCTGTTCTCCAGCGAATCACACTGCCAACTACGGAAAAAATCTGACCTTGGTTAGCTTTTTTTTTTAACGGAACCCACCCTGTCAGCTGGAATACTCGAGGCATAACAGATATCCAACAAAAGTTTTTTATTATGTACACAGCTGAATTTGTGACATGGAAACTTTTTTCTGTTTCTGGTACCAGTTCCCGGTACAGAGCTTTGAAATACCGCTTTTCTGAGGCAAAACATGGGAATTTCGAAAATATTTTTTTTTCGGAAGTATGCGCGTACAAAAATTTTGCTATTTTTTCATTCTGGTAGATTCGTTGCACATAGGAGACCGATATTAACCAAAAGAAATTACATTTCGATTAAATAGCGCAAAAACATTGTGCTATGAATTCGAACCGCACCAACTTCGGTTACAAAATCAATTACCGGTGAACCGGTTGACTCTGGAAAAAACTAAAGTTTTTTCATTTAACCATTCAATTGTGTAACATGAGACAAAAAAATGTTTGTTCTATATTCTCTCGTATGGCTTCGAAGTTTTAGGCTGACAAGGTGGTTCCTTTAAAAAAAGACGCTCACCTTAAGTAATTCGCAAAAGATATGGTTTTTGTCGGAAGTTATGGAACCAATTGCCATGACAGATTTCCGATGCACGTAATCAACCAAGAAGAGTTTTCACATCGTTTGCCATCGAATCACAATGGCCGATTTTACAAAACAAGGGGTACAAACTTGGGCAAAAAAAGATTGGTGCGAATTATTTGGATTCACGACTGAGGTGGCATTTTTTTAAGGAACCCACCCTTGTCAGCATATAACATCCGGAAGACATACAAAGATATGGACAGACGTACTTTGTATCGTGTAGCAAGTATTTGTGATAGTGAAACTTTTGTTTTATTTCGCAAGCTTCAACGGCTTCACCGGATTTATTTTAAAATGAGAGCTTATGAGTTTTCGCAATACTCAATAGGGCAATTTTTTTCGCCTATTTTAATCGAAAGGTATTTCTTCTGCTAATCATCCGGTCTCTTATATGGCAAAGAAAATTAACAGAGTGTGAAATAACAAATATTTCTTACGGCTTATTTCAACAAAATATTTTTCGGAAACATTCCATGGTTCTGCCTCAGAAACGGTTTAATTTTCAAAGCATATGTTACCGTGGCTGAATGGTTGACATGGAAATAACAAAAGTTTTCCATACACAAATTTTATTCTGTGTTACATGATACAAATCTAAACGTTTGTATTATTATCTCTTATAGCCTTAATAATGCCTTAAGTCCGGACATGTACATTAACCGGTATAATGTATAGACCAATCATGCTTATGCTACTGAAAAAACATAAAAAATTAACTTTTCGGTAATTTTTAGGAAAAAATTTTTGTGGCTCATCGAGATTTCGAACCTACCAAAAAATGACATTTGGTTTATATACCGGTTAATGGTAACATGTGAGACCTGTAGGGCATTAGAAAGTTTGAACACTAGTTTCGAATGAGCATATACATTAATCCTATGTCTAGTTTGTCAGTCCTATTCAATGCAACAATTTGGCATAAGTAAAAGAACGACGTCATTGCGAACAAGAAATATCAAATTTGCAACCAATTTTTATTTTTCAAAATTGAATTTCGCGATTTTTTTGCCTTTTACGTGCCAACTCAAAAAAACGACTTAATAAAACTATTTTAGTTTATTCGAGAGATCAGCCGATCTGTTATAATTCATGAACCAATTTGATCTGCTTGATCTCTCGTCTCTCACCTTTTTATTGAAATTGTGTTCCCCTCCACAAAGTTCATTTAAGTCAGCACAGATCACAAAGTTACGGCTTCCTTGTTTTGATCAGAGACAAATTGTGCAAACTCAATTTCTTTCGTTCGAAATCACGAACTTTTGCACCGTTTCAGCTAGAAAACAAAATATCGCAGAGTTATTGTCAAGCATCATGGAAATTGGTAACTTTGATACTTAGGTCGTTTTTTTCGGTTGCCACATTGTGATTTCGACTGGGAGAAACTAGACAAGAATCTATAGCGACTAACGGTTTTTCTGCACGTGAAACCTGGAAAAAAATAGCGATAGAAAAATTTTTTGGCTTCCTAGGTTGATCCGTGACGGAAATCAGTCATCCGAATTCGTCAAAACTGACCAAAAACCCGTTTTTTGCGAATTACCGGTGAACCGGTAATCACCACAAAAAAAGAAAAATTTCCTGCCTTTCAAAGTCGGTTAAGATTCAGATGCAAAAAAACGTTTGTCGCTATTCAGTCTGGTTCTCTCAGAACAGATACCCCTTAAGTGGTCCTACCGAAAAAAAGCGACCTTATTTAAAATATAATTACAACTTTTTATTTTTCCAAGTCAACCGGTTCACCGGTAATTGAATTTTTAAACCGTAAGTTCAGGAGTTCGAATTTTTTTGTTTATTTTTATCGAATTGTATCTATTTATGAGAATAATCGGTCTCTTTGTGGTTATTCACACAGAGTGTCAAAGACAACAGTTTTCTAACTCGGACCAGTCGTTTTTAAGAGTGTTGTCAATGACAACTTGTCATGGTGAAAATTTTTCTTTTTTTTCCCGTTATTACCGGTTCAGCGATAATTCGCAAGAAAAACGCTTTTAGGAAATTTTGAGCAATTTACAGGGCTGATTTCCGGTCACGTGATCAACCTAGGAAGCCACAGGTCGATTACCGATGAACTGGTTGACTTGAAAAAAAGAATCGTGTGATTTGATTGGTCACTTTCATTTTTGACTTGATCTGTTTTAATATGGCTCATAAATTCCTTTTTAGGTTTATCGTCTTTACAGCATGTTTTCGATTCTTTGACCGATAATGGAAAAGGTGTGCTAAAATTAATTATCAAAGAACAAATCGAACAAATAAAACAACGCAAAGATGGTCCTAATTTCAAAGGTAATTGATCGAAAATTTTAAAAATTAAAATAAAAAAATTTCTTAACCCCCTCACACCCAGAGCTCTTTCAAAAAACACCTGTAGATTAGAGATCAGAAATCGCAGGCTACTTCCGAAGAAGTCACTTTTTAGGAAAATTTTTTCTGAATCTGCTTCAGTTTAAATTTTTGTTCTGACGTCTTTCAGTAAATTTTTATTTCTCCACAAGTGATTTTGATAAATTGCGTAGGTTAGGTTTTATTTTCTGAAAACACCTGTAGATTGAAGATCGAAAATTGCAGGTTATTTCTGAGGAAGTCCCGATTTAGAAAATTTAATTCTTAATCACCTCCATTATTAATTTTTGTTCTGACGTCTCTCACTTTCTCACACTGACACATGCGTAGGTTGAAGGTCACTTTGTAAATATCACTATTCGACGGGGTTAATAAAGTCAAAATGTAAATTAAATAGCATAAAAATTAAAGTCTATTCTTAATCTCGAGGACTAAAGAACAGTGAAGTTGCACACACTTTTACTTCTCCCGTAATAAGCGCCCAAAGTAGCGTCCCCGAATGGCGTTTTGGGTGTGAGAGGGTTAAGATTTTTTATGACAAAGTAATAAATTCTTCAAAAAATATAAGTATCAAAATTTCAGAGCTGTATCGTCTTTGCCGAAAGAATTTCTTGGTGAATTCTGAGACTGCTTTAAAGGCGCAACTAGTGGAGCTGCGAGATCATAGATTAATACCAGAGTCAACGCAACAAATTCGTATACAACTTGCGCAGTTGCAGCTCACCAACTTTTTGAAAGATAATTCGTAATGAAAATATCATTCTTCACTTTACCTCAATTCACTGCCAATAAAGTAATAAGNGTTCACTCTCATTTTTGTTGCATTAGCTCACTCTGAATTAAATCTTGAGAATGGACATAAAAAATTCTAATTATCGAAAAAACAAATTTTCAAATAATTTCTTAGATCCAGAAATTTGGGGTATCCGACGGAGGCTGTATTTCGAGACTCAGAAGTGATAGAATACCACCTTAAAAGTATAGTTTCATGTTAATGATGATGCTCAGCCTTAAAGATATAGGAATTTGTTATTTGATACCTATGACGTTGTCAAATATCAAAAATATTTATGTGAAAAAATTTCTCTTGAAAAATTATCCCAGAAAGTATATCGCCATATCAAAACACATATTTGTAATAGAGATCCAAAAAAGAGTTATTTGACCCCTAAGTGGTGTAAAATTTCAAAAATATAATCGCAAAAAAATGTCTCTTGAAAAACTATTTTAGAAAGTATATTGCCATATCATAACACCTATTTGTTATAGAGATTAAAAAAAGTGTAATTTGACCCCCTAGGTGGTTTTAAATTTCAAAAATATTGTTGCCAAAAAATTTCTATTGAAAAACAACCCTAGAGAGAGTATATTTACAAAATTTTCAGTGATGGATTCTGTCAAAAAACATTTTACCGGTTTTGACCGCCAATTATCGGTTGACCGAGAAAAAAACAAAAAATTTTCCGTATCACAAATTTACTTGGCTCCATGATACAAAAAACCGTTTGTCCATATCTATTATGGCCTTTGAGTTATTCGACCGACAAGGGTGGGTTCCCCTAAAAAAAACTACCTAAATCAGCCGGAAAGTTAAGGTATCTTTTTTAAAATTTTCCAATGTCACAATTTGAGTTGGCTACAAGGTGTAAAATACCGTTTGTTGATACATCATATGGTCTCCGCGCTATGATACCGAATGTTCGATGTTCCTTTAAAAAAAAGATACCTAAGTTTTTATGTTTGTTCATTCTTATATCAAGATTGTCTACACATTTACTGCTTGAACCATATTTTTGGTGAATTCCTGGAAGAAAAAAACAAGTTTCGATTTTTTTCTCAAATTTTATACTGAAAATACCTATATTATAGAACTCCGGTTACCGGTGAACCGGTAGTCCGATGAATAAGACAAAATTTCTCCATAGAGCTTTTTAGTTGGCAGTTGAATGCAAAAGACCGTTTCCTGATATCGCCTATGGTTTTCCCGTAATCGTCATGAGAAGGGGTGGCTCACCTAAAAAAAATTACCTTAGGTCACTTTTTTTAAGCAGTGATAGATTTGACTGAGCCATCACTAAACGGTTTTTTGCATCCAACTGGAAACTAAAAAAAACATTTCAAAACGTTTCAGGCAATTTGAAAAGTTTTTTTCGTGGAGAAAAAAAATTTTGAATTTTTTTTATTTTTTGGTCGAGCAAAATTTTCCAAAAAAAGTGTCCGCGAATCATTTTAAGTTTTTAGTTCGATGAAAAAAATAATTTGGTGATATCTCATACGGTTCGTCCGTGGTGGCACACTCAAATCTGTGAGGTAGCTTTTTTTAGTCTCCATCTCAATTTTTAACGAAGCAAAATATTTACAAAATGTTTTTGATTTTTACCCTTTGTCCGGTGATTGAACGCCAAGGCAATAAGTACAGTAAAGTGTATTTAAACCGACAGGTTCTTAGATTGGATTTGGGTTAAAAAGTCCTGCTAGCGTGGATTAAAAGATGCAGTTTTGTGATGCAAAATGTCCGTCACGTTTTAACGGATAATTTGAATGGTCCAAANAATTGTGAAAAATCGACGGTTATTTGGCGTTCTAGAATTGTTTCGTCGCCGGATTAAAAAAAAAGCCAACGAGCAAAGATTGAAATTATACCGTTACGTGATCTGTGAAAATTTGAGCTCGATTTGATATACCGTCTGGGAGGAGATAGTTTTTGCAGTTTGGAAAATGTCACCTTGTTACGATACTGTACCTATTGGTGTAACGGTCAAAAATAATTTGTGATGGACTTTTTTCGCAAGATTAAGGATAGGTCTACAAATCAGCATTTTCGGTTTTTCTCATGAACTGTTAGTTTTCAGTATATTTCACCGAGAAAATGTCAAATCAGAGTCGCATACCCCCTTACGGTTACCTAAAGGTTACTTTGTTAAGCCCTAAAAAACATTTCAAAACGTTTCAGGCAATTTGAAAAGTTTTTTTCGTGGAGAAAGAAAATTTTGAATTTTTTTTATTTTTCGGTCGAGCAAAGTTTCCCAAAAAAAGTGTCCGCGAATCATTTTAAGTTTTTAGTTCGATGAAAAAAATAATTTGGTGATATCTCATACGGGTCGTCCGTGGTGGCACACTCAAATCTGTGAGGTAGCTTTTTTTAGTCTCCATCTCAATTTTTAACGAAGCAAAAGATTTACAAAATGTTTTTGATTTTTACCATTTGTCCGGTGATTGAACGCCAAGGCAATAAGTACAGTAAAGTGTATTTAAACCGACAGGTTCTTAGATTGGATTTGGGTTAAAAAGTCCTGCTAGCGTGGATTAAAAGATGCAGTTTTGTGATGCAAAATGTCCGTCACGTTTTAACGGATAATTTGAATGCCCATTTAAACGCACGCTTGCAGGACTTTTTAACCCAAATCCAATCTAAAAACCTGTCCGTTTAAATACACTTTACTGTATCACTTTTTCTCATTTTATTTGAAACTCCTAAAATTTCATTGCTCACTTCTCGAGAATCCAGTGATATCATTGGTCACTTTCTATTCTTGTGACGTAGTGATAAATTTTTACGACTAGGCAGGATTTCCGATATGGTCAACGAGTTTTTCCTCAAGCAACCTAGGTTGTTCAACCGTTGTAGAATGTAAAAATTCGTGTGTAATTATCTTGCTTTCTTAGAAAATGGCATGGGGGCAAAAGGTAAGGTAACCTAAAATATACTAACCTTGAAAAACTTAAGCTAAAACATCGATGGCATACAGCCTAAAATTTTTGAACACATTTTTTTTCTCCAGTCGGCTAGACAGCCAAAATACAGTAAATTTTTGCTGTCTACCCGCCTGGAGAAAAAAATCAGGCTGTATTCAAATAAATTGTATCTTTTCTAGAATGGATACCGTTGATGCTGTCGATTCGGCAGTTGATCGGCTGATTTCTTCCGAACCGGTAAATACTGAACCGGTTAATTCGGAAATAAATCATTCTGATGATGAATCGGACGAGAGAACCCCTTTGGTTGGTCAGTACACACCACGTGATCTCCTGGAGAGTTCTGTTCAGTCTCAAAGATCTAGAAGTTGGAGAGATACGAGCTCATATATTGCAAGAGTCAGTTATTATTCAAGACTCAATAATCTTGGAAATTTAAATGTTCCTTATCATATAATGTCCCAGTATTTGGTGATACCAACTCTAGGGACCGCATATAAACAAGGTAAATTTATATGGATTATATAAAAAGATATAAGTACAGTAGAGTGTATTTATACGGACAGGTTTTAAGAGTATATTGGGGTCAAAAAGTCCTGCTAGCGTGCATTTAAAGATGCAGTTTTGGGATGCAAACTGTCCGCCACGTTTTAACGGATAATTTGAATGGTCCAAATGCCCGTTTAAACGCACGCTTGCTTGACTTTTTAACCCAAATCCACTTTTAAAACCTGTCCGTTTAAATACACTCTTCTGTAGTCAGAGATTGGGCAGTGAGTTGAAGTCTTATCATCAAATTCCAATCGTCCATTTCAATTATTTGTTAAGGTCGTTTTGCTCCATGGGCCCGCCTAATGGGTATCTGTTCTAAAAACCAGACAAGATAGAGACAAACAGTTTTTTACATCTGAATATTGACAAAATTTGTAAGGGTGAAATGCCGGTAATTCGCAAAAAACTGTTATTTGGATAATTTCGAGCAATTTCCATAACTAATTTCCGTTCACATAATCAACCTCGGAAGGCAAAAAAAATTTCCTCGTTTTTTCTCAAGATTTCATATGCAACAAAACGTTTTTCGCTATCATGTCTAGATCTCTCAGCCGAAATACAAGTGGGCCCATACATAAAAGCGACCTAATCTGATAAAGACAGCAAATTTTAAGTTGATTTCAAAACAGTTTCAAATGCAAAGCTACCTCATTTTGTAGCCCTTGCGCACTATCTTGCATCACGCATACTTTTTCTACTTGGCTTGGAGATATTTCTCTTGGTTCGCAGGTATTCCTCTAAAAAAATTATATCAAAGACATTAAATCTGCAAACGATGAAAAAGTCCTTTTGGTAACTTTTTTTTTGGTAGGGCCACCTAATTTTACCCTGCCATTTGAGCAAAAGAGAGATGATGCGCCGAAGTCCGAGGTTTAGAGCGCGACCGTCAATTTCTAAGTTTAAACGGTCGAAATTAACGAAAACGGAAAGAAAAATCTTAAGCAGAATTCAAAGCAAGAATTATGAAAAAAAAAAAATAAAAGAAGAATTTTTGCCGGTGACTAATACCAGGTTAGGTTTAAATTACCGGTTAACCAAGTCGTTAAGCTCCGTTAAAGTTATGCCAATAGCTTTATTCGTGTTCTCCGTGAAAGTTTGACATCTTAAAGGACCGAAATTGATCGGGACGTCCGGGAAAAATATTGGAAAAGATTTAGATCAGTCTTTGCATAATTATTTTTCCTTCAAAATGACGAATATTTTTTTTCACGCAAATCATTCAGAAATTTTTTTTCAAAAATTATTTTAAATTTAAAAGTGGCCAAATCTTTTTAAGTGAACAATCGGCTCGTACTCTGAAAAAATCAGGTTAGTGGAGTTTTATATCTAAACGAAAGTTGAGTGGCTCTAATGGACGTTTTAAAAAGTCCATTTCTCTGACCACTGAGATGGCCAAAAACCTTTTTTTTTTGTGCCCAGGGAATCGTTTTTCTCAAGATCAAACAACCCCCGGTGAGGTCAAAGATTGGGTTACAACTACTGGTAGTTCTCGTCGGTTAGGTTTGACCGGTTGCGGCTCCCTACCTGATGTTCCTTTAAAAAAATAGATACCAAGGGCGGTTTGGTGACTGAATTTGTCCGATATCCGACTAGCCGAAATAGAAATATGTATTTGGAGTCCAGTGTCAAGTGCACAAAACACAGGGTTGGCGGTTACAGAGGTGCAGCAAATTGAGTCCGCTGAAGGATGGAGGCGCAGTGAGAGAGAGCGACGGAGAGATTAAAATGATTCAAAAGCGTGAAAACAATTACATAAACATCAGTGAGTAACCACGTTGAAATGTAGGATAGCAATACATATCGTCGAAAGTATGTATTTGTAATAAAAATTATCACAAATTTTACAGCAGTTTAAAAGGGAGCAGAATAGTGTTTTGTTAGTACCTAACAATCTATTTAAAAACAATACTAAACGTTTTGATTTATTTTATCCATTTCAAAGATGTTAAATTTTTAACCAAGTTTCAGTTACACACTAACACAACTGTACAACATCAATTTTTTTTGTATTGTTAATTATTGAGAACTTTTTGCAAAGTATCGATAAATTACAAAAAAAAAATTTTACCAACAATTGGCATTTTGACCGAAAAGTTTAAAATGCTCTGTGATCCACTGGTCGTGTAATTATAAAGAAACCTTTTGCAATTCTAAGTATAACCGCGGTGTTAGTGATTAAACTAAAACTGTAAAAAAATTAACAATCTATGAAATGATAAAAATAAACGAAACGTTAGATACAATATTTTAAATGATATACACAAAAACACGCAAGGAGAACTTCAAGAAAACCTAAAAAATCTTCATATCTTATGGTCATCAGACCTTTGATATGAAAACTTATAACTGCATTCAAACTAGAAGTTCTCGAAATGAGGCTAGTTAGGCGAACTGGCTGAGTAATAATTATATATATCTTTAAAAATAACATGAGAATATATAAGGCGACTGATATACAAATTAATAGGTCATTTTATCTGCAAATTGCATTATTTGAAGTAAAGGGCTTCGAAAGGACGTGAAACAAGTTCTGTTTAAAATAGCGAAAAAACGTATATTAACTGTACATAGTTTTATTGATCCACAAAATGAAAAGTACGAGGCTTTTAGAATGTATTTCGCTTCATCCAAAGGCCCTCACGAAAAAACTTAATCATGTTACGAATACGTGGCCTTTAATCTTCAATTAAGGTCTCGAAAACTACAACATTTGTAGGTTAAGTCGGACGATTTTGTATTGTTTTGGCGAAACCGTAGATAAAACGCATTATTTAAACTCGTCATAGGGTTCGGAAAAACTTTTATAGAGCATGTGCTCTCTTGATATTTCGAAATACTTTTGATGAACACTTTGAAGGATTTCGAAAAAAATGCTGAATTCCATCAGAAGATTAAATCCGATTTCGTGCAGAAGACTCTAAAGCCATGATTTAATCAGAAGCATGGTATCCTGGAAGTTTTCAGCCAAGTATGACACAAAATTTTAAAAACTTTGCAAAAAAACGAAAAACATTGATTTTGTGAAATGACCAAATGAGCAACAATCAAAATCCCTCAGTTTTCAAAACTCTCTGCTATGATTCATCAGCTTTTATCAACATTCGACAAAATAATTTAATTTTATATATTATCTGATCATTTGATCTGGCTGAAGGCACAACTTCCATGATAGAGATCGATGAAGGTTCTCAAATGAAAATATATATTTCTTAATAAAGAAATTATTGAAAATCCCTTAAAAAACCCCCATTTAATTGAAATAATAGCAAAGAGCACATGCTCTAAAACAGTGTTTTCGCGAACCTATTGACGGAAGATAAAAAAATGAGTTTTTGTCACGGTTTCGACAAAAACCAAACATACAAATCGTCCGACCTAAACCAAATCCCCCTCAAGCGTTCCTAGTAAACAAGATAAGAGTGCATAACTGCATTCTGTACTTTGCAATAAAAAATTCGAATTTTAAAACGGTCGAAATTATTTCGTTTTTATACAATTTTAAATTACACCTGGCGAAGGATATACTGACCTCATCATTTTATGATAGATATACGGCCAGAGGAGAATAATAATTCTTGCATGAAAATGTGGCAAGATGTAAAATTTGTAAAAAAAGAAATGAATGTTTTCAGATAAAATGCAACCGACATCTTGCATAAAACGAAACCAAAAAGGATCAAAATGCTTGGGTAATATAAAAAGTCGTAGTATATGAGACTTTCGCTTTCTCCTTCGAATGCATCGGAAAACCAATAATTAATTTTAATTTCTTCTAGCGAACAAGAAATATGATATCTATTTTCGCCGGTAAATTTTCCCCCTGATCCATTGCTGGGAAATGCGTGGCGTAAAATCTCTTTTATACGAAATGTATACTATTGAAATATGGGATAGGTTGATATCAATTGTCAGATCCTTATTCTATTTTGTTTGTGTCCAATGCCATTTTTCGAACACTTTAGAACATCAGGTGGGTTTTTTTTCCAAACTGGTTTACATTGATTATCCGCCGTTTGATTGGTTTCAGAAGGAGTTTCTCAAAGATTCAACCAATCACAAACGCGAAATCAAGTGTAACCAGTCGAAGAAGGGGAAAAACCTGTACACCTGTAGTCTAGAAATTTTCATGAAATTAAATATATTTCCCGTCTCACATCTAATTAGATAGCTGCTTATAATCAAGGCCGAATAGTAGCGATATAAATTTTCTAATTTTGAAACTTGACACAAGGCAAAACAAAGTAATATAAACCAACCACAAATAGCACCAGACCAGCGATGATATCACCAACCTATAAATTTATTCTATATTTGTCTAACATATTTGGCAAAAATAATTGGCAGAATCAATTTTCTCAGAAAATTTTTTATCTTCTTTATGACGAACGAAATATAACTTTCTGATTTTCAAAGGGATTCCGTCGAGGGATGTCCAAGCAGTCAAAATAGATAACTTTAAGGGGTCGTGTTTTTTTTCCGGTGCCCCCATTGTGATTCGCTGGAGAACTAGACAAGATAGCGACAAACTGGTTTATTCTGCATCGTGAAACCTGGATTAACAAATATGCCGGTACAAATAGTTTTTGGCTTCCTAGGTTGATCAGTGACGGAAATCAGTCAATCACCAGAAAAACAAAAATTCTACCCCTACAAATCTCGGGTTAAAATCAGATGCAAACGCCGTTTGTCGCTCTATCTAGTTCAGACATATGCCCTTAGGTGGGGCAACAAAAGCCGACCTTACCATATTGAGACAAGAAGAGTGCGAAACTTTTTTTGTAGTTTACAAAGTTTAAATTGTTGGCCGGAGGCAGTTCACCCGATATGCTTTTTTTTCAATAACCCAATTTTTTGAATACTGTATACTAATAATCTCATCAGGCATTATATTATCACAGGCTGTTTGGTTGAAAAGTCTGCTCCAACCAACATTTCTCAACAAAACAATTGAATAATATACCTATACAGCGCTGAGTTTTCTCGATTGCGGCGTTTTTGTTATTCCGCCGGTTAGACAGCCAAAATTTAGCAGCACAGTATAGGCGATTTTGACTGTCTACCCAGCGGAGTAAAACACGCCCGTAAACGAGAAAAATCATTGCTGTCAGTTTTAGTCTATCACCGACGAAAAGATTGAGAACAGTATATTTCGTTTCATATTTCACATAATTAATAACAAAACCTGTGGGATAATAATATCGCACTAGGGCACCGAGATACATCATAGCAGTTATGGCGAACACTTGCAAAACCAACTATTCTACTTGAAGATAACGTAAACAATTGAGCTCGGAAAATAAAATGAGTAAAGGGAAACCGTACTCTTGAAAAATAGAGAATCGAGGATAGCCTTAGATCATTTGATTTCAAGTTTTGATAAATTTACTCACAAGCTTATTGTCAGGAAAGAAAATGAAGAATAGGCCATCCAATAAAGTTAGGTAAAACCACCAGGAAACACCACCGTATCAAACAAAAACAGTTTCAAAGTTTCATTGTAGTAAATGAATTCCTGACTCTTGAAAGGCTTGTTGTGAATTGGGGTCATGTTCACTATATTAAATTTATTTGGGTTATTTAGCTGCTATTTGTATGATTGAACGCGTGTCATTGCACCAGATGAATTGACTAATACAAGACTATTTGGGGAGGTCAATTGACAGATCGGGGAAAATTAAGATCCACCAAATATGTCATTAATAATTATGAAATATGACCACGCAATTTCAAAACCGCAACCACCAAGCTATATATCCATAGAGAAACAGGCGGTAAAGCGGTATCTTTCGCATCAAAAAAATTCCGATTACCGGGTTTTTCAAGCCGGTAATTCTCGCTGTTTTTTTTAATGCAAATTAGAAAAAAAAATTGCGTTTTATTTGAGAAAATTTAAAATCACTGGTGCGATATCACCCATCAAAATTACCTCCTGATATTTTTTATTATTATTATTATATTTTTTTTTTTTTTTTTTTTTTTTTTTTTATTTTTTTTTTTTTTTTTTTTTTTTTTTTATTTTGTTTTTTTTTTTTTTTTTTTTTTTTATATATTTTTATTTATATTTTTTTTTTTTTTTTTTTTTCCTGATTTCCATGTTTTCATATATGTTATAATAGCATATTAATGCAGATAAAACGCCCAGACACAGCATTCCCCCCATTAAAGAGGGGAAAATTAACGCTCCATAATTCTACATAATGAGTGCTCAAAGGATCAGTACGACAATTTATTCCCCTGCAAATTGACGCCTTTCGTAATCGTCAAAATCGTTATAATACATCACCGAAAACACGTCCCCATTTGAGTAATTGTAAAATCACAACACTTTTTACATTTATAATAGGAAGCAAACATAAGTATCAGATACAAAGGCACCGTTTTTTTTCAAACCAAACTTTCGAAAGTTGATGAAGATTGGTTTAGCATGAAATAAGAGGAACGCAGTTTATATTTGGATTCTGGTGCAAATTGTCGCATTTGTTATAAGGCACAATAGTATGGTTCGTAGTTATCTAAAATTTCAATGCCTTTTAATGCATAAATGCTTAAATTTTATATTTAAATTTTTCAATAGATCTAATTGACCGAGATTTATTGCTGTCCAATCCGATAAAATACACTGGTGTCAATTAGTCGAAATAGTTGGTTCAAATTTCAGCTAAAATATTGTTAGACCAATGGAATCAAACATTGACGACTAATAATTATTTTAATGAAAATTGAACCAATCTGCGGCAAAAATCTTGTGATTCATAAAAATATGCATAATTTAATGAACCGGAACACACATTTGGTCGTTTTATTTATGTTTGAAATAGATAATTTTTAAATGATGGTTCTTAATTATTAGGTTATGGATTTTTTCATCTTGTAATTTTTTGCTAGTCTCCAAAAACCATAATAGTTGAGGCGTGTAGTATAATGATTTTTTTGCTTATGGATTTTTGACCTTCAAAAAGCAGAAAGTTCACAAAACTACAAACTTGTACGTAGAGAGCGAGAATGTATACAATATTATTTTTAAATTCTTACTGTAAAGAATAAATTCTCCAATATTGAATAAAAAGTGCTCATTAGCGCCAGTAAGCTAACAAGCACCAAAAAAACTAAGCAAGCCAAAAATACCAGCAATAAATTCTGTGCCAAGAAGAAACCGCAGCTATTCAGAAATCCATGTACATTCCTGGGCACTGTATTGACTCTTAAGAACGATTGCCGGTTAGAAGGATAAACCCGAAGAAAATCATTAAAAATATTCCAACAGCAGGCTGCGTAATCCCCAGGCCATAGACAGCAATAGAGGTATCCATCATTGTGTTCCAATAGCGAAAATAGTCACGATAGATGACTGCTTCACACCTTAAAAAAATTTGAAAAGTTCTTATGAATTCTGTTAAAATTTCAAGACGACTTCTCTTTAAACAGGCTAGAAACAGCTTTTTGCATCATAAAGTCTAGACGTCATATAACAGACGAAATAGAGACTACAATAGAGTATTAAAATGTGAAGAAGCCATCCTCATATTTTTTGCAAAAAATCCAAAAAATATTTTTTTGAAAAATTTCTAGTTTTTTTCCAAAATCCCAAATTTTAAAAACAATTTATGAAGATTTCTGAAAAAAAACACAACCATTTGTATATAATCGTTTACAAAGGCAGCATGGCAATGCTAATTTCAGAAAAATTGAAAGTTGTATGGGTCGCGCGCAGTCGTTATAAATTCAAAAAAACTTTTTTTTAGAATTTTGGTTATTTTTTAGTACGTAACGCGTGCCAATTTAAAATCGATAAAACTATGTTTTGATAGATTATCAAGGAACTTACAGATCAATTTGATGTTTTAACAGATCACCACAGTGTCGCTAGAGAGAGAAATTTGATTTTTTATGATCACAATTTTTGTAACATATAAGTCGATATCAGGGAAACCAAAAGACCTTGCAAACAGTTTTAAGTCACGACAGGTCTCGCTAGAGAGCCATATCTTCGTAATATGACGGATTTTATATAATAATAAATTTTTCGAGCTCAGACTGGTGTTATAAACGGTTTCGCATCGTTCTGACAAATTCAAACTAACATTTTTTTTTTTTCGTTTCCGCAGTCAAAGGCGGATTCACCGCAGTGCACACCGGTAAATTTAATTCTCAACAGGTAACGTCGAATATCGTTGAACTCTTAGAATTTTTTTTAGATTGAATTTGAAAAAATTGAACTATAAAGATTTCTTGGAATCACTTCGGATGACTAGTACTTTTTTTTTAATGGACACAACTATAGAAAAAGTCGAAGCTCCAGACCATGGTATTCATAAAGACGGTTTTTAGAGCGATCGTAGTACCTGACCAAATTCAAGATCACTAAATTTTTTTAGTTGTTTTGTTCCAGTCAACCAGTTTGCACCGGGTAAATGTCGTGCTCAACCCGGTTAAATCGGTTTCAGAGAATCTTACGGTTTTATTTTGAAAACCTGCGAGAGCACACTGTCAGTTTTTCATCAACCCAATTTTTTTGGTGACATTTTTATTGACACTGACACCTCTATGGTGTCATGACACTTCTTTGTTTTTTTACGCTGAAGAGACGATGATAGTATAACCCACCATGATCATTTTGAAAGTTTTGAGACAATATTTTTTTGAATTTGACACCTCCATTGGTTCAAATGACACTCTTTTTGATTTTATTCTGCTGAACATGACGAGATGAAATAATACTAATCATGGGTAATTTTGAGAAATCTTAAAAAAAATTTAAATTTTTTTGAACACTCTGACCTCACATTTAGAGAGTCAAATACAGAATTATGTTTAGTATTTAATTACCTGCTGAATATAATGAATGAAAATGTACATATCATGGGTTTTTTTGAGGAATATTTTGGGCAATTATTTTTTGATATTGTGACATCTCATTTTGATTAATTATTTGATTATCAAGCAACGTTATTTTTATTTTTTAATAAAATAGTTTTCCAATTCATTGTTTTTTTGGGGGATTTTACGGGTACTTCACTGAGATTAGATGAGCAAGTATAGAACAAATGACAATTTGTTCAAAACAGTTTCGAAATTATAAGATGTTGGAATCGAAAAGATGCTAAATCCTGCCGATGAAATCTTTGGTTTATACTCCGACCATGAAATTCATTCGCTAATTGGAGCAATGTGACTAGAGTTACCGTGAAACATGGGTGAAGATTTAGTTCGAAATTGGACGTCAACGCTCTGGCGAATTGCCACTGCGGGTATTCATAGGTATGAAGTTGCGTGTAAAAAGGTGTTAATTATACAACAAAAAACGAAAGAATACTGTGCGACGATCCAACGGGTTATCTCGCAAGTGCGAACTTTTTGAATTGCCGGAAATAGCACTCAAGGTGACCGGGTGCGAAACACGTCACATGTAGACGGATGAATTCACCCGGCCAGTATCTTCGCAGCCGATAATTACTTATAGCCGTAATTTTGTTGAAACCATTTCCAATTAAATAATCCAGCATATCAACGGTTCCAAAAATAGTTCGGGAATCGTCACAAACACCTGAAACGATACCGACCAAGAAAGATTGGTTACAAATTTTTATTTTTTTAATTATCTCCAAAAATTACCCAGATAAGTATTTATATCTCGCTTATGTTCAGAATAATACAAATACAAAAAGTGTATTTGACACCATGGAGGTGTCCAATGTCAAAAAAATTATTCGTTTCAAATATATTTCCTTACAAATGATTCAGATAGGTATACTATCATCTCGTCATCGTCAGTGCAGTAATAAAAATATACAAAAAAGTGTCATTGTGACTACCATGGGAGGTGTCAAAATGTCAAAAAAATATAGTGTCAAAAAATTTCTTTTCAATAAATGATTCCAGTAGGTATACAAATCATCTCGGTCATTCTTCAGCATAACAAAAATATAAAAAAGTGTCCATTATGAACACCAATCGGACGGTGTCACGGTCAAAAAAAATGTCAACCTAAAAAATTTCTGATGAAAAACTGACCAGAAGCCGCAGAGTTTCAAAAAATAAATTTCCCGTAAGATTCTCTGAAAACCGATTTAACCGTTGAGCACGAACTTTACCGGTGAACCGGCTTGACTGGAGAAACGGAAAAAATTTGTCGTGGACATTGGTCAGGTACACGATGCAAACAACCGTTCTTGATTATATCCATGCTGAAGCTGTCGACTTCTCAAAAATATTACCTTTGTTCCTAAAAAAGCTATCCTAAGATAAATACAATATAATAAAATTGGCCAAAAACTGCCCAAGAAACTAACGTATGAACATCCCCCGTTAAAACGCGTTTAGAAACGACATTTACCGGTGACTGGTTGGACTGGAAAAACAAAACAAATTAGTGTTTGATATTTGTCCAGGTACCCGATGCTAAAACCGTTTTGATGATACCTGTCTGGTGCTTCGACTTCGTCAAACTATTTCTTTGTGTCTTTTTAAAAAAAACCAGCTACCTAAGTAATTTTTTTCAGGTAGGCCACCTAATTTTTACCCTGCCATTTTCCGAGAACGCGAACAGAATATTCACAACGAATTTTTGCATCAAAGCCAGAGGGACAAAAAATGACCAAAAATTTTTGATTTTCCAACGGAGTCCGTAGATCGGAAATTGACCGGTAAAAAAATTTGAAAACGTCGGTTCTGAGAAAACCCAGTCTTCCGGTATCACCGACATCCGTCTGGAAAATCAAAAATTTTTGGTCATTATATTGGCTGTTTGGATGCAAAAATCCGTTTGTGACATATCTGCGTT